>CM060395.1:82071438-82571438 GCA_030545235.1 Helianthus tuberosus
GGTTAACCCGAACTCTCTCCAACCAAACAAAATCTTGAATCAAATACCCGAACCTCCGACGTGCTCGAACCACGACTCGAACCGAAATCTGGTCAAAAAAATATGGTTTTCTTGTAAACCCAAACCAATAGTAACATACTTCACAATTTTTGCATCCTGAGTTGAACCCGAACCGGCACACGAGCCCGAAACTAAAACGAGACCGGAGCTACTTACCGGTGTTGGTGCATGTTATATGACAACAGCTTTGGATTGGTCTTTGGATATTAAACAGAAGATTGGATCATGAAGACTTAAAGAAAAACGAGTTCTATGAAGCCCAATCAGTCCAAGTTTGTACTAAGTCTATTAGGCCCAAGTTAATGTGACAAATGTGACAAATGTAATATGGGCAAAGCCCAATTCGAGATCTTGGCTGTGTGTATATAAACAGCCTTAGTCTTGAGTTCTAGGTTAGACACTTTAGACAACTTGAGAGCCTTTTTGGAGATTGTGAGAGAGCATTCAAGTTTGAGAGGTTAAGAACAAAACAGAAATCGGCTGTTAAGTTCTTGTAGATCTTAGTGATTGTAAAACGCTTCTAAGGGTTTGATAATCACAGAAGATCAGTTTGAAAGTTTGCGTGTTTGTGTGTTCGAGTTCTTGTTCTTCTACATAATCTTGTTTCTGAGTTCGAAGATCAATCAAGGGGATTCCGCACCCTTGATAGATTAACAGTCTTGTTAAGATCCAACGGGATTCAGGGACCTACAATTGGTATCAGAGCATTTGCTCTTGTGCATGGTTCAAGACTGAAGACTGGATTCAAGCTGTGTTTCGGTTGAAGAAGTTTTGGTGTCTCATTCATAATTTTCGTGAAGAACAGCAAGAACAAGGAAGAACAGTTCAAAATTCTGAGTTTTGATCTGTTTTGGTAGTTGGTTTTTTGGAAATTTCGAGTTTAAGTTCTGGGTTTTTGCGAAGAACAGGAAGAACACTTGAAGAACAGATTAAATTAGTGTATTTTAATCTGTTTTGATTATTTGTTTTGACTGTTTTCGTGTTTGTAGGAGACTTTGCTTGGATTTCGTGTATGGAAAGAAGTGCTGATTGAGACTTTGCTTGAAAAGTTTCAAAAGAGGAAGCAGATTTCGTGTTGTTAGCTGCTGCATGTTTCAGGATTGGGTGGCTGGGTGGCCCAATCAGCTCTTGTGCGATTTTAACAGATATCTCGGTGACCGGCGAAGTTAAATCCAAAGGCGACTTTGGTAACCGTAAAATTTTCCTCAGCGAAATTATTACGGTTTTCGGCGACTTTACAGGTCGTCGTAATCGAGAAGTTGACCGGCGAAATTGAGCAGCGATTTTAAGCAAAACTGTTGAGCAGCGAGCTTGACCTAGTTGTCCAGCGAAATTAACCCAGAACTCAGCGAAATTAGGAGAGGAATTAAGGGAAATTAAGGGGTGGAATTTCAGTTGGCAAGCGTCGGAAAAATTTCAGCGTTCTGCAAATAGAAATTGATCCGTAGCTCGTTTGAAGAAACTGTTTGCACCGTTGAACTCGTGGGATTTTTAGGACAAAAAAAATAAAAAATAAAAAAAAAAAAGTCTGGAAAATCCCGATTTCAGTTTTCGACATTATATATCATTGGATTCGTCTTTTCGAGACGATTCTAACGGTGTAATTTGGTAACCACTGTTTTTTGAAAATTTTTGTACGGTTTTATCAGTCTGTTACGTTGATATGTCGAACATGTCTAAATTGAACGAACTCTTAAGGATGGAACATGAGGTAGGCACGACGAACAAACCACCTAAGATGATGAAGGTGGAAAACTACTTGACATGGTAGGATAGGTTTCAATCTTTTGTTGAGTACCAGGACACGCGTATGTGGATATGCATAGACGATGGGTATGTGAACCCAACTCATGAGTTTGAGGGAAGACAACGTATAACTGCTTATGTTGATATGGATGCCGAACAAAAGAAAATGTATGAGGCTGAAAAGAGAGCCTTGGCAGCCATTAAAATGTCTTTACCTGATGGCATCAAGCATACCTTTAAGAAGTACACTACTTCAAAGGAAATGTGGGATGCACTAGAGAAGAGATATGAGGGAAATCCTGATGTCAAGAAGAACAAAGTTGATCTACTGAAGAAGCAGTTTACTGTGTTCAAGTACATGAAAAATGAGTCACTTGAGGACGTCATCACTCGATACTACCATCTGATGTCAGAATTGGACAATTATGATATAGATTGCTATACTGACATAGAGAAAAATGACAAGCTACTGGATGCTCTACCTACTAAATGGGATATCTACACTCTCATGATAAAGGGAGAAGCTGATTATGAAACAAAGGAACTGGAAGAAGTAGTTGGAAAGCTAAGAGCTTATGAGCTCAGCATGAAGAAGAAGGACACTGGATATGATCATGTTCAAGATCCAGGGATCTACAATGGGCTTACATCTTCTTCATCTCATGATGCTTCTAGCGACTCTCCAACTGCATTTCTTTCGTGTGATAATGAGCGGGTCACAGTGAATGAGGATGGTGATGTGTGTTTTGTAGCTGCTGCAGGAGGATCAACAGGAGTCAAGAGAACATCAACTTCAAAGCAAAGTAGTAGTGCAAAATCAATGCCTATGAGTGTGAAATCTGCTGAAGAACATCTTGCTCTACTTGCTTTTTTTGTTGCGTCTTATGAGAACTACATTCAAGGGAAAATATCTGATCCTGCAACTTTAGATGAAGATTATGATCAGATTGACCCTGATGATCTAGAAGAGATGGATCTACAATGGCAGATGGCCATGATTTCGAGACGTGTGAAGAGGTTCATAAACAGAACTGGAAGGAAGTTTGTAGGAAAGAGCGTAGGTTTTGACAAGACCAAAGTCAGGTGCTTTAACTGTCGGAGTTATGGTCATTTCGCTAGGGAATGTCAAAAACAAAAGCATGAGAATACGAATCAAAGTTCAAACAATCGGAATGCATCAAACAACTCTAACAACTCTAACTCAAGGGCGTTGATATCTACTGCAAGAGAAGGCTCATATGACTGGAGCATTCACTTAGAAAATGATGAAAATGTCACTCAAGCATTCATGGCATAGATCACTCCAGTCAATGATGGTGAAGCTACAGTAGATGAGGCTAAAGTTGAGAAGAAGAGTGAAGTTGAGGAAGATAAGGCTGATCAGACAACAGATGCTGAAGAGGAAAAGCCAGAGTCTGAGCATGAAATGGAAGCTGATGAGAAAGATGAAATCATCAAAAGAATGGAAGCTCAACTTGCTGCTCTCATGGCCAACTCAGACAAATCAACAGGAGAGGTAAGTAACTCTGCCACTTCTGTTTGTTTAAAGTGTAGTGAACTACAGGGTGAAGTTGACAAATTGTCAACTCAAAACAAAAGTCTTGTGAGCGATATGTCTAATGTAAAAGAATCAAATTTCTTTGCTAAAAGAAACGAGTCATCATATTTGAAAAAGATAAAAGGCTATGAAGCTGAAATTGAAGCTTTAACCTGCAAGTTAAATGAAAAACTTCAAGTCATAGACTTAGCTCATGACATGATGGCTGAGAAAACAAAAGAGATTTCTGATAAAAACAAAGAGTTGTCAGATGCACAACTTAAAATTGTTGAACTTGAAAAGAAGTTAGGTCAATTCAGAGATTCTACTTTTGTTATGAAACATATGATGGGTGGGTTAAAGAAGAGTAATGACAAGACAAGTGTGGGATTCCAGGGCTTTAATGAAGTCCCACCTCCTCTTAGTCATGACTATTCTTTCCTACCTAATGAGGATAAGCTTACAGACTTTCTGTCAACATCACCAAGTAGTTCCACATCCAGTCAAGGTGATGTGTTTGAAGATAATGATGCTAAGAAGGAAAATAACAGCAAATCTGTTTTGAAAAAGAAAAATACACCTTCTAAAAAAAATATTCAAACTTTTGTTAAAAAGGTTAATTTTGTTCAAGGAAGTGATATGAAAACCGAAACAACTGTTATCGAAAAGGAATCAAATGTAGAGTTTGCTAAAAACAAAAACATAGAAAAATCTGAAATTAAGCAAACTGAACAAAATCCTTCCAAGGCATCATCATCAAAACCTGAATCTAGTTCAAAGGCTTCAACTAAGAAGTCTTCGAAAAAGAGATCGTGCTTCAAATGTCACACAAAGGGACATGTAGCAAGCTGCTGTCCTAACAAAAAGATTGAAGCACAAGTTAGTGAGAAACAAAGAGGGAAGTCACCAGAAAAGGAAGGTGATAAAAAGGAGAGAGAGTCTAACTCTCCTAAGAAATCTGCTCCTAAGCAACAACAGGGTGTTGCTAGTGATGTAGATAAGGCTGAAAAAGGAACTCCTCAAGTTCCTCGTTTTCAAAGAAATCAACCAAGATTTCAGCCTGCATCTACATCAGGCAGACATGAGAGACCTAGAAGTAGCTCACCCAAAATGAACAACCAACATTCAAATAATTTCAGAAGTCAAGGTCAATATCAAAATCGATACCAAAATAATGGTGGTCGAACTTTTTACAACAATGGCTTTAGAAATTACAACAATCAAGCTTCTTGGAATCAAAACTCAAGATTTCAAAGGTCACATAGTCCAAACACATATAGGAACCCTCAGGACCAGAGACCTTATGGAAATCATATCCCATTTCCATCAACAGGTCCGAGATCCAAGACTCCAATTAGGGGTGATGGATCTTGGATGAATGTTCAAGTAGTTGGTGAATCTGGACGACCCAAGACCATTAAGGCTTGGGTCCCCCAATCTAACTAATCTTTTGGTTGGTGGGTGCAGGAGCTGCTAAGGAGGATTATCAACTTATGGTATGTTGATAGTGGCTGCTCCAGGCACATGACGGGGGATGCGAGATTATTTTCTGATTTTGAAGAATACGATGGTGGGCATGTAAATTTTGCTGGTGCTAAAGGTGGATAAATTACTGGACGAGGAAAAGTGACGAATGGGAAGATCACATTGGATAAAGTGAACTATGTTGAGCAGCTTAAACACAATCTGATGAGCGTGTCACAAGTCTGCGACAAGGGTCACTCGGTCCATTTTACCAAGTCTGAGGCATTGGTGTTGAAACCGGGTTTGGTCATTCCGGACGATTGGATAGTAATGCGTGCACCAAGGAAAAATGACACTTATGTCATGGACATGGGTGCCAAGGATCCAACTGCTGCGGTGGCGTGTTTACTGTCAAAAGCATCTGAAGCTGAATCAATGTTGTGGCACAGACGCATGGCTCACATTCACTACCGCAAAATGAATTACATTATTAAAAATGAGCTAGTGAAAGGGGTTCCATTGCTGAGGTTTCAAGTGGAAGATAAATGTCTTCCATGTCAAAAGGGAAAACAACACAAGAAACCTCATAAGTCTAAAACAGTAAATTCCATTAATGCCCCTTATGATTTACTTCACATGGATTTATTCGGTCCAGTGAACGTGAGGAGCATAGGTGGAAAGTACTATTGTCTTGTTGTCACTGATGATTACTCACGTTATTCATGGGTTTTCTTTTTAGGTACAAAAGATGAGACAGCAGAGATGCTGATAGATCTTTTTACAAAATTGGAAAACATTCATGATGCAAGGATTAAGAGGATAAGGAGTGATAATGGCACGGAGTTCAAGAATCGGATTCTAGATCTCTACTGTCTTCGAAAGGGAATTGAACATCAATATTCCGCTCCGTACACTCCTCAACAGAATGGAGTCGCTGAGAGGAAAAACAGGACGTTGATTGAAGCCGCAAGGACTATGCTTTCAGATTCAAAGCTACCAGTTCTTTTCTGGGGAGAAGCTGTGAATACAGCTTGCTACGTCCTAAACAAAGTTTTGACCGTTAAACGTTTTAACAAAACATGTCATGAACTTATGTTTAACGAGAAACCAAACTTAACAGGCTTTGAACCATTTGGATTACCCTGCACGATTGTGCGAAACAAAGATAAACAAAAATTCGGTGAGGTGGCAGATGAAGGCTACTTTCTAGGCTACGTGCCTGGCACACCGAATAAAAGGGTTTTTAATCTAAAAACTGGTAAAATTGAGGTTGTTTTTAATGTGGAAATTACTTCCTACAAACCTCAACAGTCAACGAGTGGTCCTGCTATATTGTATGATTATGAAAGTGTGTTTAAATCATTTAATATTCCTGAGGTTTCTGATGCAGATGGTTCTCAGCTGATTCAAACAGTTGTATGTGAAGACGATGAAGGCGAGTTCATGCCTAGATCGAATGTTGATATGTCAGATGCTCCGGAAACTCCCCAAGGTGCTGCTAATCCTGATTCAAGCGATAGTGACTCTGAACCCATTCAGGGGGAGGATTTCATTAATCCGTTTGCAAATCAGAATATTCAGGGGGAGGTTGGATCAAACCTGGGTGATAATCTGGAAGTTGATGCTGTAGCTACTACACGGGCAAATAGAGATCATCCGGTTGACATGATACTTGGAGATCCTACTGCAGGTGTTCAGACTTGAAGAAGCATAGAAGCGAATTCTGGGTTATTTGTTTCAATTGAGAAGACTGGGATAGTGAACGAGTGCTTGTATAGTTGCTTTATTTCCCAATAGGAGCCGAAGAACATTCATATGGCTCTTAAAGACAATTCATGGGTTGAAGCTATGCAAGAGGAATTGGCCCAGTTTGCTAAGTTGAAGGTTTGGGAATTAGTGGACCTTCCTAAAGGTGAAAGAGAGATTGGCACTAAATGGGTATTTAGGTGCAAGAAAGATGAAAGAGGAATTGTCACGCGCAACAAGGCTCGGTTAGTGGTTAAAGGTTTTAATCAGCAAGAGGGGATTAATTACAATGAGGTGTTTGCACCAGTGGCGAGGTTGGAGGCAATTCGTTTGTTTCTGGCTTTTGCTTCATTCAAGGGCTTCAAAGTTTACCAACTAGACATGAAGAGTGCATTTCTTTACGGGAAAGTCCAAGAAGTGGTGTATGTCTCACAACCAGATGGGTTCGTTGATCCAGACTATCCAGATCGAGTGTACAAACTTGATAAGGCTTTGTATGGGTTACATCAAGCTCCCAGGGCATGGTACGAGATACTGTCTACACATCTGGTCAAAAATGGTTTTGAAAGAGGTCAGATTGACGGTACACTGTTCATTAAGAGAAAGAAGGAAGATTTTATGCTGGTACAGGTATACGTGGATGACATCATCTTTGGGTCATCTGACGAAAACATGTGTAAGGAATTTGACCAGGTGATGAAGAGCAAGTTTGAAATGAGTGCTATGGTTTTGAAAGAGGTCAGATTGACGGTACACTGTTCATTAAGAGAAAGAAGGAAGATTTTATGCTGGTACAGGTATACGTGGATGACATCATCTTTGGGTCATCTGACGAAAACATGTGTAAGGAATTTGACCAGGTGATGAAGAGCAAGTTTGAAATGAGTGCTATGGGTGAACTGTCTTACTTTCTGGGATTACAAGTTGAACAGAAGGAGGATGGGATGTTTATACATCAAACAAAGTATGTGTATGACATTTTGGCTCGATTCAAAATGAATGATTGCTCTACTTTCAACACACCCATTTGTGAAAACCACAATCTCGGCCCAGATCATGAAAGCACTGAAGATGTTGATCCAACTCAATACAGGGCGATGATTGGTTCTCTAATGTACTTGACTGCTTCAAGACCTGACATCATGTTTGTCGTATGCTTGTGTGCCAGATATCAGGCTAATCCAAAAGAGTCACATATGAAAGCAGTGAAGCGGATTCTTCGATACTTGAAAGGGAAACCTAAACTTGGGTTGTGGTATCCAGCTGATAGTGATTTGAGGTTCGTTGCTTACACTGATTCAGATTTTAGAGGATGCAAATCAAACAGAAAGTCTACAACAGGTGGTTGTCAGTTCTTAGGAGGCAGGATCGTGTCTTGGCAATGCAAGAAGCAATCCTGTGTGTCTACCTCTACGTGTGAAGCTGAATATATTGCTGCGGGTAGCTGTTGCTCTCAGGTTCTCTGGATCCAACAGCAGATGCGCGATTACGGTTTGGATTTCACTCGTACTCCTATTATGATAGATAATAATGCCACTATATCAATCACAAACAATCCCGTAAAGCACAGTAGAACTAAACACATTGACATACGTCATCACTTTATACGGGATTGTGCTGAAAAACGATTAATTGAATTGCACCGAGTCGACACAGAAGATAACCTTGCTGATCTTTACACAAAAGCTTTTGATCGAGCTCGCTTTGAACACTTAGTCGAACTCAATGGGATGAGGAATCCTGAATAACTGGTTTTTCATAAGAATTTTTGTAAATAGTTTACTGTTTTTCTTAAAAATAAAAAATACAAAAACATCGAAAAATTTCAAAAACCTCAAAAACATAGAAAAGCAAAAATGAGTTTCCTGGCGAGCAAAAGAGAAAATGATTGTACATCAGTGGTCTGTCTAAACCTCTTTAAACCTTAAATGAAATATGCTAAGCAGCTCTATATAAGATGTATCGGTAGGCTCACAATCATTTTAAAGTGTGCAGGGTGATATAAACTTAAATCGACTGAAGACCAGGTGGGAACCATTCATTGGCATATGGTCTTAGTACTGAAATTTCGTTTGAGAGATTGCCGAGGTTCTGAGATATTCGGTCTTTATGCTGCTTATCATCTGGGTATCATGGTTGTATCTTTTACCGAAAAATAACGGGGACGCAAGTCTAGATCTTCCATGATATTATACATACGTGTATATATTGCATTCGACCTCAATAAGGGATCAACAATCACATGTCCCCAAAATAAGTGATAATATATCACATTTTTCCGGGAGTCAAGTTCGTCTCTCTGCTGTACGAAAGTACTGACCTGTTCACGGACTTGCTCCTGTGCCCTCATGCATCTGAAATCAAGTTCCTCATCAATAAGTGATTCTATCACATAGGGCTTGTTTTCAATCAAAATAAGTGAGTTTCTCACATCATATACGGTCAAACAGATGATAATCGGTATACTCACCGGTAAGATGAACCCTCGTGCATACCTTGATATGGGAATGTGTCGTGATGTGGATGAACACCGGTCGGTAAGTATAAATCATACCTTAACGTATCCCCTCGCCATGATTACATATGATAAGTTGAGCTTATGTGGACAACAATACCGATAATCGTTATAGGATGCTTATCTAAATGTTAACTAAAAGAACAACAAGAGCGTTTTGACATGACCGTACACTGATATGATTCTCTTACCCTCGAAACTCGCAAAAATAATGTCTGTAAATATTTATTTACTGCTTTCAGTCTTTACATTTGAAAAATATAAAAATCCAAAAATAGTGTCTTTTTCTGTTAAAATTCTTAATGTACGGAAAACTGTTATTCTTGGAGGAGTTGTTACCGAAAGGGGGAGACTGTGTTAGAAAGTGGGTTCAAAATTTTTTAAATCATGCAGGTTATAAGGTGTTTGTTAAAATTTGTGCGTGTTGGTGCTTAATTGGAAAATGCTTAATCTGATACAGTTAAACTATCTCTAGTATAATAATAATTCTTTAACTATGTTGAAAAATTCTTATGGTTTCTCGAGATGTTTGTTTTATAGTATACAGATTGAAGCAGTTTGTTGATGAGAAGTTGCTGTGAAGAGAGGAGGAGTTGTTGCTGCTTGGTAGAATCCTCCTTCTACAAGGCAGAGTGGATGCTGTGAAGACTTACATGGAATGCTAACTCAAAACTTGGAAGATTTGGTGATTGGATGCATCAGCTTAGGGGGAGTCTGTTGCTGACAAAGACATAATTCATGTTGAAGCTGACGCTATCCAAAGACCAAAGACTGTGAGATTCTGAAGACTAAAGTTTCCTTTGCAAGCTATTGTCAAGGGGGAGTTTGTTGGTGCATGTTATATGACAACAGCTTTGGATTGGTCTTTGGATATTAAACAGAAGATTGGATCATGAAGACTTAAAGAAAAACGAGTTCTATGAAGCCCAATCAGTCCAAGTTTGTACTAAGTCTATTAGGCCCAAGTTAATGTGACAAATGTAATATGGACAAAGCCCAATTCGAGATCTTGGCTGTGTGTATATAAACAGCCTTAGTCTTGAGTTCTAGGTTAGACACTTTAGACAACTTGAGAGCCTTTTTGGAGATTGTGAGAGAGCATTCAAGTTTGAGAGGTTAAGAACAAAACAGAAATCGGCTGTTAGGTTCTTGTAGATCTTAGTGATTGTAAAACGCTTCTAAGGGTTTGATAATCACAGAAGATCAGTTTGAAAGTTTGCGTGTTTGTGTGTTCGAGTTCTTGTTCTTCTACATAATCTTGTTTCTGAGTTCGAAGATCAATCAAGGGGATTCCGCACCCTTGATAGATTAACAGTCTTGTTAAGATCCAACGGGATTCAGGGACCTACAACCGGAAATATCATCATCCCCATCACAGAATCGTCGGAGAACTCGCGACTGTCGGAGGGTCACCGGTCATCATCATAACCATCGTCTGCACCCATGTCGTGTCGTCGTCGGCTCCGCCACTTCGTCGGTCAGAGTCTGGCTGCCATTCAGCCGCGAGAGAAGGATGAGCGAGAGTGGGGGGGGGGGGGTTACTGTCGTTCAGGGTCACCACCGCCGCCGCTCACGGCGGCGCGTCTTCCTCCGCCGCCAACATCAGAACCGAGAGAGACGAGAAGGGGGGGTGTGGCTGGGTTGGGTCTTGTCGCCGGTAAGAAATGAGGCGCCGGAGCTCCGATCTCCGGCCGCCGATGACTGGTGCCGGAAGTTAGAGAACGAGAGAGAGGAGACATGTGGGTGTGGATGTGGTTGCTGGATAACATCAAGTGAGAAGACATATTTATGCGTGTGTATTTGCAGTATACTCGAGATGTAAAGGCAGAGACTCAAAGTTCTGTGTGTTTGGGTGTGTTGCATAATTGTGAAGATGATATGGGTTTATATAGAGATGTTGAGATCTCTGGGAGATCTTGTGTGTGTCCACTTTTGAGACCAAAAATCTCTTAGACCATTTGTAGTGGTAAGTAGTCAGCGTTGAGGCATTATAGCAAAAGTGGCGTAGTGGGGCATTATGCCAATAACCCCCATTTAATCATTTGACAATTATTTTTTTTTAATTTAAAACATAAAATTCTTCATTAATTTAAAATAAAAATTACACTACTTGAAATAAAAAAAATCGAAAAAAATAACAGAAAATTAAAAAACCGAAAAAAAAAAAGAAAATAAAACTTAAAAAAAATAAAGTTAAAAAAAAAGAAGATGATCTAGAGTCCATATTTTTCTCGAATTTTTTGTCGACGTATTTGCGCAAGGATCAACGCGTCGCCTTGGAGGTGGTCGATCAATTTGGACAAAAACTCAATGTCCTTTTCCATTTTCCTCGCCTCTTGCATCTCGTTAAACTTTTTGGTTTCGGCCACTCAGGTCCATGTCTTGAAGGTTATACGGGTTTTGCGGTTGGGTTGGGCTCGGGTTCGTGGGTCTTGCGGGTCGGTATGGATGCATGATTGTATAAAAAATAGGAGAAAGTGGGTATTTTTTATAAAAAATAGAACAAAGTGGGAGAGAAAGTGGGTGTTTTTGTATAAAAAATATGATAAAGTGGGTGGATATATATAGTTGGGTAAATTTTTAAATTAAAAAAAAAAACAATTTTGACCGTTTGCCAACGGTCTTTCTCTCGATCCTTTCACCCGTTTCAGCGTTTTAATTAAAACGCCACTTTCGTTTTTTTTGAAAAATAACGCCCGGTCACGCCCCATGTAATGGTGACCAGGGCGTTATAGAGTGTTTTTTTTTGAAATTTTTTACAAATCATGCCCCACTACGGACGCTCTTAGTAAGATTTAGTATAGATTTGTAAATCTTGTGGAGATTTTAAATATATTTGATATAGATTTACAGATCTTGAAGATTTAGTTGTAGATTTAGCTTGTGGGTCTTGGGCACAAGGCCCACAAGCTCAATCCCCGTGTTTAAGCGGCCCGTAATTCCTATGAGACCCATTTTCGCACCCGGTTATCGTAAAAATATCGTAAATAAATTTTTAGGATTAAATTATGAAAAATAGTGTCACTAGTCGCGTTAGGCGCGTTCGTTTGTTGATTATGGTAAGAGTCGTGTAAGATTACGTCGTTGCCGTCTTTACTCCGTTTTTCGATCCGGTTTCAACTGTAGTTACTAAAATTTTACTACGGAGCTAAATATAGCGTAAAACGTAAGTTTCAAAGGTGATAGGCGTCTCCGTTGCTTCTGTTTCATTGCCGATGCGTTTCCTACCGTCGCGTTTTTAGTCCACGTTTGCATTTGTGTCGCACGGACGCCCCATAAATTCACAAAATTAATTTCATAAGCATAAAATATTAGTGTAACATCCATACTTGTCGGCGTTGTCAGTATTTTGTACGGCATCAGTTCGTTGTCGCTTGATATTCAGCAGATTTCCCGTAAATCACCATATGCGCACTGTATAATCGAATAAATGTCCCTGGGCACTCCAAATGCCTAATTAAGTTAATTTGGGTTGTAAACATTATTTATTATCGCGTTAATCGCCTGTTAATCATGTAATTAAACGCCGTAAATCACCGGTTGTCACACATATGCTTAAATATCAATTATGCATAAAAAGGGTATTTTGGTAATTTTCCTAAGGCATATAAACTACCTATCATATAACTAGCTAAACGACGTGACCATAAGGTATAACCTCGGAAGGTTACTCCCTATACAACTATGGTCACTAAACATGTTTGGTCGGATCCTAATGATCGACCAAACTGGTCTAGCTCGAAAGTCTAAGCGGTTGTTTAGACCGCTTGACTTACGACTCTACATAAGCACTAAACCTAAAGTGACGAGCTAAACATGCTAAAACATGTTTAGTTAAGTTAGAAAACAGGTTTGGTATCAAAACAAATGGTTTTGATACCTAAAAGTAGTTTGGTTACAAAATACGTGAGAATACGCATTTTGGCCGAAACTACGACTCGTCACTAAACCTAGATAACGTGGTAATCAGTAGGTATAGTCACTAGGACTATAACCATCGTGATTATGCTCACGTTATGAAGTTCAAACGAACTTCGCATTGACCATAAACTGGTCAATGCAGAAAGTCAAACGCAGTTTGACTTTCAGACTCGAAAAGCGATAAAAGAACGAAAGAATACTTACAAAGGGTCCCCGCAAGCTTTTATCTGATTTACCCTCAGGTATGAAGTGTATACTCCAACTTAGAGGGCCAAAATCAGATCAAAGTGTGGGTTTTGAAGTGAAATGGGATGGGGTATTTATAGATTTGGCACAACCGTTAAGATCGTTCATCGAATAAGGTGCTTCGATCTAGGCCGTACACATGTGCCCCTTGTTTTGCAAAACCATGGGCACCCCTAGTTTAAGCCCATGCTATCAGAAATCTCATTAAATACCAGCCCATCATTTGCAAAACCATGGGCTAAAACTATCAAAACTTCAAAATTGGACTAGGTTCATTGAATCTGGTCAGAAATTTCAAAAATGGTCCCTGCACTTGTATAACTTGATTTTTTTGCACTTTTAAGCCCCGTTAACCCCATTTCAAGGGTCTAAAATAAAGTTAAAGTATAGGGAACTTAAAATATGCTCAAAAACATCTCGGATGTCGGTTCGTTTGGTCGTACGGTTGCGTTGTTCGGTTAATTACGACGGAAATCGTAATGAACGCAAAAACGATCCAAATTACGCGACGAATGGAATTTTATCATGCCAATCACTAAAATAAAATATTTTAACAATTACATAAATTTTTGGATGTCCGGATATATTCAGGACGTAAGATATGCGCGAAAATGTAAACTTATGCACTTTTGACGCTTTTAGTCTCTATTGGTCAAATAAGTTCATTTTAGCATACCGAACCCCTCAAAGACTATTTCTAAGCTATGTAAAGGATATTTAGGGTATGTTTAACTTATGGTCATGTTCCGGAATGTTCATTACTATACAAATCGGTATAGTTTCGTAGTTTGACGCAAATAGTCCCTACGATCGAACAAACTTGATTTCAACACACCAAACCATCCAAAACTTATTTCTAAGTCATGTAAAGGTTATTTAAGGTATGTTAAGCCTATTTCACTATTCCGAAGTGTTTGTTGCATTAAACTGGTTATATCTACGCATCAGTGCGCGTATAACCTTCTAGAAAGCGATTTAAAGCTTGAAATCGAACAAGAATTGATATGTGCAGGCAATACACATATTTATACAAATCCCAA
Source organism: Helianthus tuberosus (assembly GCA_030545235.1). Lineage (NCBI taxonomy): Eukaryota > Viridiplantae > Streptophyta > Magnoliopsida > Asterales > Asteraceae > Helianthus > Helianthus tuberosus. The sequence goes on from CM060395.1 coordinate 82,085,714, forward strand.
GTATGAAATACAATATTTCATTGGTTTGGAATTTGTTTGATGGTTGAAGTGACACAGGTGTCACAACAATCATAACAATGATATATGCTAAAAACACGAGATGTTTATCCATTAATTAAGTTTAGAAACTACCACAATACCATTGTCTGAAATCATCAATACCAAATTAAGTTACAAACCATGACGTGTTTAAACGAGTTCACAAAGACTCAACAAAAGTACTTAAATAAAACCTGAGTTTAGAATCGTGTATCCCGTCCAGGAAAGGAATGCACCCTCTAAACTCAACAACCCTGGATAACATCTTTTATTCAAACGCAGCTTGACACATGCATACCTCGCCAGATCCACTAGTTTCCTGAAATACATGTAGTTTGAAAAATCAACAAAAGTTGAGCGAGTTCATGTGTATGTCTGTGAGTATAAACCTTTAAAGTATGTCTGTATGTATGAAAATCCCTGGTATGTAGCAATAAGGAAAAAGAGATCACCAATGGGTTACAAAGCCACTGATATGTGTGAAATGGTGCAGGAAGTACTCAAACCTAGCAAATTTGTATCGGGCCTCCGGCTGGAAGACATAGTCACCTCTATGGGTCACCATGGCCTCATGGGTACGGGCTCGCTACACCCAAATAGATCTATCACTCATGTCCCTCGGTCCTACGACGAGGATTAATGGCCTTAAGTGTTGTACCCACCACTCACATGATCTAAGTAGTAACCCTCCTTAAGCTAACCATACCATGTATAAAAATGTTTGTATAATTGTAACATGTATTTCACCCCCGAAGTTATAAAACTGAAAACAGTTAAAAGAAAAGGGGACATGAACTCACAGTAGTGCGTCTTCTGTACCGTCAACTCAAATCTCCGCAGCTAATCACGACTACCTACAGAGTACTAACGTCTATTAGACGAACGGGCCGTGCCTTGGTTTAGATTTTATCGTTTTTGAGTTGCGTTTCTTATGTTATTCCAAGTCATAATCACTTGTTAAAATAATAATTATTTTAACTTTAAATTATATTTAGTTTTGGAATAATTGTGTAAACAATATTTCGTTACAATACTTCTCAAGTATTTTATATTTGTATTTCCTTCCCAATGATGGGGGTATTTATACATGTATATTGTAGCTCCGAAATAATATATTTTTAAGTCCCACTTAGAAAATATATATATATATATATATATTTATATAACTTATTTGTCAAAAATAACGTATTCCCAAAATATATATATTTTCCCCAAAAATAATATATTTTCACTTCTTCTATCAAAACATTATTTACCAAAAATATATATTCGTAAAAGTATTTTCCGGAATATTCCATAAGTTACGTTTTAGCGTTCGGTTTCACAATAACAAGTGTGTAACTTAAATATTTATTCCTTGTGATTTTTGGTATTATTTTGGAGTTGTAAATGTCATGGTATTTTGTTAGTTATATTATTTTACCCTAAAATAATATAACTAGTTCACAAATCATACAAGCATTCACACAAGCGTCTTGATATAAAATATATATTCTAAATATATATTAACTCGTTTTATTTACAAAAAACCAACCTCCGATACTTTGTATTTCTGTAACAAAACCTATGGCAAAGTTTATTTTAAAAAAAAAAGTTAAAAATCTATTCGTAAACACTTGTTAGAAAAATAATTTCTGAGTGTTGGAATTTTTAGAAAATTTCGCCATAGTTTCCTTTGTAAATGGAGGTGTCCATGCTATTAAGCATATCATTTTCTTTTCCAAAAATCATTCAAACCATCATCAATCATACTCTAAACAATATTACACTTACCAAGTGCAAAACTATTCCATTTATAATACAACATGAACTTGATGTTTTACAAAAACGCGTAGTAACTTGGTAAGGCGTTTAGTGGCCTTAGTTACCTTCCAAAATGTATTTACTTTTGTTAAAATCTCATTCTCGGGATTTCTAGATGTTCAAAACTTGTGAATACATTTTACAAAAATATTTATTTACAACATCTTCTTGTTTTACTAGCCTTCCTACACTTATTTTATTTCCAAAAATAATGTAAGTGCAAGAAAAGTTATGATATTTCAAAAACCATCTCTTGAACTTGGTTTGTTTAGAAAAGTCTTTTGTAAACCTCAGATCTACATGATCATCAACCTACTTGTTTACTTATATTTCAAGAAATCATCTTTACTATCAAGTTCATATTTTTATTAGAAGATGATTATTTTATGTAAACACATAATCGTCTCCTAATCTTGTTAAATCATGTTTCTAATCATCATCTAACAAGTTTCATAGGATGATCAATCATCATATTACTAGTAATCATCAAGCAACATCATCATATTCAAAACAACATCATTTCAACATTATTTCATCATGTTTCATCTTATTTCATCTTATTTCATCTTATGATTCAAGATTCAAGTTTATGATCTTTTAGTGTTCATGTATAATTCAACATAACATAATCTTTAACCACTAAACATATGAAGTATCAAGAGTTTAAAGAAGTCTTACAACTAGCTTAAAGCTAGGGAAGATCAATGGAGAAAATGTGGTGGATAATAGCAAACGAGTGAGGTCCTTCAAGTTCCGAGAACACCGAGCCTCCTAATTCACCTTCTAACACCTTGAAGTACACATGAAATGCTTGAACTTGAAACAAAAATGGTGGTGTGTATAGGGGGGGTTCACGGCCGTAGCTTTTTGTGGGAGGAGGATGAATTGTGGTGTTGAAGATGATGAAAGATAAGTATACTTATAATCCACTAAGTTGTTATTATCCAATGGTTACCATGTTCCCCCTAAGTACAAGCTAGATCACAACAAATCCCAATAGGAGATATGGAAGATTTAGGAAGATATTAAGAAGATTTGAATTGGTCTTGGATGTGGGGTCCCTTACTTGGGGCGTAGGTTGTCATTGGGGGGGGGGGGTTAAATGAAAATTTAAATGGTAAATAGGTGATTAGTTGGGTGTTAAGTGTAATGTCAAATGTTTAGTGTGTTACATGTATTATGTAGTGTGTTATAGTGCTCGGGAACCATAACTATCTCAGAAAAATAAAAACAATGTTTCTAGTAATATTTTAGTGTTCTGGGTAATGTCCGGTTGTTCGGTTAGATACCGTTCCGTTAAAGTGCTAAGTTATACCGTATAGTGTCCTTTATGTAACTTTTTGCGACACTTTTAATTCCCGGCACTTAGGAAAGCATACAGGACCATTTTGCCATATTTTTGCATGTTACTAGCATGTTAAAATGCTGAATTTTGTTAATAAATGCAGAATTCTGAATTTTGAGTGGGTTTTAGGCACTTTCCGGCACCTAAACTAACACCTAGTGACGCAGTTTTATGGTCCTTACTTCGCTACACTCCATACTAGTGTAGTACCTTGTCTCTGGCTCATACTGGGCCTCAAAACACTGTCTGACTATGTACTGACATTGTCAGTATGTATCTGAGTTATCCGCTAACTGTGCTAACTGTGCTTTGTGCATCATGTTTGTCACTAAAGTTGGTATGCAATAAATGGAGTGACAGTATGAAATGTGAAGCACATGTATGTATGATGCAGTAATCAGAAAGCAGTTTATATCATCAGTTGTAATCAAGCACAGTCATTAAGCACAAATTTAATATTAATTAATTGTACGGATACCTGTAATTATGAGGGTTGTCACATGAATCCTCCAAGAAGTCAAAGAAGCGAAAGGCTTCTCAGAACTTCGTCGTGGTTGTTAACAATGATCAAGCTGTCCCCAACCAACCAGCTTAACCCCCTGCTAGGAAGCCATACAACGGAACTGCACCCTTGTGTAACCAGTGTAACCTTCATCATCATGCTAGTGTGAAGTGCCACAAATGCCTAATTTGTGGACTTATAGGTCAGACAGCGAGGGTTTGCCCAGCTGCAGCTGCACCAAATCAAGCTGACAACAATCCTGCTCAAGCTCGTTTTCCACCAGGTTCTTGCTACAACTGTGGCGAGATGGGCCATTTCCGAAGAAATTGCCCAAAGCTTGCTAATGCGAATCCAGCACAGGGATGAGCATTTGACCGACTAGAAGACGACGCTGTTTAGAAATAATCAAGCCTTATGTATTATTTTCTTTTGTTAACAAGGTCTATGAAACAGTTGTTTTTGTTTGTGAATAAATCTTTTATTTACATTACGATGTTCAAATGTGGTTACTTGTATGTATGACATATCCCCTACGATACCGACAATCAAGGAACCGTGTTCCTTGTAAAACAAACTACTCCCAAAATTCTTCCATTTTTTGATTACTTGCGATCTCCACGAAAAATCCTAAGTACCCGTTTCTTCCAAGGAAACGAAGTACAAGGCGCAAGTTACAACTCTGGATAAATACCCAAAGTACCTCTATAAATCCTTAATAGGGTACCTAAGGGTACTTCCGTAAGTCCTTAATTGGATTCCTTGTATACCTTAATTCGAATGTTACGTTTCCTTGTAAACGAAAATCGAATTCTTATAAGATCATCCTACCTTTGAAGATAGATTCTTGAGGACGTTGAAGTCCATCGACTGGGTTCCTGGTATACCTTGAATACCCATGTACAAATCGACAACAAGTTAATAACAATTAATAACAAGATAATAACAAATTAATAACCAAGAAAACAATTATGTGCTTATGTGTTTATATGTTGACCTAATCAAAGTTATCTTAAGCTTATTCAATAAATTCTATCCCTTCACATTATAAAACAAACTGTGAGAGTTGTGCAAGGAATTACGTAATTATGGATGCATACATAATTATGGAATTTAGTGCACAGAAATCACATCAAGTTTTGTCATGTATCTAGAGTTAACTCTATTCATTTCCATTTCTTATGAAGCACCCGTTGAGGAAAAATGAACTAGCTATTCATTTTTCACTTCTGAAAGAATATCCGTTGAGGGAAATGAATATCCTTTTGATTATTCCTTCATTTCCATTTCTGAAGAATACCCGTTGAGGAAAATGACTCAATCCGTTCATTTTCGTTTCTGAAGAATATCCGTTGAGGGAAATGAATATCCTTTTGATTATTCCTTCATTTCCATTTCTGAAGAATACCCGTTGAGGAAAATGACTGAATCCGTTCATTTTCATTTCTAAAGTATATCCGTTGAGGGAAATGAATATCCTTTTGATTACTCCTTCATTTCCATTTCTGAAGAATACCCGTTGAGGAAAATGACTCAATCCGTTCATTTTTGTTTCTGAAGAATATCCATTGAGGGAAATGAATATCCTTTTGTTTATTCCTTCATTTCCACTTCTGACGAAGAACCCGTTGAGGAAAATGAAGCATCCATTCATTTTCGCTTCTGAAGTATATCCGTTGAGGGAAATGAATATCCTTTTGTTTATTCCTTCATTTTCACTTCTGACGAAGCACCCGTCGAGGAAAATGAAGCATCCATTCATTTTTGCTTCTGAAGTATATCCGTTGAGGGAAATGAATATCGTTTTTTATTATTCTGTCATTTCCACTTCTGACGAAGTACCTGTTAAGAAAAAAATGAATCATCCACTCATTTTTCGCTTTAAAGTATATCAACTGGGAAATGACAAGATTATGCCTTGCATATCTTTGATGGGTTACTCTACGCAAATAGATGACACCCTAGATTCCATGCAAGACAATTATCTAACACAACGTCACAGACAGACTCCTACAAATAAATTTCGGGATGAAAATTCCTAAAGTAGGGGAGACTGTGACATCTGTGCCACTTCAACCATCAAACAAATACCAAATCAATGAAATATTGTGTTTCATACTTGGGATTTGTATAAATATGTGTATCATTTGTACATATCAATTCTTGTTCGGTTTCGAGCTTTAAATCGCTTTCTGGAAGGTTATACGCGAACTGATGTGTAAACGTAATTAGTTTAATGCAACAAACACTCCGGAACAGTGAAATAGGCTTAACATACTTTAAATAACCTTTACATAACTTAGAAATAAGTTTTGGAGGGTTTGGTGTGTCGAAATCAAGTTTATTCGATCGCAGGGACTATTTGCGTGAAACTGCAAAAGTATACCGAATCGAATATTAACGAACATTTCGGAACTTGATCGTAAGTTAAATATGCCCTAAATATCCTTTACATAGCTTAGAAACATGCTTTGAGGTGTTTGGTGCGCAAAAATAAACTTTCTGATCAATAGGGACTAAAAGCGTCAAAAAGTGCATAATTTTGCATTTCCGCGCATATCTTACGTTCTGAATATACCCGGACAACCAAAAATTTATGTAGTTATTAAAATATTTTATTTTAATGATTGGCATAATAAAATCCCATTCGTCGCGTAATTTGGATCGTTATTTGCGTACGTTCGTGTTTCGTCGTAATTAACCGAACAACGTGACCGTACGACCAAGCGAACCGACATCCGAGATGTTTTTGAGCATATTTTAAGTTCCCTATACTTTAACTTCATTTTATAGCTTTGAAATTGTCACACCCCGACCACGTAAAACAACAAAACGTGGCGGAATCGTCGGGGAGTGTTGAAATTTTGTTTTATTGATTAAAAGAGTTACAAAGTCTTAACAAACAAAGAAGCATAACATAATTAACTAGTCTTGCATCTTTTATTGTCACTAAGGCCCATGTCCGCCTATGTATATCTTGATCAATCCTATGCATCATCTCCTGAAACACATGTGAAAATAGGTACGTCAGCATAAAAATGCCTGTGAGATACATAGGTTTTATTGATTTAGGATTCATGACTTATAAGTTTAGAAAAAGGTTGTTTAACAAAATTCAGTCATGATCCTTGTAAAATGTTTTGTTTTATAAATCATTTGAAAAGCGATAATAAAGTAGATGATATGTAAAAGAATAATGTAAGGTTAAATGAATAACCAAGTAAAATGAGTTTGTATAAGATAAGTTGTTTGTAAAACCATGTCTTGTGAAAAATATGTTATTTGTATAAAATGTTATATGTCTAAATTGAAATGATTTAAATAACGCTACGATATATAATACCATACAAGCACTTATATATAGGAAGTACCAGCGGCGTATCCACCATGCTTGTATCATATTACACACGCCTCGTTACTTAAATCACTTACCAAAACAAATCATCAATGTAAAAATGTTTATGTATAGTCCAATGTCAAATGTTTATGTAAAAACCATCAAATGTAAATCATGTAATGTGTAAACAATTGTTATGTAGAGTGAATAAAAGCATTTATTGATTAAAAGCATTTATTCAACCCTATAAGATAGTAGTGTACAAAACAATGCACTTGATAATCAAAGTTATGTTTTGTAAGATAATGCATGCTTTACTGATACAACCATTTATGCGGTAGTGTTAAACGCCTACATTCAAGCCTTGAGACAGACGGATAACCCTAAGTAAAGGTTATCAAAAGAAATGTTTTCAGATTCGGTCATTCCATCCATCCAAACAAACCTAGGATTTTAGGAACGGGATTTGTCAAGTCCTATGGTACCACTACCTACTACTGAGCGGCATGATCGGTGTTAATGAATGTAATTTAGTGTCGTTAAACAAACCAAATGATATACCAAATGTAAGCATGTTTTATGAAAATAATGTACCTAGTATGCTAAGTAAACATACAAGGTAGAGATGTAAAACAATGCGTCCATATGTTAGGAGAACATATGCAACATAGATGCAACGTAAAACAAATGTACTAAGTATGCTAAGTTAACATACAAAGAAGAAAAGTCATGTAAATCAATGTGCTAGCATGTTCAGTCAACATACATAGCAAAAATGTAATATAAAACAATGTGCTAGCATGTTCAGTCAACATACATAGCAAAAATGTAATGTAAAACAATGTGCTAGCATGCTCAGTCAACATACATAGCAAAACATAATTTAAATCATGTACTAATAGTGTACTAATGAACATAGCAAGTATATGGTATGAAAACATGGAAAGCATGAAAGTAACAAGTAGGCACATGTGTTTCACCCCAAAATGTTTAAAAAACAGTAAAAGAGGGGACTATGTACTCACTTGAGGGTGCTTAGAAGTCTTGAACAACAACCAAGCAAAGCTAGAGGGATCACGGAATCAAACGGCACCCTATATAGATAACTACATAAATAACCGGACCTAAATCGGGAGATTGGATAGTACGAGGTTTCATAAACCAAATGAGTATTGGAACTAATATGATATGGTTTAATAAAGCCTACATACTAAAATGAAACCTAACCTAAGTGCTTACGATCCATTACGACCCGTTTAGGTAGCTTATGCTACTTTAACGCGTCGTTCGCGTAAAACGCGTTCGGACCGCTTAACTAGTCCTATGACAAGTAAAATATGCCTTAAAATATCTAATATAGTTACCTAATCAGTTTAGATGTCAAAATTTTGGTTACATATGCTTAAAATGAATTTATGCATAAAAAGGGTATTTTGGTAATTTACCTAAGGCATATAGACTGCCTGTCATACAACCACTTAAACGGCGTGACCATAAGGTATAACCTCGGAAGGTTATTCCCTATACAACTATGGTCACCTAATGTGTTTGGTCGGATCCTAATGATCGACCAAATGGGTCGGGTTCGAAAGTATAAGCGGTTGTTTATGCCGCTTACCTTACGACCCTACATAAGCACTAAACCTAAAGTGACGAGTTAAACACGTTAAAACATGTTTAACGAGGTTTGAAAATAGGTTTGGTATCAAAACAAACGGTTTTGATACCCATAAGTAGTTTGGTTACAAAATACGCGAGAATACGCATTTTGGCCGAAACTACGACTCGTCACTAAGCCTAGATAACGTGGTAATCAGTAGGTATAGTCAGTAGGGACTATAACCATCGTGATTACGCTCACGTTATGAAGTTCAAACAAACTTCGTGTTGACCATTGACTGGTCAAAGCTAAAAGTCAAACACAGTTTGACTTTCGTGCCAAAAACGCATAAAAGCATTAAAGAGGACTTACAAGTGGTCCAAGAATGGAAGTTTGATCTGAAATTCCCAGGTATGAAGTGTTGCAACTCCAACTTAGGGAAATAATCAGATCAAGGTGTGAGGATCAAGTGCAAAGGGGTTGGGTATTTATAGGAAAACAAGAACCATTAGGATCATTTCTCGATTCCCGTGCTTTAATCTCAACCCTACACTTGCACCCATTGATTTGGTAAACCATGGGCATCCAAAACAAGCACATAGAATCAAAGAAACTAGGTGCAAAGGTGTGGAACAGCTGGAACAAGCTGGAAATCATATCTGCTGATCTGGGGGGTCCTTACGGACCGTATGGATAAGTGCTTACGGTCCGTAAGCCTTGTGCAGACCAGCAAAGTTTCAAAAATGGCAGAGCAGGCCCCTGTGTCTCCGAACTTGATTTTTGATGCGTTTTGACACGTTTAAGCCCTGTTAACCTCATTTTAAGGCTCAAATATGAAGTTAAAGTATAGGGAACTTAAAATATGCTCAAAAATATGTCGGATGTCAGTTCGTTCGGCCGTATGGTTGCGTTGTTCGGTTAATTACGACGGAAGCCGTAACGGACGCGAAAACGATCCAAATTGCGCGACGAATGGATTTTTATCAAGCCAATCACTAAAACATAATATTTTAATGATTACATAAATTTTTGGATGTCCGGATGTATTCAGAATGTGAGATATGCGCGAAAATGCAAACTTATGCACTTTTTGACGCTTTTAGTCCCTGAATGAGCAAAAAGTTTATTTTAGCACACCGAACCCCTCAAGGCCTATTTCTAAGCTATGTAAAGGATATTTAGGGTGTGTTTAACTTATGATCAAGTTTCGGAATGTCCGTTACAGTACGAATCGACATACTTTGGCAGTTTGTCGAATTTAGTCCCTCTAAGCGAATAAACTTGATTTCGGCACACCAAACCTTCCAAAACTTATTTCTAAGTTATGTAAAGGTTATTTAAGGTATGTTAAGCCTATGTCACTATTCTGGAGTGTTTGTTGCATTAAACTGGTTATATTTACGCATCAGTGCGCGTATAACCTTCCAGAAAGCGAATTTGAGCCCGAAATCGAACAAGAATTGATATGTGCAAATGATACACATGTTTATACAAATCCCAAATATGAAATACAATATTTCATTGGTTTGGTATTTGTTTGATGGTTGAAGTGACACAGGTGTCACAGTCTCCCCTACTTCAGGAAATTTCGTCCCGAAATTTATTTTAGAGGAGACTTGTGAGAGTTTGAAGTTGAAAAGACCAAACAATACTGGTTAGAGTCCTGAACTTCTAGTAAATTTAAATAACATCATGCTTTCAATGTGATAGGAACACTTATATACAAGTATATAAAGCGTTATTGGTGCGTCCACCGTACCTCTATTACATTGTTCACATTTCGTTATGGTTGTCACTATTGGTTCTTACACATAATAAGTCTTACCGTGGATTCCGTGCACTGAACTTTGTAATTATGTATGCATCCATAATTACGTAATTCCTTGCATAGCCACGTAGTGCATCTTATAATGTGTAGGGGAAGAAAACAATGAACGGGCCTGTGATGAATGTGACTAGACCACCATAGGGTCCTTTTAATCAAATTAATAAATGATTTAAATAGACTACCAAGGAGTCTGTTCAGCTACATCACATGTCATTCTTAACCAGATTCTGAATCGATCTTTTGACTAGACCACTAAAAGGGTCTCTTATGAATCATGGAATGGTACTATATAATCCAAGGGTCTTTAACGATTACATAGAAGCCCATTAAGGATTTAAGGTAGTACCTTTTTGAATATCCTACTATGAATCCCTCATATGAAGATATGAAAGGTTCTACGAGGATTTGGATAACGAATATCCAGAGTATACAAAAACACAAAAAATGCATAAAAGAAAACACAAAATGCATAAACACATAATCACATAATTGTTTAACTTGATTTTAGATTTGTTATCATTTTGTTAATTTGTTCTGCTAACTGTGCACATGTATTCAAAGCACACCAGGCATCCAATCAGTGGATTTTGATTGGTGCTTTAAATATTTCCAAGAATCTAACAATGAAGATAGAAAGATCTTAAAGAGAAAATTCGATTTCGATTATAAGGAACCGAAATGTTCGAATTAAGGTACACTAGGAATCCAATTAAGGACTCTGATTTTAAAGATAATCATCGACAAGATTTTTTGAAACCTTGCACTGGATGTGCTTAAGTCAAAACATGAAGTAAAAAATGCTTATGAAGTTGAGATGCTGGATATGTCAAGGCGACACATGAAGCGGAATTTGAAAGTTAAGCCAATGTATGAGGAGAATATTTTTGAAAACTATGCATGGGGTTCTAAAAAAAATGTGTTCAATGTTTTTGAAACCTTATGTAAAATACTTTTGAAATTATAAAGTAGGTGTATTAGGTAGGTAAATTTATAAAAATGTTTTAAAATCATGCGAGATGAATTTTGAAATTATGTATAAGGTTTTTGAAAACATGAATGATGCTTTTGAAATCATGCACTTGATATAAGTAATTATATTGTATTAATAACATTTTGAAATCATGAAGGTTGTTTTTTTTTTTTTGAAAACATAGACAATGTTTTTGAAATCATGGAGGTTGTTTTGAAAACTTAGACAATGTTTTTGAAATCATGGAGGTTGTTTTGAAAACTTATGTTATGCATGTTGAAAAAATCAGAACGTAATGGGTATGAGATTTGAAAATACCCTTAGTTATCTAACCAAGGATTCAAAGGCACAGATGTGCAAAAGCACGATTACTCATAATTTCGCTTTATTTCTTGTACTTCGTCTCCTAGAATGAAACGAGTACTTAAATTTTTTCGAGGAAATCATGAGCGATCACTTGAAAGGGAGAATCACAAGAGTAGTTTGTAAAGAACATAGTTCCTTGATGTAGGTATCATAGGGAAATGCCATACACATATCTAACTAAACTTGTACATCTGAATTTGCGAACAACAATTTATTCATGAACTGAACACATTGTTTCCGAGTTCAACAAAAGAAACAAAAGCAACAGATACAAATTATTTAAAGCAGCAGCTTCTTCCAATCAGCCAAATGCTCATCCAAGGGTTGGATTTGCATTGACAATCTTCGGGCATTTGTTCCTGAAATGGCTCGTCTCGCCACAGTTGTAGCAAGTACCAGACGGAAAACGAGCTTGAGTAGGGTTGACTTGGAGTTGGGTAGCAGCAAGGTTTATACCAGCTTTGTTTTGGATAGCAAAGCAGCATATGTTAACCAAATGTCCCCACCGTCCACAGTAGGTAGATTTGAAGTAGGGTATGAGGTTTGAATGATGACGGTTGCATCGTTTGCACCATGGGGTAGCTCCTAGGTACGGCTTCCTAGCTGGTGGCGCTGCCACTTGGCTAGGTCCCGCTTGATTAGGTGTAACTGCTGCGGGTTTCCTTGAAGCCTTACGCTTCCTTGATTTTGGTGCAGGCTTGACTTCTGCTTCCTTCGGTGACTCTTGAGTGGCTTCATTGTTGAGACGAGACATGGCAATGCCTAAATCCACAGTCTTCAGAATCACTTCGCCTATTTGCTGGGCAAATTTGGCTGTTTCCTCGGACATTTGACCGTTGCTGAGAGGAAAAGACATTCTAGAAGAAAATGAAAGACACAGGAAGAAACAAGTGAAATGTTATCAGATAAACAAAACAGAACGGCAATGCATAAGAATTGCGATGATTTGTTTGTTACCTAAGGCAAACAAATGAGATGGTGACAAATCAAAGCAAGCGGGTCATAATAATGCATCGCTGAAGACATGCTTGCCTATAAGTGAACACTCACCCCAAGAGTTCCCAGGTAAGAGTGACTGGTCTGATACTACGGATTTGTACGAACACTCTAGCCTTAGACAGAAAACTCAGAGTACAGGCATTCACCCTTCCAGTTTGCACGTGTTCACATTATAATACCCAACTTTGATGAGATTTTGAAAATTTAGAGGGTTCAAAACCTAGTAATCAATCATCCTAGAACAGATGATTGGTTTTCAAAGTGGTTTTGAAATTTATGTTCTTGTTGTGGTTGTCGCCTAAGGATAGGTGACGGTATTGTTTTATGACTAAACGCAAGTAAACTCGCGTTAGGGTCCTAGGAAGGTTATAGACTAGGTCAAAGCATTTCTAACAACCTAATTCCCTATAACCATGGGCTCTGATACCAACTTTTCTGTCACACCCCGACCACGTAAAACAACAAAACGTGGCGGAATCGTCGGGGAGTGTTGTAACAGAATCATTGTTTCATAACACATGGAAAATTGAAATTTTGTTTTATTGATTAAAAGAGTTACAAAGTCTTAACAAACAAAGAAGCATAACATAATTAACTAGTCTTGCATCTTTTATTGTCACTAAGGCCCATGTCCGCCTATGTATATCTTGATCAATCCTATGCATCATCTCCTAAAACACATGTGAAAATAGGTACGTCAGCATAAAAATGCCTGTGAGATACATAGGTTTTATTGATTTAGGATTCATGACTTATAAGTTTAGAAAAAGGTTGTTTAACAAAAGTCAGTCATGATCCTTGTAAAATGTTTTGTTTTATAAATCATTTGAAAAGCGATAATAAAGTAGATGATATGTAAAAGAATAATGTAAGGTTAAATGAAAAACCAAGTAAAATGAGTTTGTATAAGATAAGTTGTTTGTAAAACCATGTCTTGTGAAAAATATGTTATTTGTATAAAATGTTATATGTCTAAATTGAAATGATTTAAATAACGCTACGATATATAATACCATACAAGCACTTATATATAGGAAGTACCAGCGGCGTATCCACCATCCTTGTATCATATTACACACGCTTCGTTACTTAAATCACTTACCAAAACAAATAATCAATGTAAAAATGTTTATGTATAGTCCAATGTCAAATGTTTATGTAAAAACCATCAAATGTAAATCATGTAATGTGTAAACAATTGTTATGTAGAGTGAATAAAAGCATTTATTGATTAAAAGCATTTATTCAACCTTATAAGATAGTAATGTACAAAACAATGCACGTGATAATCAAAGTTATGTTTTGTAAGATAATGCATGCTTTACTGATACAACCATTTATGCAGTAGTGTTAAACGCCTACATTCAAGCCTTGAGACCGGCGGATAACCCTAAGTAAAGGTTATCAAAAGAAATGTTTTCGGATTCGGTCATTCCATCCATCCAAACAAACCTAGGATTTTAGGAACGGGATTTGTCAAGTCCTATGGTACCACTACCTACTACCGAGTGGCATGATCGGTGTTAATGAATGTAATTTAATCCCGTTAAACAAACCAAATGATATACCAAATGTAAGCATGTTTTATGAAAATAATGTACCTAGTATGCTAAGTAAACATACAAGGTAGAGATGTAAAACAATGTGTCTATATGTTACGAGAACATATGCAACAGAGATGCAATGTAAAACAAATGTACTAAGTATGCTAAGTTAACATACAAAGCAGAAAAGTCATGTAAATCAATGTGCTAGCATGTTCAGTCAACATACATAGCAAAAATGTAATGTAAAACAATGTGCTAGCATGCTCAGTCAACATACATAGCAAAACATAATTTAAATCATGTACTAATAGTGTACTAATGAACATAGCAAGTATATGGTATGAAAACTTGGAAAGCATGAAAGTAACAAGTAGGCACATGTGTGTTCACCCCAAAATGTTTGAAAAACAGTAAAAGAGGGGACTATGTACTCACTTGAGGGTGCTTAGAAGTCTTGAACAACAACCAAGCAAAGCTAGAGGGATCACGGAATCAAACGGCACCCTATATAGAGTATTGGAACTCATATGATATGGTTTAATAAAGCCTACATACTAAAATGAAAGCTAACCTAATTGCTTACGACCCATTACGACCCGTTTAGGTAGCTTATGCTACTTTAACGCGTCGTTCGCGTAAAACGCGTTCGGACCGCTTAACTAGTCCTATGACAAGTAAAATATGCATTAACATGTCTAATATAGTTACCTAATCAGTTTAGATGGTAAAAAATTTGGTTACATATGCTTAAAATGAATTTATGCATAAAAAGGGTATTTTAGTAATTTACCTAAGGCATATAGACTACCTATCATACAACCACTTAAACGACGTGACCATAAGGTATAACCTCGGAAAGTTATTCCCTATACAACTATGGTCACCTAATGTGTTTGGTCGGATCCTAATGATCGACCAAGTGGGTCGGGTTTGAAAGTATAAGCGGTTGTTTATGCCGCTTACCTTACGACCCTACATAAGCACTAAACCTAAAGTGACGAGTTAAACACGTTAAAACATGTTTAACGAGGTTTGAAAACAGGTTTGGTATCAAAACAACCGGTTTTGATACCCATAAGTAGTTTGGTTACAAAATACGCAAGAATACGCATTTTGGCCGAAACTACGACTCGTCACTAAGCCTAGATAACGTGGTAATCAGTAGGTATAGTCACTAGGGACTATAACCATCGTGATTACGCTCACGTTATGAAGTTTAAACGAACTTCGTGTTGACCATTGACTGGTCAAAGCTGAAAGTCAAACACAGTTTGACTTTCGTGCCAAAAACGCATAAAAGCATGAAAGAGGACTTACAAGAGGTCCAAGAATGGAAGTTTGATCTGAAATTCCCAGGTATGAAGTGTTGCAACTCCAACTTAGGGAAATAATCAGATCAGGGTGAGAGGATCAAGTGCAAAGGGGTTGGGTATTTATAGGAAAACAAGAACCGTTAGGATCGTTTCTCGATTCCCGTGCTTTAATCTCAACCCTACACTTGCACCCATTGATTTGGTAAACCATGGGCATCCAAAACAAGCACATAGAATCAAAGAAACTAGGTGCAAAGGTGTGGAACAGCTGGAACAAGCTGGAAATCATTTCTGATGATCTGGGGGGTCCTTACGCACCGTATGAATAACTGCTTACGGTCCGTAGGCCTTGTGCAGACCAGCAAAGTTTCAAAAATGGCAGAACAGGCCCCTGAGTCTCCTAACTTGATTTTTGATGCGTTTTGACACGTTTAAGCCCCGTTAACCTCATTTTAAGGCTCAAATATGATGTTAAAGTATAGGGAACTTAAAATATGCTCAAAAATATGTCGGATGTCAGTTCGTTTGGCCGTATGGTTGCGTTGTTCGGTTAATTACGACGGAAGTCGTAACGGACGTGAAAACGATCAAAATTGCGCTACGAATGGATTTTTATCAAGACAATCACTAAAACATAATATTTTAATGATTACATAAATTTTTGGATGTCCGGATGTTTTCAGAACGTGAGATATGCGCGAAAATGCAAACTTATGCACTTTTTGACGCTTTTAGTCCCTGAATGAGCATAAAGTTTATTTTAGCACACCGAACCCCTCAAAGCCTATTTCTAAGCTATGTAAAGGATATTTAGGGTGTGTTTAACTTATGATCAAGTTCCAGAATGTCCGTTACAGTACGAATTGACATACTTTCGCAGTTTGTCGAATTTAGTCGCTGTAAGCGAATAAACTTGATTTCGGCACACCAAACCTTCCAAAACTTATTTATAAGTTATGTAAAGGTTATTTAAGGTATGTTAAGCCTATGTCACTATTCCGGAGTGTTTGTTGCATTAAACTGGTTATATTTATGCATCAGTGCGCGTATAACCTTCCAGAAAGCTAATTAGAGCCCGAAATCGAACAAGAATTGATATGTGCAAATGATACACATATTTATACAAATCCCAATTATGAAATACAATATTTAATTGGTTTGGTATTTGTTTGATGGTTAAAGTGACACAGGTGTCACATAAATGAGGTTAACGGGGCTTAAACGTATTAAAAATGCATCAAAAATCAAGTTTGGAGTCACAGGGGCCTCTTCTGCCAATTGTTGATAGTTTCTGCCAGCAAACAAGGCCCTTACAGACCTGGTTACAGTCCGTAAGCCTTCACCAGATCAGCAGAAACCATTTTCTTTAAAACCCAGCTGCTCCTTTGTTTTGCACATGGTTTCTTTCATCCTATGGACTGGTTTTGGACTCCCCTAGTTTACTAAATCAGTGGGCAGATATGGAGGGCCAAGATTGAAGCTCATATATCGAGAAACGATCCTAACGGTTTTGGATTTCCTATAAATAGCAAGGCCCTCTTGCTCATTTCTTCGCACATTTGCTCTCAAACCTACTCTAAGTTGATACTCTCCCTTGTGAGGCTTCATACCTGAGCAATTTGAGTTCAAATCTTCAAGCTTAGACCTTTTGTAAGTCTTCTTTCATGCTTTTATGCATTTCAAGCATAAAAGTCAAATAGTGTTTGACTTTCTGCTTTGACCAGTCAAAGGTCAACACGAAGTTCGTTTGAACTTCACAACGTGAGCGTAATCACGATGGTCATAGTCCTTTGTGACTATACCTACTGATTACCACGTTGATTAGGCATAGTGACGAGTCATAGTTTCGGTCAGAATGCGCGTTTATGCGTATTTTGCAACCAAACTATTCTTGGGTATCAAAACCCTTTGTTTTGATATCAAACTTGTTTTCTAACTTCGTTAAACATGTTTTAACATGTTTAACTAGTCACTCTTAGTTTATTGCTTATATAGGGTCGTAAGATAAGCGGTCTAAACAACCGCTTAGGCTTTCAAACCCGACCCGTCTGGTCGATCATTAGGATCCGACCAAGCATGTTTAGTGACCATAGATGTATAGGGAATAACCTTCCGAGGTTATACCTTATGGTCACTTAGTTTAATTAGTTGTATGATAGGTTGTTTATATGCCTTAGGTAAAATGACTAAAATGCCCTTTTCATGCATAATTGGTATTTAAGGATATGTAACTTAAACTTTTGTCACTTAACTGATTATGCAACATATTTAATCATGTTTAGGCATATAATACTTGTCATAGGACTAGTTAGGCATTCTGAACGCGTTTTATGCGAACGACGCGGTAAAGTAGCGTAAGCTACCTAAACGAGTCGTAATAGGTCGTATGCACTTAGGATAGGTTTTGATTTAGTATGTAGGCATTGTTAAACCATATCATATGAGTTCCAATACTCATCTGGTTTACGAAACCTCATCCTATCCGATCTTCCGAATTAGGTCCGGTTTATTAACATAGTTACCTATATTAGGTGCCGTTTGATTCCGTGATCCCTCTAGCTTTGCTTGGTTGTTATTCAAGACTTCTAAGCATCCTCAAGTGAGTACATAGTTCCCCTCTTTTACCATTTTCAAATGTTTTGGGGTGATTCATATGTGCTAAATGATTTCGAGTCTTTTAAACAAATACTATGGTTTATATTACTATCTGAACTGTTTGATCTATGTGAACCATTTGGAACTGTTTGAAATATCTGAACCGTTTGGTACTGTTTGATCTATTTGAAGTGTTTTCACCGTTGGGTTAGGGAAGTGATTAGGTAACGGGGCGTGTGTAATGTGATAAAAGCATGGTGGATACGCCGCTGATACTTCCTATATATAAGTGTTTTTAACACATTATATATCGTTGCGTTATCTAGATCACTTGGGCAAATGTTATCAAAACAAGTTATATTACAAGGTTTTCCTAACAATAATTTTTATTACAAAAACGATTTACAATCTGGGTCTATATAAACAAATGTTTTTGGGGTTAAGATTCATGGCATCGAGGTTTTATAAATTGTAACTAATCTATTTTGACTTGGTTACTTAATTTACAATACAAACATTTGTTTTAAAACTAAGTTTTCTAATATCGTATAACAAAGTTGTTTGAGTTATTTCAAAAGGTAAACGAGCCATGAATCTGACACACACATAAAACCTATGTACTCGCCGGCATTTTTATGCTGACGTATTTTCACATATATTTCAGGTACCATAGTTGATAATGTTTGATGATGATATTGGTGCATGCTCACATAAGAATGGACGAGGCCTTAGTGACTTAATAATAATGAAAGTCAATTTGTTCATGTTTTGTTTCTAATTTCAAGACAATTTAATAAACTTAATTCAATAAAACAGAACTTTAATCCATGTGTTGTGAAACAATGATTCTGTTACGACACTCCCCGACGTTTCCGCTGCGGTTTGTTGTTTTAACGCGGTCGGGGTGTGACATCATGGATGTCGGTTCGTTCGGTTGTACGGTCGCGTTTTTCGCTTAATTACGACGAACGCTTTAACGAACGCGAAAACGACCGAAATTGCGCAACGAATTATATTTTTGCATTCTCATCACTAAAATACAAGATTTTAATGATTTCAAAATTTTTTGGATGTGCGTACGTGCTCCGTATTAAGAAATAGGCGAATCGGCAGACTTTCAAAGTTTGATGCAAATAGTCCCTGAGCATGAATAAGCATGTTTTTGCCATACCGAACCCCTCAAAACTTATTTCTAAGTTATGTGGAGGGTATTTAGGGTATGTTTAGCTTATGACCTTGTTCCAGAGTGTACGTTGCGTTAAATTGTTTACGTTTACGTAATAATTTAGGTATAACTTTCTAGAAAAGGTTTAAGAGTTTGAAATCGAACAAAAACTAAAACGTGCAATTGTCATATGTAATTACACAATCTCAGAGATATTTTTCAACTTGTTCTCTCATTTCTATTTCTAGAAGTTTCTCTTAGGGTTCGATACTGTTGTTCTGATTCATCCTGAATCAGAAGTTAGTAGTGAGATCTTGTGAGTGTTGTTGATGATTATCGTTTTAATAGTCATTATAGATGAGAGTTAAGAGTTGGTGGCTGCATTGTCTCTGATTTGGATAATAAACGCTTTGATTTGGGGTTTATTGATTATAGTCACTGATATTGTCTTATTTGCAACTAGCTTAAGACCCCGTGTGTTACACGGGTGGTCTCAAAAAAAATATTATTTAATGGTGTTTTCATAAATATTTTAATGAAAGATTTGTTTCAGTATTAGTACTAAAGTAAATATAAAATTACACTTAATTAAAATAAATGAATATGAAATGTGACTTGGACGTTATGGCTTTGGCTCATCGGGTTTATTTCTTTTTATGACCCATTACATGACCAAGCCCATTTGCCACAGATCGGTGTCTATAGACCACAACCACCGTGGCTCGAAACCCATAACCCCACTGTACGTGTGTTATATACAATATGTGTACAAAGTAGACCAAACATGTACGCACGGTTTGATCACGACCCGAATTACAACACAACGTTCATAGACTGCCGCAACAAAAGAAAAAAAGTTGACATTTAAATGATTCAAAACGATAACTCATCAAATGTAATTATAAATAGGTGTGATGAAAAAGAATAATTATAAATATAAATTTTAAAATGAAAAAAATGTTTCGCTATTTATGTAAATATTAAACTATAATGAACTGATAGTTATGTAAATTCAATCTTGACTTTGTTTATCAATAATTGATGCATAAAGGGGGTTGCCCAACTAACTTATCAAGTAATTCATGCAAAGAAATATTTATAAATTCACATGCACTTTAGGGACTTCAGAATCGTTGGCCATTTGAACTAATATATAATATCTACTGGCGTTGAAGTCCATGTAGATCATCATTTTTGTTCGATGCCTTTCCAAACTTAGGCTTCACCTTCTGGACCAAATATTAAAGGACCAAACAAAACTTTAGAATGAAAAGGTAACATAAAGCATTGATGAAGCATGTCGGAACTAAATCACAACATACCACTATGTTTTGCGCTTGAATATATGAAAACTCATGTTGTATCAACTATACCCGCTTGCAGGAACCCCCATTATTTCCGTTTCAATATTAGCAGCCTGATAAATTCATATATATCTAATTAGTGTCCCGAAACTATAAGAAGATTATTAAAGCACGAAACAAAACTTTAGAATGAAAAGGTAACATAAAGCATTGATAAAGCATGTCAGAACTAAATCACAACATACCACTATATTAAGTTCTCGTGTGTTACACAGGTGGACCAACAACAAAATATATTATTTAACAATGTTTACATAAACCTTTTTAATGAAATAAATGTTGAACTACTAATGCGACTATAAAACTGCACTAAATTGAAATAAATAAATAAATAAATATGACAAAAATGAAAGAAATGTTCCATTACTGACAAAAACAAATACGAAATAATCACAAGTGATGCTTTAAACTTATTGTTTCGATCTATTCTTCACCAACAAATAACTCATAGCTTTGATTTCTTTCACAACTTTCACCAAAGACACCGCTTGATTAAACATTTTATCCTTTCGCATACGTCACACACACCAAATAGCAGTCAGAATAACGGCGTGGAATGCTTTCTTCTTCCTATAACCTTGAATAAAATCGTGTAACCCAAGAAAATCATGTAAGCTGAAAGCATGGTCTAAAAAATTAATACGTATTGCCATGAGTGGAGGAAATATTGAAAATTAAATTTTCAAACATTATAGAAAGGATATATGCCCAGTCAAGGGTTAACACCTTTATAAAACAGAGGGAGTATTATCTACAAAAGCATAACTTCATATTCAAGATTTATAAGACGGCTTACCATTTTCATATTCCAGAACTTGAAGTATAAAGAAAAACTAACATAAAAAGTTATAAAAAAGGTAAGCCTTATATCTTTCCTGTTAACAAATGTAAATGAACTCATTATTACACATAAAATCATACCTTATCAAAGAGCTTGACAACTTTAGCTTCAGTTGTAGAATTTTCTTTATATCCCATCCATCCATAACTCATGAATCTCCTAACTGTAATATGCTACAGCAAGTAAGCAATTACCAAGATACCCATGAATAGAAATTACACAAATAATGGCTTTGTCCAACTCGTGAATGTATATTTATTTGTTATTTTTCAATATCCACTCTTCCTACACGTATATATAGAAAAAAATAGCATCCTCGGATCTAAGCATAAGTGGTACAGATGTTAAAGGAAAAAAAAATTGAATAACTACAGAAAAGTTATTAAACAGTTAAACCCAAAAACATTGTCTATGTACACTTCTATCGTTAATAAGAACACATGGTTATTGTAGCTTTAAATCCAAATGTTAAATAAAAACCATACACTATTCATGATGCGCCAATCCCATAAGTCTGTTATTGCCAGCGTTGTCTGCTTCTTGAAGACATCTTCATACATATAAAAAGTTTTTTTATAGCTAAAAACTTTCCAACCATCTGTACATGTAATAAAAAATGTTTTGACCAGAAGTGGAACTGGTTGAAAGTTGTAAAAATTAGAAGTTTTGCCAAATTCCAACTTTTCTACACCACATTTCAACATAAGCAAGAAAAAATCCCAAGTTTTAACCAAAAATTCCCATTAATTATTATAACTTTGATGAAATTGATACCATAATAGATTAACTTCAACAAAAAAAATAAAAAAATAAACCAAATTAAAATATCATTTGTTTCAATATTTAAGTCCAAGAGTAATGACCTGTGTATGTTGCGCCACGGGTAATCAAGGTGAAAATATGGCCAACCAAAGGCTAGCCAACACGTTTGGACCAGCACTAACATTACCCATTTTGACAAAAACCACTTGCCAAAACAATATTTTGCAACCACAAATGATTAATTTTAGGTAAAGTAAAAAAAAAACATATACAACACAAGTTAATTAAAACAAAAATTACTAAATAACTTACAGATTTAGTGTTCATGATGAGTGTTAATGCAGCTCAGCCACCTAAACTTCAAACTCTCATTGTTATCAGGACTTGCCTGATATGGTTGTCTTCTTGAGACCAAAAAGATTTTTTTTTCAAATATATGAATAATTGACCCATTAAAAGTATGCCTAATCGACCCATTAAAAGTAAACGGGTCAAAATTGTCACCGAAAGATGAGCAACCTACAGTCAACTCTTGGAGGTTTCTGCATGCCTACCAGTCCCCTGTCATATTTCACCAAGAAAAAAAATAATACGAAAATTATTGCCACATAGCATATTAAATTAACTTTCAAGTATCATTGAATTCTGTAATGGATCATGTTCAAACCATATCATCTCATGGTTCCATCTGATCCACTAATCATCATGGTCCAAATCACTATTAAAAAACAAATTTAGCATTATGGTTTGGATTTAACTCCTATTTAAAAAACACTTCTTAATGTAAATGATTTTCAATCAAACGTAAATGTAAAATGTATTGTCTGTTACTCTTTGGTAAGAACACAAAATTTTTTTGTTGTGTCCTTTGTTTTTGTTTTCTAAGAACTGCTGTTATTAAATCGCGACTAAGTGAAGGATACATTAGGTCTTTTAGGCTTTTGACAGCTTAACCATCTGACTGGTTATTCCAAGAGTTGAACAAAGATGCCTCTAATGATTTCAGATTTGTAAAAACATAAAGCTTAGCAACTTTAACAAAAAATAGCAAAAACTAAAATTAAAAATTAAAAAATAAAGCAAACAAAAGCAAACTTACCATAAAATATATAAATTTATACTCAAGTATTAACTATGTTCAAGACTATGAATACCAAATATTATTTTTTTCCATCTGCGGTAGCTTTTCATATTGCTTAAATTTGATAAACAAAAGTAGTTTTTAAATCTTTAAAAATCATTTTTTGACACTTCCATTATGAATATAATTTGATGTATTAGACTCTCTTCAACTCATTTAAGTTTTTTACTACAGCAAAAATATGATCTAAAGTTAAAAGAGTGCATGCAAAATCAAATCTAGAGGACACATATGGGCCATAGCAATGAAAAAAATTAAATTTAAACCCAGCTTGCTAAAGTGTTCCCGCAAAGCGACACCTTTTATGTACCAAATATATTACCAGAACAGGTTTTATTAAATAATAAACCCATTTCTTGTTGATATTTCTTTCCTTAAAAATGATGACCTAGAATCAAAAGTTCTTAATGTTTGAAGATATTTACATCAGGCCAATACCAACGTCAAACAATACCTAAGCCAAACTATATTTAGTAAAAGAGTTATCTTAATAGTATAATTAGAGTTATTCCAACACCTAAGTTACTCCAAGTTTATTCGGGTATTCAATATTAAAGAAGGAATAAAAACATATCGGGTCCTATCAGACTCTGTTAAAAGCCAGGCTTTCTTTAAAACATACCTAAGATAACAGAGATTTCATCAATCAAATGAGCCTAACAAACCGAGAATTATTCTGATTATAGTCAGAACACTTGGAACAATATCACCACATATGTCACACGAATTAATGGTGGAAAATAAAACCTTACCTTTTCTTTTCATGTTGATTCTTCACAAATCATAAGTATTGGCGTATAGTAAAACCAAAAGATCCTTTCCATATCTACTCCAATATTTCATAGTTCTTCAATAGATTAAATCCAAATTCCAAACGTCTCCCAAATGAGTTCTGGTGTTCGTTTAAATTTTAGTAAATATGTAAATAGTTATATTTATATAAAGAAAATTAAAATTTAAAATTTATAGGTACAGTTACGCTGTATCATCCAAAGACTCATAGGTACAGTTACGCTGTATCATCTTTTCATGTGTGTATGTACTTGGTTTGTTTGACCATATAGGTGTAAGATGTATATGTACTGCATGTGATATCTGCATAGTTGTTTTGTGTTTTGGGGGCTTAAACCAACGTCGACAAGATGATATTTATTAACCTATTGAAACGTGACAGGATGGTTATGGGGCGTTCTTGGCGACATTGTGAAATTTGCCACATCGGGGACCAAGGGTCTGATGACTGGTTATAAAAAAATCATTTTGAAACACTTACAGCAATTCCTTTAAAATTGAAGATCTTCTGCTTCTTGTTGAATTTAACCATAAGTTCTGCTAGTTGTGGGATATAATGGCCTGGCATTAAATATAAAAAAACTGAGTTTTCCAATGAAAAAATCAAGAAATTAATGGATATATAATGTGTTAAATCATGTAATAATTACCTGCATAATTTTCTCCTGTAATCAGATCCTTCTGCTGATATTGAGGGAATTTCAAGAACCATTTATGCAAGAACACAAGATATTGAGGGAATTTCAAGAACCATTTATGCTAAATCAACGACAAAACAGCAATGACTTCCACAATTTCATCGAAGACTATCAAATTTACTTCAAGATTAGTCAAGGCAAACCTAAATACCCAGGACAACATCACATATAAGTCGTACACAACATCAACAAACCCAAAACTACAGAGAAGAACATATTGTTACCTTACGCAAAACCAAAGGCTAAAAAGCCTAGCACAATAGAGTAAGTCACCCCCCCCCCTTATCGATTCTCATAGATTAGGCGTAGTTCATGATCAAGAACTTGAATCACTCCATCTCTTAGAAATTTAAAAGAAAACAACGATACGCTGTGAATTTGGTTAACAATATTCTTTCCTTAGCCGTGAAAAAAGAAATCAAAGATAGCAAAAGAACTCAATAGGTCACTTTATTTTACTTAAATATTAATTAAATCATAACATTACATGAAGAGAAAAAAGCAAACATAATCATATAACATCAGGGGTGATTCGAATTATACCTGAACTATATCAAAGAATCGATCAAACTTGTTCAAAATGCTGAATGGAAGAAATGGCAATTGAGAAATGGATTTGAAATCTTCAGATTGCCACCACAGAAACCGAATGGAATTTCGGGTTTTTCGTGCACTCAATCTCTAGATGTAGAACTGAAGTAAATAATCGTCAAATTCATCATAATCATAATCTGAGATAACGTCATCATGATATATTGTGTCGAGCCCATACGATACCAATGATTAAAACCTTAAACCATATATAAAAGCTCATGTCCTTTAACTCAACATTGAACCTCCCCTATAAACAAATAATGTACAGATGACAAAATAAAACAAAAAAATGACAATTAATGTATACTACTCAAAAAGTATTCTTACCTTTCTCTTCTTATATGTTGAAGATGCTGGCATCTTATTCTTCTTATTGATCCATCAACAATAACACAAATTAGAAAACCACGTACATTTAGTTATGTAACATCAATCAAAAAAATAAATGCATTTGAAAGAATGAAAAAATGAAATAAGTACCTTCTTTTGCCGCTGAACTATATTGAAGAGAACCACAACCTCTTCTTCTTATTGACTAAAGAGAAGCACATCCTCTTCTTCTTGTTCTTTGGAGATATGCACAACCACTTCTCGTTGTTGCGACTATCCTAAAAATTATGATGCCTAAATCCACAAATCACAAGTAAAATCCTAAAAATTAACTAAATTAATATCCAAAAAACATACCAATCTAAAACACAATTCATCAGTTTTGATTTAAAAGCGAAATTATGATCTCAAACAAACATCGCAGATTAACAAATAAAATCAAAAGAATTTCTAGATCTAACATTACTCATATGAGATTATTCAAAAACATTTTACTCGATAACTTTTAAGAAATAATTGAAGACTTAAATTACCAAGGGCAGAGTGTGAGTCAACTTTGTGGTGGGACGAAGAATTCCGAGAGGGTCAACTACTAAATCAGGATGCAATGGGTCAACTTTCCCAAGTGTTAAAAGCGCATGAGGAGCACTGCAATCCGGTTTTAACAATCAATATTCTATAAAACTAATATGATTCTTATATATTAAATCAAAAAATAAATAACAAACCTTCCAGGAACAGAATTAAAGTCCCCACAAACTAACATTGGCATATCTGAACTGGCAGCTATATTTTCTAAACCCTTTAACAGAGTATGAACCTGAAATATCATATGAAGTTATAAACACACTGGCATTATTAAAAAAATATATAATATTAATTAAAACGATTTCTTTTCTAATTAGATGTTAAAAAGAATGACCTGCCATAGTTTGACATCCTTCAGATCTTGTTGAACAGTCACATGACTATTCGCCTACACACCATAAAAGAAAGGTAAATTCTGAGTCCAATTTAAAAAAAAACAAATGAATATTAACAAAAACAAATGCATTTTGAAAGTGATCATGTAATTGGCAGTAAGTAAAGTCAAATAATTAACTTCAGAAAATAGACTTTGAGAGAGTGGATACGAAAATAATTAGATAATTAGTTAAAGAGTGCTTGGTGGAAAATTATCGTACCATATTGTTTTGAAATTTAGCAAGATTTTCAATTGCAAACACCACCTAAGAATAAAAACCCCAAAAGTTTTGAAATTTACACACCCCATATGACACATATGAACATAAATCATTGAAAACATCTTATTTTACACAAAACAAAACATAATCGCCAAAACAACAAATAAGAGTAAACGATTAAAATCACGAGTACTATGGATGTAAATAAGAGTAAACTTACCTAGATTTGCCTCGACTGGTTCCAATTTAGGGTTTCGATAATCACTTTGATGAGAATCGCATAGTATAGATGTAACTACCAAAGTGTTTCACTGACTTGCAATTTCTAATGGTGCAACTACCAAAGTGTTTCTTTCTCTTCATCCTTCTTCAATCAGAACAATAGCCGACAAATAAAACCAAACACACCGGCGACTACCAGTACCAGACCCGTCAAACTCAGTTTAAAGCCCATGAAAGATAAACAAAATCAGACGAATCAAGATTGAAGAATCAAATTCCAAGTTCTCATATTATCATAATCATCACCATGATAAAAAAAACCCTAATTTCTGAACATATTCAAGATTTCATTTATAAACTTACCTGGTTTCTTTGGAGATGAAATCGATGTATCTGAAATTGTCATATGAAGGCGCCCAAGTAGGATACGGCTGAGGTTTAGATTTGGTGATTGTAAGATGATTGAAAGAAAAGGGGAGAAGTAAAAAAGAAAGTCTGGTTACAGAGATCATCCGCTCAAAAGCGTGTGATAAAAGGAATAGATTTTTAACGCCTAAACCAAAGGAATAAGGGTTTTCTGAAAATCGCCATAGATGCAATCAACAATACTGGAATGGAAGAACCCTAAAATTGGAATCAGTATTTTCTGAAAATCAAGATGAGAGAGAAAGCGGTGGAAGATGAATGTGAATAATGCGCGTGTACGGAAGATGAAATAAAAATGGAAAAAGAAGAGAGAGAGAGACGGCGGTTTGAAGAAACGTACGTGAGAAGGATTGATGGAGTATAGAGGAAAAGAGATTGCCGCCCATAGGGAATTATCAGCCTTTAGAGCATGTCCACATCATCAAAATGATTGGCTAAGAATAGCCCATGTGGCCTAAGAGAATTCATTTAGTATAATAGATAGATTTTACTATGTGATCAAGACTAATTTTGGGGTAAGGGCTTCAAATGATATTTTCTAGAATGAATTTGCAAATGTGCACATAGAAACCGATCTAGAAACCGATTTTGGTGAAACCTGTTTGAAACTGAGGATTAAGAATAATAATGGTCAAAAGTAAACGGTTGAGTGTATGGTTTCAGATGCTCCTTCACCATAAGGTACTGATCGAGTTTGTTCTAATTTGCAGCTGTCACACCCCGACCGCGTAAAACAACAAATCGCGGCGGAAACATCGGGGCGTGTTGCAACAGAATTAATGTTTCATAACCATGGATATCAAAAGTGTTTCGTTTTATTAAACATTGAGTAATTACATCGTCTGGAAATCTAAATACACTATTTAAACATAGTCTATCATTGTTATTGAGTCACTAAGGCCTTGTCCAGTCCTATGTGAGCATGCATCTTATCAATCGATATCATCCAACAATACCTGAAACATATGTGAAAACGAGGTCAGCAAGGAAATGCTGGCGAATACATTAGTTTTGTTGAAAATAAGTTTCATGACTTCTGTTTGAGAAAATGTTTAGTCATGAACCTTGTAATTTGCTTTGTCTTTGTAAATCATTTGAAAAATAATAAGTTCGGATGATAAGTATAAATAAGAGAATAATGCATGATTAAATGAATAACCATGTAAAAATGAGTTTGTGTAAGATAAGTTGTTTGTAAATAAATGTCTTGTGAAAAGTATGTTACTTGTATAAAATGTTCTATGTCTCAAACTGAAATGATTCAAATAACGCTACAATATGTAATACCATACAAACACTTATATATAGGAAGTACCAGCGGCGTATCCACCATGTTTGTATCATATTACACACGCATCGTTACTTAATCACTTAATCAAACCAAACCAAACAATGTAAAATGTCTATGTTTAAATCAATTGTCAAATGTATTGAATAATATGTCAAAGTATTCATGTCAAGATGTAATTCATGTCAAAATGTCTATGTC
The DNA here is from genome assembly GCA_030545235.1 of Helianthus tuberosus. NCBI lineage: Eukaryota > Viridiplantae > Streptophyta > Magnoliopsida > Asterales > Asteraceae > Helianthus > Helianthus tuberosus. Next base: position 82,114,963 of record CM060395.1, read on the forward strand.
AAATATCCATGTCAAATGTCTATGTCAAATATCCATGTATGGCAAGTGAAATGTCTCAACTAAACCATATGCACAACAACAAAGTATTGAAGTAAAACTTGGTTTAAACCAATACTATGTTTCGTGTAAATGCATGATCAAATGTAAATCATGTACAAATGTTTACCCAATCGTTACCCATTCGTTCAAATCGTTCTTGTTTTAATCGTGAACTACTTTATGATCGATTCTCTAATAACATTCAAACCTTCTTGACGCGTTCCTCGTTCCAACTCGCTCTCGCTCTCGTTCTTAACAAACCCTTACCAAAGGATAAGTTAATAATTTCGTTCTTAACAAACCCTTACCAAAGGATAAGTTAATAATTACAGATTCAGTCGCTACCCACAACCCCCACACATAACAATGGGTGCAGTAAATAACGGGATTTGTCAGATCCTATGGTACCATAACCTAATACTGGTCGGCTTGATCATTGCTAATGAATGTCATCGGTCATGTAAACTACAACCAACAAGTTTGTTCACTTTTTGAAATTTGTTATTAGTTTTTGAAATCATTGTATTCGTTCTTGAAATCATTGTTAGCGTTCTTGAAATAATTGTAATTGTTCTTGAAACCACATTGTAATTGTTCTTGAAACCATTGATAAAACATTTAGCACATATGAGTCACCCCAAAACAGTTGAAAACAGTAAAAGAGGGGAATAATGTACTCGCCTGGGAGTGCTTAGGAGTCTTGAACAACTACCAAGAAAGCTAGAGGAGTCCCGGAAATCAAACGGTACCTAATATAGGTAATTACATAATTAACCCGGACCTAAATCGGAAGACTGGGTAGCAGGAGGGTTTGTAAACCAAATGAGTGTAGGAACTCATATGATATGGTTTAACAAAGCCTACATACTAAATGAAACTTAACCTAAGTATTATCGACCCATCGCGACCCATTAAGGTAACTTATGCTACTTTAACGCGTCGTGTGCGTGAAACGCGTTCGGACCGTCTAACTAGTCCTATGACAAGTGTTATATGCCTAAACATGTTACATAATCAGTTATGTGACAAAAGTTTAGGTTACATATGCTTAATTACCAATTATACATGAAAAGGGTATTCTGGTAATTTACCTAAGGCATATAAACTACCTATCATACAACTACTTAAACGATGTGACCATAGGGTATATCCTCGGAAGGTTATGCCCTATACTAGGGTCACCTAATGTATTTGGTCGGATCCTAATGATCGACCAAACTGGGTCGGGCTCGAAGGTATAGGCGATTTATTAGATCGCCTACCCTACGACCCTAGACAACGTGGTAATCAGTGGGCATAGTCCCAAGGGACTATGACCAACGTGATTACACTCACGTTGCGAAGTTCAAACGAACTTCGCATTGACCATTACTGGTCAACGCTGAAAGTCAAACAAAGTTTGACTTTCTGACTCGAAAAGCAATAAAATAAGGAAAAGAACGAAAGAATACTTACGAAGGGTCCCCGAATGCTAACCTCGATTCAAAAATCTCAGGTATGAAACAATAGTTTCAACTTAGAGTTTCTCAAATCAAAGTTCTAGTGATTTTAGCAATGGGGGTGGATGGGTATTTATAGGAATACCCGAACCGTTAAGATCGTTTCATGGAAAACGTGCCTTAATCCCATCCGTACATGTGTTGAAATGTCATGGTGTTTAGGTGTTTAAATTCCATCCATACATGTGTTGAAATGTCATGGTGTTTAGGTGTTTAAATTCCATCCATACATGTGTTGAAATGTCATGGTGTTTAGGTGTTTAAATTCCATCCATACATGTGTTGAAAGGTCATGGTGTTTAGGTGTTTAAATTCCATCCATACATGTGTTGAAATGTCATGGTGCCTAAATTCCATCCTTATCCGCTGACTAAGCAAGTTAGAATGTGTGGTTGTGAATTAAACAACGGCTAATACATCGAATCTGGTCCTGAATGCGAAAAACGATCCAAATGACGTGACGAATGGATTTTTCTTATGGCGAACACTAAAATAAAATATTTTAGTGCTAACATAATTTTTTTGATGTCCGGATGTATTCAGAACGTAAGTTATGCGCGAAAATGCAAACTTGTGCACTTTTTGACACTTTTAGTCCCTGAATGACCCAAAAGTTTATTTTAGCACACCGAACCCCTCAAAGCCTATTTCTAAGCTATGTAAAGGATATTTATGGTATGTTTAACTTATGGTCATGTTCCGGAAGGTCTGTTACAGTTCAAATTGGCATACTTTCGCAGTTTGTCAAATTTAGTCCCTGTAAGCGATTAAACTTTGATTTCACCACACCAAACCTTCCAAAACTTATATCTAAGTTATGTAAAGGTTATTTAAGGTATGTTAAGCCTATGTCACTATTCCGGAGTGTTTGTTGCATTAAACTGGTTATATTTACGCATCAGTGCGCGTATAACCTTCCAGAAAGCGATTTAGAGTTTGAAATCGAACAAAAATTGATATGTGCAAATGATACACATATTTTTACAAATCCCAAGTATGAAATACAATATTTCATTGGTTTGGTATTTGTTTGATGGCCGTGGAGGCACAGGTGTTACAGTCTCCCCTACTTTAGGAAATTTCGTCCCGAAATTTATTTAGAGGAAACTTGTGAGAGCTTGAAAACATGAAATTGAAAAGATCGAACAACTTTGGTTAGGGTTCTTGAACTTCTAGTAACCTTAATAACATTATGTTTGCAATGTAAGAGGGATACTTATATACAAGTATATCAAGCATCATTGGTGCGTCCACCGTACCTCCATTACATCGTTCTCATTTCGTTATTGTTGTCACTATCGGTTCTTACACATAATAAACCTTACTGGGTTTCTGTGCACTAAATTTCATAATTATGTACGCGTCCATAATTAGACAATTCCTTGCATAGTCCACACAGTCTATTTTAAAATGTGCAGGGGAAAACCAAATGAATAATCCTGTGATGAGTGTGACTAGACCGCCATAGAGTCCTTTTAATTAAATCAATAATTGATCTAAATAGACTATCAAGGAGTCTGTCCAGCTACATCACTAGATGTCGTTCTTTAACCAAATTGTGAATCAATCTTTTTGATTTGACCACTAAAGGGTCTCTTATGAATCATGGAATAGTACTATATAATCCAAGGGTCTTAACTATTACATAGAAGCCCATTAAGGATTTAAGGTAGTACCTTTTGAATATCCTGCTACGAATCTCTCATATGAAGATATGAAAGATCCTGCGAGCATTTGGATAACGAATATCCAGAGTATTAAAAACACAAAGATGCATAAAAGAAAACATGAGATGAATAAACACATAGTCACATAATTGCATACTCGTTCAATCGCATAATCGTTCAATTTGACCTATAATTTGTTATCTTTGGACACGGGTATTTAAAGCATACCAGAAACCCAATCCGTGGATTTCCTTTGGCACTTTAAATATTTTCAAGAATCTAACTATTAAGATAGGAAGATCTTAAAAGGAATTCGGTTTGTCCTAATTGAGTTGTTTTGTACATTTTAAAGTGTACAAGGAATTCAATCAGGGCTCCGATGCCAACGAAGGTGTTGATCGTGATCGGCTCAGGACATGAATAGATCAAGATGTCATCAATAATAACAATGACGATCTGATCCAAATAAGGCTTGCAGACTCTATTTATTAAGTTCTTGAAGATGGCTGGAGTATTTGCCAACCTAAAAGGCATGACTGTAAACTCGTAATGGCCATCCTTCATGCAGAAAACCGTTTTGGGAATATCTTCTTCGAGAATACAAAGTTGATGATACCCAAAACGCAAATCGATCTTGGAAAAGCATGAACGCTATGCAGTTGATCGGAGAAATCGTTGATTTAAGGTAGGGGGATATCGATTCTTGATGGTAAGCTTACTAGGCTTACGTTAATCGATACACATTCGAAAAGATCCATTTTTTTTCTTTTCGCAAGGAGAACAGGAGTTTCTCCAAGGTGAAAAGTTCGGACGGATGAATCCTTTATCAGACAACTCTTGAAGCTGTTTTGATAATTCTTGCATCTCGAACGGTGCAAGACGATAAAATACTTTAGATTTAAAAGAAACCAGTGTTTGAGGTTCTTAGGGAGATCTCAAGTGATCGTAAAAATGACAGAACCACACGAGTAGTTTTGTCTTTGTGTTGACATCACAAGGTTGAATCAAACATTCATACAATTGCATTAGTTAGAAAATAAAACCACAAATTTTTTATTTATATAACAACCGCATTGTCTTTAAATGTTACAAGATACCAACCAGAGGAAAAACAAAATACTAATTGTTCACTCCTTCAACATTGAGTGCCTCATTGATGTTAAACACTCGACCACGTGCTGGATTCACATTGACGTTGACATTCGCATTTGGGTTTGCGTTAGCATTTGCATTTACCAGTCTTGGGCAGTTGTGGCAGAAGTGACCAATCTCTCCGCAGTTGAAACATGAACCCAGTGGAAATCTCGCAGCATTCCCTTGAACCGGAGCTTGAACCTGAGCAGCCTGATTTTGTCCCAAACGACAAATCTTGGCCAAATGCCCAAGTTTACCACACGTTGTGCATTGCCAGCAAGCTTGTTGTACTGCGTGATGACCGTTGCAGCGTGCACAATAAGGTGCGGTACCGGCATATGCTTTCTTTGCAGGTGGCTGAGCTGGTTGGTTCTGCGGGTTCTGTGCAGTCTGTGCTGTAACAGCAAAATTTTGGGCACCCTTTCGCTTCTTTGATTTCTTTGACGTCTCACCTTCCTTACCCTTCTTGTTTTGGCCTTTCTTGCTATCCTCCTTGTCAGCTGACTGTTTCTTGCCCTTGTCACCCTTCCTGTGTAACTTGTTCTTCCGAATCTGCGACTCAGTCAATGTCGCTGATAACTCGATCGCCTGACGGAGTGTGGCAGGGTTACTACCAGTAAGGATGTCTTGTACCGAGTCAGGTAGGCCGTCGATGTACCTTTCGATAGCTATGTCAAGTGGGGTAACCATTGTAGGGCAAAGCAGACTCAGCTCCTCAAACCTATCAGTATACGCCCTGTGCTCACCACTATCTTGCTTCAACTCATCAAATTCCTTCTCCAAAGCTCGCTGCTCATGACGAGGACAGAATTCCCTCATCATCAGAGCCCTAAGTTCAGCCCAGGTCTGTGCGAGAGCAACTTCCGCACCTCGGTCTCTCATTACCCCATTCCACCATGTAAGAGCCCTCTTCTGAAACACGCTCGAGGAGAACTCGACCTTGCGATTATCCGGGCACTGCACGTGGCGAAAAGTATTCTCAATGCTTTCGAACCACTGAAGAAGCCCAGTTGCTCCTTCAGAACCACTAAACTTGAGTGGTTTAGCCTGGTTGAAATCCTTGTATTTGCATAGCACATTGTTGTTGTTGTTGGCTTGATTCCATTGAGCAAAGAGGTTTGGGAATTGAGCAGCCATTTGCTGCGCAATGATTTCTGCCAGCTCGGCAGTCTCTATCTGGCTTTCGCGTCGAGGAGGCATTGTCTAAAAGAGGAAACATGAAAGGAAACGAGTGAGAGAATTTAGACGAAAAGAATGAGATGAAACAAATCTAATGAAAGCAAGGATAGTGGTCATTTGTTTGTTACTACAAAGCAACAAACGACCTTGGTGATTAGTCAAAGTAAATAGGTTAAAAAAAATAATGTATCGCGAAGACATGCTCGCCTATAAGTGAACACTCATCCCAAGAATTCCCAGGTAAGCACAACTGGTCTCGCGTCTGATGAGATGTATACGAAGTGCTTGCCTAGACAGAAAACCCAGAATACAGGCATTCACCCTTCCAGTTTGCACGTGTTCACATTATTTAAAACCCAAAACCTTGACGAGATTTTGAAAATTCAAAGGGGTTCAAAACCTTACAATAGAGGGTTCAAAACCTAGAAATTAATCATCCTAGAACAGATGATTAGTTTTCAAAGCGGTTTTGAAATTTATGTTCTTGTTGTGGTCGTCACCTAAGGATAGGTGACGGTATTGTTTTATGACTAAACGCAAGTAAACTCGCGTTAGGGTCCTAAGAAGGTTATAGACTAGGTCAAAGCATTACTAATTACTAATAACCTAATTCCCTATAACCATTGGCTCTGATACCATTTTTTCTGTCACACCCCGACCGCGTAAAACAACAAATCGCGGCGGAAACATCGGGGCGTGTTGCAACAGAATTAATGTTTCATAACCATGGATATCAAAAGTGTTTCGTTTTATTAAACATTGAGTAATTACATCGTCTGGAAATCTAAATACACTATTTAAACATAGTCTATCATTGTTATTGAGTCACTAAGGCCTTGTCCAGTCCTATGTGAGCATGCATCTTATCAATCGATATCATCCAACAATACCTGAAACATATGTGAAAACGAGGTCAGCAAGGAAATGCTGGCGAATACATTAGTTTTGTTGAAAATAAGTTTCATGACTTCTGTTTGAGAAAATGTTTAGTCATGAACCTTGTAATTTGCTTTGTCTTTGTAAATCATTTGAAAAATAATAAGTTCGGATGATAAGTATAAATAAGAGAATAATGCATGATTAAATGAATAACCATGTAAAAATGAGTTTGTGTAAGATAAGTTGTTTGTAAATAAATGTCTTGTGAAAAGTATGTTACTTGTATAAAATGTTCTATGTCTCAAACTGAAATGATTCAAATAACGCTACAATATGTAATACCATACAAACACTTATATATAGGAAGTACCAGCGGCGTATCCACCATGTTTGTATCATATTACACACGCATCGTTACTTAATCACTTAATCAAACCAAACCAAACAATGTAAAATGTCTATGTTTAAATCAATTGTCAAATGTATTGAATAATATGTCAAAGTATTCATGTCAAGATGTAATTCATGTCAAAATGTCTATGTCAAATATCCATGTCAAATGTCTATGTCAAATATCCATGTATGGCAAGTGAAATGTCTCAACTAAACCATATGCACAACAACAAAGTATTGAAGTAAAACTTGGTTTAAACCAATACTATGTTTCGTGTAAATGCATGATCAAATGTAAATCATGTACAAATGTTTACCCAATCGTTACCCATTCGTTCAAATCGTTCTTGTTTTAATCGTGAACTACTTTATGATCGATTCTCTAATAACATTCAAACCTTCTTGACGCGTTCCTCGTTCCAACTCGCTCTCGCTCTCGTTCTTAACAAACCCTTACCAAAGGATAAGTTAATAATTTCGTTCTTAACAAACCCTTACCAAAGGATAAGTTAATAATTACAGATTCAGTCGCTACCCACAACCCCCACACATAACAATGGGTGCAGTAAATAACGGGATTTGTCAGATCCTATGGTACCATAACCTAATACTGGTCGGCTTGATCATTGCTAATGAATGTCATCGGTCATGTAAACTACAACCAACAAGTTTGTTCACTTTTTGAAATTTGTTATTAGTTTTTGAAATCATTGTATTCGTTCTTGAAATCATTGTTAGCGTTCTTGAAATAATTGTAATTGTTCTTGAAACCACATTGTAATTGTTCTTGAAACCATTGATAAAACATTTAGCACATATGAGTCACCCCAAAACAGTTGAAAACAGTAAAAGAGGGGAATAATGTACTCGCCTGGGAGTGCTTAGGAGTCTTGAACAACTACCAAGAAAGCTAGAGGAGTCCCGGAAATCAAACGGTACCTAATATAGGTAATTACATAATTAACCCAGACCTAAATCGGAAGACTGGGTAGCAGGAGGGTTTGTAAACCAAATGAGTGTAGGAACTCATATGATATGGTTTAACAAAGCCTACATACTAAATGAAACTTAACCTAAGTATTATCGACCCATCGCGACCCATTAAGGTAACTTATGCTACTTTAACGCGTCGTGTGCGTGAAACGCGTTCGGACCGTCTAACTAGTCCTATGACAAGTGTTATATGCCTAAACATGTTACATAATCAGTTATGTGACAAAAGTTTAGGTTACATATGCTTAATTACCAATTATACATGAAAAGGGTATTCTGGTAATTTACCTAAGGCATATAAACTACCTATCATACAACTACTTAAACGATGTGACCATAGGGTATAACCTCGGAAGGTTATGCCCTATACTAGGGTCACCTAATGTATTTGGTCGGATCCTAATGATCGACCAAACTGGGTCGGGCTCGAAGGTATAGGCGATTTATTAGATCGCCTACCCTACGACCCTAGACAACGTGGTAATCAGTGGGCATAGTCCCAAGGGACTATGACCAACGTGATTACACTCACGTTGCGAAGTTCAAACGAACTTCGCATTGACCATTACTGGTCAACGCTGAAAGTCAAACAAAGTTTGACTTTCTGACTCGAAAAGCAATAAAATAAGGAAAAGAACGAAAGAATACTTACGAAGGGTCCCCAAATGCTAACCTCGATTCAAAAATCTCAGGTATGAAACAATAGTTTCAACTTAGAGTTTCTCAAATCAAAGTTCTAGTGATTTTAGCAATGGGGGTGGATGGGTATTTATAGGAATACCCGAACCGTTAAGATCGTTTCATGGAAAACGTGCCTTAATCCCATCCGTACATGTGTTGAAATGTCATGGTGTTTAGGTGTTTAAATTCCATCCATACATGTGTTGAAATGTCATGGTGTTTAGGTGTTTAAATTCCATCCATACATGTGTTGAAATGTCATGGTGTTTAGGTGTTTAAATTCCATCCATACATGTGTTGAAATGTCATGGTGTTTAGGTGTTTAAATTCCATCCATACATGTGTTGAAAGGTCATGGTGTTTAGGTGTTTAAATTCCATCCATACATGTGTTGAAATGTCATGGTGCCTAAATTCCATCCTTATCCGCTGACTAAGCAAGTTAGAATGTGTGGTTGTGAATTAAACAACGGCTAATACATCGAATCTGGTCCTGAATGCGAAAAACGATCCAAATGACGTGACGAATGGATTTTTCTTATGGCAAACACTAAAATAAAATATTTTAGTGCTAACATAATTTTTTTGATGTCCGGATGTATTCAGAACGTAAGTTATGCGCGAAAATGCAAACTTGTGCACTTTTTGACACTTTTAGTCCCTGAATGACCCAAAAGTTTATTTTAGCACACCGAACCCCTCAAAGCCTATTTCTAAGCTATGTAAAGGATATTTATGGTATGTTTAACTTATGGTCATGTTCCGGAAGGTCTGTTACAGTTCAAATTGGCATACTTTCGCAGTTTGTCAAATTTAGTCCCTGTAAGCGATTAAACTTTGATTTCACCACACCAAACCTTCCAAAACTTATATCTAAGTTATGTAAAGGTTATTTAAGGTATGTTAAGCCTATGTCACTATTCCGGAGTGTTTGTTGCATTAAACTGGTTATATTTACGCATCAGTGCGCGTATAACCTTCCAGAAAGCGATTTAGAGTTTGAAATCGAACAAAAATTGATATGTGCAAATGATACACATATTTTTACAAATCCCAAGTATGAAATACAATATTTCATTGGTTTGGTATTTGTTTGATGGCCGTGGAGGCACAGGTGTTACAGCAGCCATGATAGTTTGTTATTTCTTTTAGTGCATCCCGTTATGATCCTTCTTCGTACATCTCTTTTGGTTTATGTAAGTATGATCTATCAGAATGTCATTTCTTCCACTTAAAGGTGAATTTAATTCATAGTTTCCTGCTAAAAATGCTATAATTGTTGGGCTTTTGTATGTAGGCTACAATATAGTTTTTACCTAAATAATTTGATTATTGATGTAGATTTTTGTTTATCTGCGAATTGGATATTGATGTTCGTTTCATCTTCAAAGTTGTTTAAGATGTTAATTTTGTTAAGATCCCCTATATAAGGAGCTATGAAGAGAGGGCCAATTTTACGGTTTTGTGTTTGATTACCCAACTGTAGGGCAGTAAATGAACCGAACGTTCGTGAACCGTTCCGCAGGACGTTCGTTCGATTAGCTTGATGAACGAAGAAGAACAAAAAAATTAGTTCGGTTAGCTTAACGAACAAACACAAACACATGCTATGTTCGTTCGATTGGGTTCGTTAACGTTAGATAATATGTTCGGTTACATTCGTTCATGTTCTATCGTTCGTGTTCGTTTGATTATATTAAAAAATATTAAATAATAAACCTTTTACCTAAAAATATTGAAAACTTGAAACCCTATTTTTTCTAAGTTAACTAAAATTTGGACATTCTAAGACATTTTTTAGGATAATTATGTCTAAGTTAGTTAAACTTTATTTATCGTATGGTGGTGTAATAGACTTCTTGTGTTTTGATTTTTCATTTGTTGGTTGTATTTAACCACTTATATCCAATATTTAAGGATAAAAATGCTTTTATTTTTTATTTTCAAGTTAAATGTTCGTTTGTGTTCGTTTTTCTTTGCTTGGATCGTTTGTGTTCGAGACCAGTGTTCACGATCTGTTCGTGAATAACTTAATTTTGTTAACCAACGAACACGAACATAAATTTATGTTCTGTATGCGTTCGTGAACAGTTGACGAACCTATTAATTTCCTTAACGAACGAACACGAACATAGTCTTGTTCGTGTTCGTTCGGTTCGTTTACATCCCTACCCAATCGTATCTATAGAGGACCTATATGATTAGGATGATTGGGAACATTTACCAAGATGACAACTGGAATTGGTGAGTAGGTTTAAATAGTTGGTGATGATCTTCTTGTAACAAATCCAAGGTAAAATAATGTATAATTATATAATCCCGTTTAGAGATTATATCATATGAATATGTTCTCACTTTTTTGTAGGTCCCTCAAAGGATCAAAGAACAAGGTGATTTCAAGTTATCAAATGCATAAATACATGTGCGGAATCCATGATTTACACACAACCAAGCCAGAGCACAATCAATCAAGAAGAACAAATCACTCAAAAGTTTCTCAATTGATTTCCACAGAGTAACAATACAAAATCTTCAATACAAGCTCCAATACTCTTTCAAAATGCATGCTACAGAATGAAATCCAACCTGCTGTATTTATAGGCAATACAGCAGGGAACACACTAATACTTAGGACCTGCCCGAAACAACACGAAATAAATAATAGCAACACGAAGTACATCCTTCATGTCACGCGAACTATGCAAACAACATATGTTTCGTGTAACACTGTATCTTGTCCAAAAGTGTTTCTTGTCACAAAATGTGTTTCTTGTCACATAATATGTTTCTTGTCCAACTGTTTCTTGTCCCATTGTTTCGTGTGTGAATATATTCAACTTATACAAGCATGACATCATCATCATGATGTCATGATGATGATGTCATCATGATATCATGATGATGTCATCCTCGTGTCGTAACGTATCGTCAACTTGCATCTCGAACGCCGAGTCGAACCGATGGAGGAATGTCTTCGACGTCAGGTCTTAAACCGAACGAAGCCACATCCACACAAAAGTGCATCAACAATTTTCTAGTCTGCATATAGAGAAACTGAGAAAGTAATCAAGAAAAGACTTGCAATGCACTTCTTTAAGGTATGATAATTTCTTCAATATTAATATTCATGTGTATATTGATGGTGGATATTGTGTTTCCCTAGATAATGTTTGAATAAATTCAAATGTTTTCCTGGTTAGCCAAAGTGGATCAGTTACATATAAAGAATTATAGTTGTGAGGATGTGACGAGCATGCAGGTGTATATATTTTTTAGTATATTTAGCTATTTTTACTCGCCGATTCAAGTTTTAAATTTATAAAACACGATATTACACTATCACTCTACATACACGCTAGGGGAAGTGCACCCATCGCGGACGTAGTGTAGTGATGGCAAGATACCGAGGTCGTCCAAAGACACAAGAGCTTTTAATACTGCCTTATCGTTAACGTCTAATCAAACCAAACTTTGAAAACAAATTTTTAAATTATAAAAAGATAAACTAAAAATATAAAATAAAATAAAGGAGAAACAGATAGACAGGAAGGAATCACTTGGTTCCGACTCCTCTTTCATGTATCCTTTTAATGATTTTCGCACTTTGGGCATTTTAAGAGATTATCTTAGTTGTAGTGGTAGGCCTCTCTTGTGAAGGCGACGTTACCCTCAACCTGTTGGTCCGAGTCAGCAAGGATACAGTCACGCAAGGTCGGATTATTGAAAGATAATTAAGTAAGTTATTAATGCGAAAAGTGGCAGGCCCCCTTCCGAGCAGCGATCACCCTCAACCCTTTGGTCTGAGTCACCAAGGATACAGTCCTCGCAGGGTTGGTTTAAAGTTCTAATAGTAGTTTATAGATAAGGGGTTCAAGCGGTTTGCACTTCTCCCGTGGTGGGTAATGCCCGCTCCAACTCGTGAAGTGCTACTAAGCTTGAACCAGGTTATCGGAGGATCTATACACTAAACGAGACATAAAATTTACCCAACCACCCTTCTAACCCCCTTACAGTCAATTAGCGCGCTTTTTATAGATCGTAAAGACACGAATATGTGAATCAACAACATATGAAGAATGATTAGATAAATTTGCCTTTAATATAAAAAAGCTAGTTATCAAATTCATTTATACATACCAAATTAAAAAGTTAACAAAGATTGGAAATCAAAAAGTAATACATAAAGATTTGTCTTCACAATGTGATGTAAGAGTTTAGCCAAGCATGGCCTTTGTTTGACAAAGACTCTTACTATCGATCTTGGATCCCGAGACTACTACACACACTCTAAATGATGCAAGATGGATGATGGTGGTGGATGATGGTGTTGTAGTGGTGGTGGAGTGGTGGCAAGTGAGAGAGAAGTGGCTTGCCAAGGGATGGTTTGGACAGGAACCAAGCACATCTATTTATAGCTGAAAACAGTGGCTTCACCACGGCCTGTGCCCGCCTGGCACGGCCCCGTGGTCATCTCTCTCTCTTCCTCATTAACTATTGTGTCAGGTTTTGTACTAATACGGCCCTGTGTGTCAACGGGACGGCCCGTGGCCAATGTACTTGCTGTACTATCAAAGATTCTGAAAATCTTTGAGTTGACCACGCCCCGTGTTGGATTAGCACGGCCGCATGTTGGGTGTCTGTTTTATCATTTGCTGTTGTTTTTCTTCTGCACAGATTCGAGTCTTGGACACGGCCCCGTGTCAGGTCTTCTGCTCTTGCTATTCTTGTGGTTCAGATGTGGATTGGGGCTTGGCGAGTTGCGTCAATTCCTCCTTCTTTGTATTTGTGTTGGTTTTTGCTGTTATTTTGCTGCTTTTGCACATTTAAGCTCTTTTGAACCTGTAAATTAAAAAGGAACAGAAAAACAAGCTTTTTCCAACATTAGTACTGAAAAGAGTTGATTTTACAGCGTATTTGATACAATTTATAAGTTGTATTTTATGCACATCAGGATGTCAAAACATGATCGTTGGGGAGCTGGTATGCGTTGTCTATGGCAAAGATATATGCGACGAGCTGGCGTTGTTATTTCTTGTCTCTATGCACATGTCGGATGCCAACTAATAGTTATATTTTTTTATTCAATTTTTAATAAGTAGGTATGATGTGTACCTCTTCGTTAAGGGTACTCGAAATCCAGTTGGAATGCTGTCAAAGATGAAACAAGTGGCTGGTGTCACACCCCGACCGCGTTAAAACAACAAAACCGCGGCGGAAACGTCGCAGAGTGGAGTAACAGAATCATTGTTTCACAACACATGGATATTGAAGTTATGTTTTATTGGATTATTAAGTAACTAACATTGTCTTAAGTTAAAACAAACAAGTTCAAACATAACATATTGTCTATCATAGTTATTAAGTCGCTAAGGCCTCGTCCGATCTTATGTTAGCATGCATCCTAGTCATCATCAACATCATCAAACAACAGCACCTGAAACATATGTGAAAAATAAAGTCAGCAAAGAAATGCCGGCGAGCACATAGGTTTTGTGACTGTGTTAGATTCATGACTTGTATAAGTGTTGCAATACCTCGTACGACTACTAGAGTAAATAATTGAAAACCTCATTTTGAAAAGTGTTTGGTATTACAATATGATTAACCAACATAAAACAAGTTGGTTATAGTTTATAAAACCTCGTTGCCATGAATCTTGACTAAAACATTTATTTTTGTAAACTAAGTAGTAAATCGTTCTTGTAGTAAAACTCGTATGGTTTATATCGTTTAGTAAACATCGTTATTCGTCATCGTTTGAAATCGTTCGTCCAAGTGATCTAAATAACGCCATGGAATATAATATGATAAAAGCATTTATATATAAAAAGTACCAGCGGCGTATCTACCATGCATTTATCACATTACCTCCGTCCCGTTATCTAATCACTTACCAAAAACCAATCGTTCAATTGTACTTATCAAAACCAATCGTTCAACTCGTTCGTGTTATAAACCATCGTTCAATCGTTTCAAATCGTTCAGTTCGTTTAAATCGTTCAAATCGTTCGTGTTTTAATTGTGAAAACTGACTTTTGGTCGTCTCGTTGAATACATTCAAACATGTGTGACTCATCCATCGTTCATCTCGTATTAACAAACCAACAAAGGGTTTGTTAACATTCATCAGGTTCAGTCGTTACCCACATTACTACCATACATAACCATGGCGATAGTCCGATAACGGGATTTTTCAGATCCTATGATACCATAACATACTACTGGTCTGCTTGATCATTGTTAATGAATGTCATTCGTGTTATGTAATAACGTCCCAACAAGTTCGTTCACATTATCGAAATCGTTGTGTTTAATATAAACCATAGTATTCATTTTGAAATCTAGAAAATCGTTTTGCACATATGAATCACCCCAAAATAATTGAAAACAGTAAAATAGGGGAACTGTGTACTCACTTGAGATTGTAAGGTATCCTCGATAATAGTGAACTGACAAAGCTCGGCAATCAAGGAAATCAAGTGGCACCTAGTATCGGATCACTATGTTAATAAATCGACACCTAAATCAGGAGATCGGGTAGGATGAGGTCTCGTAAACCAAATGAGTATTGGAACTCATGTGATATGGTTTAACAAAGCCTACATTCTGATTCGGAACCTATCCTAAGTGCTTACGACCCGTTATGACCCGTTAAGGTAGTTTATGCTACTTTAACGTGTCATTTGCGCAAAAGCGCGTTCGAATTGTCTAACTAGTCCTATGACAAGTATTATATGCCCTAACATGTTTAATAACATTGCATAATCAGTTCAAGTGTCAAAATTTAGGTTACATATGCTTAAATTCAAATTATGCATGAAAAGGGTATTTTGGTCATTTTCCTAAGGCATATAAACTACCTATCATACAACTAATCAAACAAAGTGACCATAAGGTATAACCTCGGAAGGTTATTCCCTATACAACTATGGCCACAAAATATGTTTGGTCGGATCCTAATGATCGACCAAACGGGTCGGTTTCGAAAGTCTAAGCGTTTGATTAGACCGCGTGACTTACGACCCTAAACAAGCACTAAACTAAAAGTGACGAGTTAAACATGTTAAAACATGTTTAACCAAGTTAGAAAACTGATTTGATATCAAAACAAAGTGTTTTGATACCCAAAAATAGTTTCGTTGCAAAATGCAAATAATCATGCATTTTGACCGAAACTTTGACTCGTCATTTCGACTAATCAACGTGGTAATCAGTAGGTATAGTCACAAGGGACTATAACCATCGTGATTACGCTCACGTTGCAAAGTTCAAACGAACTTTGTCTTGACCAATTCATGGTCAAAGCTGAAAGTCAAACACTGTTTGACTTTCTTGCTTGAAATAAATAACCAAGCATGAAAGAACATTTACAAGAGTCCAAACTTGGAAAAAGAACTAAGAAAACCAAGTAGGAGGCCCTCAACAATAGTGATAGCCTCCAATAGAGCAGATGTGAGAAGAAGGTGAAGAATGAGCAAGTTGAAGATGAAATTGAGCTTGCTATTTATAGGAAACCATGAACCATTAAGATCATTGCAAGTGTTTTTGAGTGGATCAAGGTATGATCTTGGCCATACACTTGTTAAACACTGATTAGGGAACTTGATCAACACACAAACCAGCCTACAAGATGCAAAAACAATGATCAAAATAGGTTGCCACAACTGGTTTTGAAGATTCATTGAATCTGCTGATCTAGGGGGTCCTTACGGACAGTATGGGTTTGTGCTTACGGGTCCGTAAGCCATGTGCAAGGGCTAAAGTTTGAAAATTGACAGCTTTGGTCCCTGAACTTGTTTTGTCGCGTTACGGCACTTCTAACACCCGTTAAGTCCATTTTCAAGCTCTATGATGAAGTTAGGTATATTTAACTTGAATTATGCTCAAAATGTCATGGATGTCGGTTCGTTTGGCTGTACGGTTGCGGTTTTCGGTTAATTACGACGGAAATCGTAACGGATGCGAAAACGACCCAAATTGCGAAACGTATAAAGTTTTTGCATTCCTATCACTAAAATATACTATTTTAATGATTTCAAAAATTTTTGGATGTCCGGATATGGTCAGAACGCAAGATATGCAATAAATGCATACTTTTGAAGTTTTGACGCTTTTAGTCCCTGTGATCAAATAAGCTTATTTTCACATACCGAACCCCTCAAAACTTATTTCTAAGCTATTTAAAGCATATTTATGGTATATTTAGCTTATGATCTTGTTCCGGAATGTTCGTTGCTATACGAATCGGCAGACTTTCGCAGTTTGTCGCAAATAGTCCCTATGATCGAATAAACTTGTTTTTGACACACCAAACCCTTCAAAACTTATTTCTAAGTTATGTAAAGGTTATTTAAGGTATGTTAAGCATACGTCACTACTCCGGAGTGTTTATCGCATTAAACTGATTACGTTTACGTAACAGTTTGCGTATAACTTTCTAGAAAACGATTAAAAGCTTGAAATCGAAATAGAATCAAAATGTGAAATTGTCAAACACAAATACACAAATATAGAGACCAAAACACATCGTTTCATTGATAATTGATATTTTTTTACATCGTACATCGTTTACAGAGCACAAATGTCACAGTCTCCCCTACTTTAGGAAATTTCGTCCCGAAATTTTAACTAGAGGAAACTTGTGAAAACAAATGTGGATATTTCGCCTTCATTTGGTCCTCACGTTCCCAAGTAAACTCTGGGCCACGTTTGGATTCCCAGTAAACTTTGACTAATCGTATTCGTTTGTTCTTCAGTTGCTTGACTTCACGGTCCATTATCTCCACAGGTTTTTTGACAAAGTGCATCGTGTCATTAACTTGGATTTCGTCAAGTGGAATGTGAAGATTAGTATCGGCTAAACACTTTTGTAAATTGGACACGTGGAATGTTGGGTGAATATTCCCAAGTTTATAAGGTAGCTCAAGTCGATAGGCAACCTTTCCGATTCTTTCAACAATCTTAAATGGTCCAATGTATCGTGGTGCAAGTTTTCCTTTCTTTCCAAATCTCACCACTCCTTTCCAAGGGGTTACCTTGAGTAGGACATGGTCTCCAACCTGAAATTCCAAGGGCTTGCGTCAGATATCCGCATAACTCTTTTGACGGCTTCTAGCTGTCAGAAGATTATCGCGGATTTTCTTGACTTTGTCCATTGTTTCCAAAATGAGCTCCGGTCCAGTAAGCTGAGCTTCACCGATCTCATTCCAACAGACAAGTGAACGACATTTTCGACCGTATAAAGCTTCGAACGGTGCCATATTGATGCTAGCGTGATAACTATTGTTGTAAGAGAACTCGATCAACGGTAGATGAGAATCCCAATTACCACAAAAGTCTATCACACATGCTCTAAGCATATCTTCCAAGGTTTGTATCGTCCTATCGGATTGTCCATCTGTTTGGGGATGATAATCGGTGCTCAGATTTAGTTGGGTTCCCATAGCAGATTGCATGGTCTTCCAAAAGTGAAATGAGAATCGAGCATCACGATCAGAAGATTATCGCAGTCTTTATTCCTATCTTCAAGCGTTTACGCATAACCAACATGTAACACGTATAGGAGCGAATAAAGTAAGTTATCGAAAATGGTACAAGCTAACCAACATGACCGCGAGTAGAGTATGCGCGATACGCGTTCACCGAAGTGTGCACATAAAGTAAGTAAAACGTAACAACCCCTGAATAAACAGGTGCTGAGTCCAAACTATAGTACTATCGTTGCTAAGGGTGGTAGGGCAAGTCATCACTATATAAACATAGCAAACAAGCATTCAACTAGTCACGTATAACATGCGAGAGCGGTTAGCATTTATAACAACATTTAAGCATTGTGTGCGTTATGTTTTGATAGAGAACGTATGTAACACCTAAAAGTGAGTTAAGCGAAAAAAGGGTTCGAGTATACTCACAGTGCGTGCTTAGCAACTAAACACGGTCTGGAATGGATTGAAGGGAGCGCCGGATCAGCCTGCGTACGGGAACAGAAGTGCATAAGTCTTCCAAAGTGCTGAAACGGTCGAAATCGGAGTGTCGAGTGGGATACAGAGGCTTCATACCAAGCTACTGTCTTCATACGAAGACGTGCCTTCGTACAAAGGGAGGCTTCGTACAAGTGTTGCTTCTGTTGTCCAAAATCGAGTGTCCTTCGCGTCTTTCTTCCGGAAATCGAGTGTTCATCCCTCCAGCCCTAAGCTACTGATTAAACTTAGAGCCGAAGAGGTCTTTATTCAATTCGCATGTGAGAAAACAGGACTGGTATGTACGAAGGGTGCCTTCGTACGAAGGCAGTGCCTTCGAACGAAGCCGTGGCTTCGTACAAGCCATTCTGGCATCGCACAAGCGGTTGTTCAGCTTCTTTGAGCGTTCGAATCTGTGTTTTTGCCTGAATTGGATGTATTTTCAAGTCCTTTTCATGACGGTTTCAACACCACTTCGTCCCACTATCCAGTGAACGAAATATGTGTTGGTTTTGGTCCATTTTTGTGTAAAAATCGAGTTGTAAGAGGGTTTAAAAGGGTTTTTGCTTGGATTAACACTTGGTGAGCATGAAATTTGCATTTCTAACTTGGGAAGCCGAAGCTAGGCCCAATACACTCGGTTAAGTGTAGATCCGTAGCAAATTAAGAAGTTTTGATGAAAAAAGATGATGGTTTTTGTAATAATAGAGATGTTTAGTTGAAAAAGACAAAGTTTAGATGAAAATAGAGAAGTTTGGATGAAATCGGAGGTAAACTCATGGAAAATCGTAGTGGAAAACGTTGTGAAACATGTAAAAATAGTAAATCTTACTTGAAAAATAGCGGGACAACAGATTGGGTGCGTTTCTTGAGTGAAATGGCACCAAATGGTGAAAGAATTAGTGAGTTAGGTATTTATAGAGAAGTGGTGCGCTACAGGTTGCCTTCGTACGAAGGCAGGGCCTTCATACGAAACCAAGTGCCTTCGTACGAAGCCGCCTGTTTCGCACTTTTTGCTTTCCTTTCACATGTAGGATGCTCGTTTGGTGCGTTCGTTAGTTCGGGTACTTTAGGTATTTTATCAAGATATCAAATGTTGCGTTTGCGTTGCGTTTTAGCGTGATAAATCAAGTTGAGCGAGTGAGCATTTGAGGGTTTTAAGAGAATGTTTCAACACATATAACACATCTTACATCTAAACACACAAATAATACAAATAACATAAATAAATCCGCGTTTTGAGTTTGCGTTGCGATGAGCGTTTAAGTAATACGCGTTTAAGTGAGGTAAATAAGCATTATAAAATGCGTTTTAAAATGTAGTAACCCTGGGCAATAATCGAATCTCAGAGTACAAGCGTCTACGAGTGAAATAATGACAAAATAGGAACAACCAAAAGTTCGGGTTGTTACAGCATCGCCCGCTAAGCGTGCGTATACTGAGAATCACCCACTGTGCCCTACCTGCACCTATCATCATCCAATGGAGACAAACTGCCGTTTCTGTGTGAACTGCAACATTTATGGGCACTACACAGCCAACTGCCGCTCAGGCCCTCATCAGCAAGCTCCTCAAGCTCTCACAGCACCGCCAGCTCAACCTCTCACTCCCCAGGTCAACCCAGCACTTCTAGCACCCGTTGCTCATGCACGTGCTTGCTATACTTGTGGCGATCCCAACCACTTTAGCAATGTCTGCCCACAATGTGTTGTAAAACAAAAGCCACCACGGCAGCAACCACAGCAACAACCATAGTAGCAGCAGGAAAAACAACCGCAAGTTGTACGCGGAAGAACTTTCAACATCAATCTCCGCCAGGCCCAGAATGACAACAATGTTGTCAATGGTATGTTCCTTGTTAACGGTATTTATGCATCAAGCTTATTTGATACTGGAGCCGATAACTGTTTTGTATCGTTTGAATTCGAAAAGCTTATAAAATGTAAGCACGCTAAACTCCCAAATACATTCGACGTAGAAGTCGCCACTGGAAGAACCGTTACCGTTAGTTCCATTCTACGTGATTGTACTCTTGAACTCAACAATCACGCTTTCCCGATCAATCTCATACCTATGCAACTAGGTAGTTTTGACATCATAGTAGGCATGGATTTTCTTCATGAGAATCGTGCCGAAGTTGTTTGTTTCGATAAGATGATTCGTTTTTCTCTTCCAAACAGTGATCAATTACGTGTTTACGGTGAGGTACTCTCGAAAGAGTTGAAGCTTATGTCGTGTATCCAAGCGAGTGAGTACTTACCCAAGGAGTACATCGCTTTCCTATCCCATATTGTGGAAACGAAGGACGAGAAGAAAACAGTGAGGGACGTTCTAGTTGTTTGTGATTTTCCTAAAGTTTTTCTCGACGATTTACGTGCTTTACCCCCTACTCGCGATATTGATTTTCGTATTGATCTCGTTCCCGGTGCTACACCTGTTGCAAAAGCTCCCTATCGCCTTGCACCGTCCAAAATGTGCGAGCTATCTAGCCAACTTTAAGAATTGCTTGATAAAGGCTTTATACGCCCGAGAACATCACCGTGGGGCACACCTGTTCTTTTTGTGAAAAAGAAGGATGGATCGTTCCGAATGTGCATCGATTATAGGGAACTTAACAAGCTTACTATAAAAAACCGCTACCCCTGACGATTTATTTGATCAACTTCAAGGTGCTACGTGTTTCTCAAAGATTGATTTACGTTCCGGCTATCGCCAGTTGCGTGTACAGGAGCAAGGCATCCCGAAAAATGCATTTCATACTCACTATGGCCATTATGAATTCGTGGTCATGCCTTTCGGTCTCACGAACGCACCAGCGGTCTTCATGGATTTGATGAACCTTGTAGGATCGTTTTGTGACCCAAACGAGTCAATCAGAAGAGCTCTAGTCTGTTTCAGAGGCGGAAACTAAGAAACAGACGTGAAAAACAACTTGTTTCACTATTAATCGTCTTGTTTATTGATTATAACAAGATTACAGATCAAACGACGCATCGGCAGCAGTTCGGTACCGGAATCAAGAACATTACAAATGATCTCGCTTGAAAGGTTTATATAGGTGTCGTGATTCCGCTTGAACGTGTCAGGGTGTCACTTCAAGCGAAATTAACCTGTTTAATTTCGCTTGAAAGTGTCACTTGTCATTTCAAGCGGAATTAAGTCCTTCAAGCGGAATTAACTCAATTACAACCTAAAACCTCCTATTTTCTCGTACAACGCGCCCTGATCTAACAATTCTAATACTAGACTCGATACAAGACGAAGTCGACAGACGCATGCACCAACAGACTCCCCCTCGAATGTTGACGAGTCTTAAAGTGTCGAGTCTTTGCATCTTCAGACTTTATCTGTCTTTGGGCTTCCAGAATCTCTATCTGTCTCTTGCCTCACTACAATATCTTTTTGAATTTCCAGGATCAAATTCCTGGCTCTATTCCTATCAGCTTCTCTTGATCAAATCTCTACGTGGCTTTTGCATCTTCAGACTCTCTCTTTCTAACCGACTCCCCCTCAACTTGTGCTGGGATCGTAGTCTGGCTTTCACAGGTTCAGGTATCGCAACCAGACTCACCTGCATATTCTCTACCCAAAACATAAGTTTCATAAAAGATAAGATATAACAAATCTAGAAACCTTGCTAACCACTTGAAGATACAAACAAATCACACCATTCTTAAGTATCGAACAAAATGATTTATCATGTAAGTTTCTGATGAACCACTTGTATGTATATAATTTTCTTTTCAAACAATTTCAAACAAACTTTCCCAAACCTGTTCGTCATGTTCAGCACTCGGAATTTTGAAAATCAGCTTTTCAACATCAGTTGTCGAAAATCTTTTTGAATTTTTTTTAAAATTTATGCTAAAACACACCTAAAATATTTTTGGATTTTTACATAACAGAAAGGAAATGCAGTAAAGAAATATTTACATACAATATTTATGTGAGTTTATGTAAGAGGATCATATCAGTTTCTGAGACAAATCACCAACACCATTAAGCTTTAAACATTTTACGTTCTAAACGATTCACTTAGATTGTCAGTATACTGATCCACTTAAATTCTCACACAAAGTTCAACTGTTTCGAGATATGAAATTAATGTTTTAGAGACTTAAACTTATTCGCGTGTCCCACCTCAGAATATACTCCCATATCTAGATCCCAATATTCAGTCTTACAGGTGAGTATACCTAGATGATATCGGTAAGGGGTTAAACTGCAAAGAACCGTGAGAGCTCAGGTCAGAACTTCCGTTCAGCAGAGAGATGACGGCTTCGACTTTTGGTGGGTCCCCTTTAGAGGATCTTTTCTTCAACAGCACATGATTTACATTTTTCAATGTTTTATCATTTTTTATGCTGAGGGTAGGCTATATTTCAAGCAAGCGTAAAGTATTCTCCGGGGACTAGGCCATTGCTTCCGCAAAATCAGAAGTCACGGGATAATACCCCAGATATCACTAAGCATAAAGACCTAGTATCTCAGAAAGAGGGGTCCTTCAAACAAGATTTCGGGGGTTACCCATATATCCGAGATATGTTATCCACGATATAAGCAAGTTTGAATTTAGGTTTATATCTCGTCACAATCTACTAACTATGCAAAAACCTACTTGCACATCATCAGTGAGACCGTTTATCACATTTTTTACTTACCATTTCTTTAGCATGCTGTGATAGTCCACTGATGTACTATCATTTCCTCTTTTTGACAACAAAAACTCATTTTTGAATTTTATCATGTTTTTTACTTTTTCAAATTTTCAAATGTTTTTGGATTTTCTGAAATTTTTACTCCCCCTAAAATGCAAAATCTTTTAAGAAAATTTGAAAACAAACTGTACAAGCAAAGTGACAACTGATATCAAATCACTTCAGATCGCCATCCACTTGGCATAAACAATCAGAACTCCCCCTCACAACAAAACATTTTCCCATTGTGATTTCAAAACACTTAAGTTTGTTTTAATCAAATGGTTTTTCCGGAAAATCAGTTTCGTTGATTTTACCACTTGTAAGTTAGGGGTTCATCACATTGTTTCTCAATCATTTGTAGGAAAAACAAGTACAACTTAATGTTCTTGATTTACCACTTGTAAGTGAAAACCTTCTTCAACCTCTTGTAGGTTCACTTATCCACCAAAACCACTTGTAATTCAAAATATAACAATTTAAAAATCTCACCTGTAGATTTTTCAACCAAACATATTCAAGAATGATGCCGATTCCTGCTCCACTCTTACCAACCTGGGAGCTCCGGCAAGTTAGGAATTTATGGTGAAAATGTTGTCACCCAAGCCTGACCAGCCTTGGGTGATGTTGGTACACATCTATCCCACCAACATTTTGATTTATAAAAATCTTTTGCATTTTTAACCTTCCCATCAACCATCTTCCCGAAAATATGTTTAACTTTTCCATTAAACACTTTTTCAGCATCAAATTCTTTCTTACCGGCAAAGAATTGACCTGAAATTTCAGTTTTACCCACTTTCAATTTCAAATTTTCCTTTGACAGTTTTGGAAAATTTTCATCATTCACCTCTGGAATGGAATTTTCAACCTTTTTCTCAACAAATGACTCCTCTGATTTTATGGAATCAGATTCATTGTCAGAACTACTTTCAGATTTTACAACTCATTTTTGTTTGTTTAAATCAACTCTTCTTTTATAAAAACATTTTGAACTTTCACCTTCTTCGGAAGTTGAATTTTCAAACACTTTAGATTTCACAGTTGATTGTTTCTTCTCTGATTTTGAGTCAGAAGTAACTCCCTGTTTTGTATTGTTGGACTGTTGGCAATTCCAAGCAATATGTCCAACTTTTTGGCATTTAAAACAGGTTCTTCTGTCAACTCTTGGACCAAATTTCTTCACATTCTTCTTTACTTGAGCAAGAAACTCTTGATTTGATTGTTTCCAGAATGGTTTCTTCTGCTCATCTTCAGAACTTCCTCCTGCAACAAATGTTGTTTTTGGTTTATAATTTTTCTCATTTTTATAATTTTCTGAAGAACTAAAACCAAGACCTTTCTTTTTGAAATTACTATTACGGTTTGATTTCTTTTGAAAGCCATAACCAGAATCGTAACCCTTTTTCTTGTTCAATCTCTGTTGAACTCTTGAAGTGTACTTTTTAGGTTTTTCATGAAGATTTAAATCTTTTATTTCAGAAATATTAATTTCTGTTAATTTGAAAACCTGTTTGATCATTTCAGTTTTGACACTTCTTATTGGAAATTCCTCATCAGAATATAATTTGTCTGAATCATTCAAAGTATAAGCCACTTTGATTGGTCCGTCATTCAAATTAAATTTTGATAACAGGAATTCTTTATTGTAAACCCTTTTAACCAGTGAACTCGGATTCTTTTCTGACGAACTTGAACTTTCAGACTTAGACTCCGGTTTTGACTCTTCATCCATATCTAACACCTGATCGACAACTTTCTTTATTAACTCAGACTCATGATCAGTGTCAGACGCTGTGAATGTGACATCAATATTGTCTGGTAATTCATCAATGATTTAAGACTTTAACTTGATGTTGACTGCCTTTTTTAGACGCTCCTCGTTAGGATTCCTGGGAGAATAACTTTCAAGGATCGGGGGCGGACATCTGTTATACTTGACACTTTGTTTCTTACCAGTATCAGTATCTTCAGTCTTTTCCTTCTTGAATGCCTCAAGACCTGCAACAGTAGGATAAACACGATCAATCAAATAATCACAAGTAGTGTAACTCAACAGTAATCGTTTAATCCTTTCACTCTCAATCTTTTCAAGTTCCAACTCCTGTTTCAGCTTAGCACAGTCTTCGATATACTCATTGATGACGCTCTGCTTTGTCATTAATGTTGCGCTCATTTTTGTCATTGCATTTTCAATTTCTGAATTCGTCTTTTTCAGACTATCAACTGTTTTGTTTAGAACATCATATGACTCTTTCACATACTTCACATCGGACAGTAAATCTTCTTTAATCTTCTCTAATTCAGCAATCTTTTTATATTTCTCCTCACAAGCTTTGCAAGATTCTAAACACTTCAAACATGGTTTTTCAACATCAACCACCTTTTCAATTATCTTTTCAACCTCGACAGTCTTTTCAACTTCAACATTTTTTTCTATTTCGACAATTTTCTCTACTTCGACAAGTTTCTCAACTTCGACTATTTTTTCGACTTCAACTATTTTTTCCACCACTTTCTCCACTTCAACAATTTTCTCTACTACTTTCTCAGTTGCTGGTTCAATATTAGCTTCTCCAGCTTCTGTCTTTGCCTTTTCATCAGCTAGCATTCTTGCTGCTTCCAACTCTCTCCTCAATCTGGCAATCTTTTTCTGATTCAGCATCTCCATTTTATCTGCAAAAAAAAAATTAAAACTGTCAGGATCTATGCCTTTTCTAGCTTTGTTAAGATATTCTTCCTCATCATCGGTATCAATATCACTTCCTAGATCTGGAAAAATCGGAATTCTTTTCTGATTAGCCTCATCTTCACCCAGAATTCTAGCAACAAAACCTGAACCTGGTGGAATGTATTTATCCCAGCTAAATCCTTCAGCAACAAATTCATCATCTTGATCAATGATACCAAAATAAGCTTTCTTATTTGCATCTTCGATCATTTTACCATGAGCAGTTTTTGAATCCTTTTGTTGAGGTTGTTGATCAATCTGATGAAAAATTGATTTCTGATAATAATTGTTCTTTTCTTGATTCCCGGTTGCTTCTTTATTTGTACATTCTCTCTTAAAATGACCATTTCCTTTACACCGGAAACATGTAACTTTTGATTTGTCAAAGCCCAACGGAGAAGTAGCCATTCCTCGAAACTCATCTCTACCAGTAATTTGTTGAAACTTTTCTTCCCTCCTCCAAGCACTAGCCAAACACCACTTCACATCCATCAACTCAAGTTCCTCTGCATCAATTTGGTCATAATCTTCTTTTGTAAGCGTTGGATTTCCAATCTTGCCAGCAATCAAACCTTCATAAGATTCCAACATAGCAACGAGTGATGCCATGTGTTGCTTGGCTATTTCTGGAGACAAATTCTGACCATTTTGAATATTCAAAGTAACATTGCACTGCAAATTTGTTGAGTTCTGTCTTTGAGGACTTGCTGTTATATGATTCGGATCAAAACTTGAATATGAAGATGAAGATCCACCACTCTGTGTCACATTACTACCCTTTGTTCCAGACGAACTGTCAGCACTAAAACCAGTTTGGATCTTTGGGCTAGAGCTGGGGGTAGCCTTTAACTTGTTCCCTCTGTAATATAAACTGACATCTTGTTGAACATTTGGATTCGTCATGATAGCAGTTTTCTGAATATCCAATTCATGCTCTTCAATTTTCTGAATGAACTGTGCCAAATTCATATTCTCAGACTTCCTCATGTGTTTCACAATCATCAAATAAGTTCCCCACTTATGATGTGGTGGTGCTTCAGCTAGTTTATCAACCCATTCATCATCATCTTTCGTAATGTCTAATCTTCCCATTTCCAATACCAGATGACAATATCTATCAATGGTCTGCTTTGTTGTTTCATGGTCGAAAGCTGTAAACATATCAAATGATTTCTTCAATAACGCCTTTTTGTTTTTGATCATATCTGCGCTTCCTTTGAATTTCTGAATCAATGCTTCCCAAATTGATCTAGCCGTACCATTATGTTGGAGCAAAACAAATATATCTTCTTTAATTGCTTGTTGAAGAATACTGATCATCATTTTCTCACTTGTAAATTTCAATTTGTCACTCTCTGAATAATCACAAATAGCTTTTTCAATCCCACGTTCATTCTTTGGTTTCTCATAATCTTTCAACAATGAACACCATGCGTCAAATTTATAAGCTTGCACCCAGTTTTCAAAACGATTTTTCCATCCTTGAAAATCTTTAATGTACATAAGCTTTGGCGGTTTTTGGTGAGTTCCCGTCTCATTCTCACTGTACAAAGTTTCGGCAGCTGTAACAGGAGCAATCGGTGTCGCAAACGCATTGTAGAATTCCTCTTCCATGTTTCGAAAAAATGTTTCTCAAAAGTTCAAGTTTCACATAAAATACAGAAAATTTGCTAATTTCCCTTGAAAGTGGCAGTGGTTATTTCAAGCGGAATCACTTTTCAAGCGGAATCACTTTTCAAGCGGAATACCAGTTTCAAGCAGAATTAGGTGTACTTTTCAAACGGAATTACAATTTCAAGCGGAATCAGATGATTTTCCAAGCGGAATAGCAATTTCAAGCGGAATCAGGTAATTTCGTTTGAAATTACCACAACTTTTCAAACGGAATTAGATGTCTCGTTCAAACGGAATTACCTTTTTGTCCCATTTTTATCAGATTTAGTCCGAATTTAGGTCTGATTCTTTCAAGGGTTTGTTAAAACTGTATTTTACACGTAATATCAAAAGATCAGTCCATTTTAACCGTAAAAACTTCTTCAATTATGAAAAGAAGGTGTAGAAGTCAAAAAATATGGCTGTTTTGGCAAGAACTCTTCTTTCTGAGCTCTGATACCACTTGTAGGATCGTTTTGTGACCCAAACGAGTCAATCAGAAGAGCTCTAGTCTGTTTCAGAGGCGGAAACTAAGAAACAGACGTGAAAAACAGCTTGTTTCACTATTAATCGTCTTGTTTATTGATTATAACAAGATTACAGATCAAACGACGCATCGGCAGCAGTTCGGTACCGAAATCAAGAACATTACAAATGATCTCTCTTGAAAGGTTTATATAGGTGTCGTGATTCCGCTTGAACGTGTCAGGGTGTCACTTCAAGCGAAATTAACCTGTTTAATTTCGCTTGAAAGTGCCACTTGTCATTTCAAGCGGAATTAAGTCCTTCAAGCAGAATTAACTCAATTACAACCTAAAACCTCCTATTTTCTCGTACAACGCACCCTGATCTAACAATTCTAATACTAGACTCGATACAAGACGAAGTCGACAGACGCATGCACCAACAGTGTGTGCAAAGCCTTTTTGGAACGTTTCGTCATTGTGTTTATCGATGATATTCTTATCTACTCAAAGTCGGGAGCCGAACACGCGCAACATCTTCATTTAGTTCTCGAACTTCTTCAAGGAAATCGCCTCTACGCCAAGTTCTCCAAGTGTGAATTTTGGCTCGATGAAATTCAATTTCTCGGTCACATCGTTAACAGTTAAGGAATTCACGTCAATCCGCGAAGTTAGAAGCCGTAAAGAGTTGGATTACGCCAAAGACTCCATCTGAAATCCACTCATTTCTCGGATTGGCAGGTTATTACCATCGATTCATCGCCGACTTTTCAAAAATCGCCATACCTCTTACCGCTCTAACTCAAAATGACAAACCTTTTGTTTGGGGTTCTGAACAAGAAGACGCCTTTCAAACTCTCAAGCGTATGCTTTTCAACGCTCCTGTCCTCGCACTCCCCGACGGAAATGACAATTTCATTGTTTATTGCGATACCTCTAACCTAGGTCTCGGTTGTGTTCTTATGCAACAAGACAAGGTTATTGCGTATGCGACTCGACAACTCAAAACCCATGAGAAGAACTACACTACCCATGATCTCGAGCTCGGTGCAGTTGTTTTTTATTAAAGATATGGCGACACTAACTTTACGGTACAAAGTGTACGGTCTTCACCAAGCATAAGAGCTTACAACATATCTTGAACCAGAAAGAACTGAACATGCACCAACGCAGATGGGTTGAACTTCTCAACGAATATGATTGTGAAATACGCTACCATCCCGGCAAGGCAAACGTCGTAGCCGATGCTCTAAGTCGACGAAGCTATGTGCATACTATTCGTAATGTTCATGCCCAGAACGACCTCGAAGCCCTAATTTGCGACGCACAGCACGCATGCTTCCTTGAGAATACCTTGAAAGAGGAAATGAAGTGTGGTGTCGAAACTCAATTAGCGAATAAATCGAACGTTATCTTTCACTATCTCAACCGCCTCGGGGAGATATTGATGACTGAAGCTCACAAATCTCGATACTCCATTAACCCTGGTACCGACAAGATATACCAGGACCTCCGTTCTAGGTATTGGTGGCCTGGCATGAAAAAGGATATCGCTCTGTATGTTTCGAAATGCCTAACTTGCTCGAAGGTTAAGGCCGAACATCAACGACCCTCTGGTTTACTCGAACACCCCGAAATCCCGATGTGGAAATGGGAAAGTATAGCCATTGATTTTATTACAAAAATCCCCCGCACGCCTTCTGGTCATGATAGCATTTGGGTTATCATTGATCGTCTTACGAAATCTACTCATTTCATTGCGATACAAGAAGACTTTAAGGTTGAACGATTAGCACGAATCTATACCGACGAAGTTATTTGTCGACACGGGACGCCTCGTGACATAATCTCTGATCGTGATGGTCGTTTTACCTTACGTCTCTGGGAGGCATTCCAATCCGCTCTCGGTACGACTCTCAATCTCAGTACCGCATTCCATCCCCAGACCGATGGTCAAACTGAGCGCACAATCAGCACCCTCGAAGACATGCTTCGTTCGTGCGTTATAGATTTTGGTGGTAATTGGGATTCGCATTTACCCTTAATATAATTTTCGTACAATAACAGTTATCACGCTAGTATACAAATGGCACCCTTTGAGGCACTATATAGTAGAAAATGTCGATCGCCTATTCTTTGGCACGAGACCGGAGACGCACAGATCACCGGCCCCGAGTAATACAAGAAACGACAGACAAGATTCTCCAAATAAGAGACAATCTCCTAAAAGCTCGGAGTCGTCAAAACATCTACGTCGATAAACGCCGCAAGCCCCTAGAGTTCGAAGTTGGAGATCACGTCCTCTTAAAGGTTTCACCTTGGAAAGGGGTGGTCTGATTCGGCAAGAAAGGGAAACTAGTGCCACGTTACGTGGGCCCCTTTAAGATTCTAGAAAGGTTTGGTAAAGTGGCCTACCGACTTGAATTACTGGTTGAACTCAGCAACATACACCCGACTTTCCACGTCTCAAACCTCAAGAAGTGTCTAGCTGAAGAAAATCTTCATATACCTCTTGAAGACTTGCAAATAAACGAGACACTGCACTTCGTGGAAAAGCCAGTAGAAATCATGGATCGAGAAACCAAGAAACTTTGACGTAGTCGCTTTCCCATAGTGAAGGGTAGATGGGAAGGCAAACGCGGCTCCGACTTCACTTGGGAAGTCGAAAGTGATATGAAAGCTAAATATCCACAACTCTTTGTTACGTCTACTACTTAATTTCGGGACGAAATTCCCTGAAGTAGGGGAGACTGTAACAACCCGACTTTCGTTGTTCCTATTTTTATCGATGATTCATTCGTAAACGCTTGTACTCCAAGATTCAATGATTACCAAGGGTTAACTACATTTTTTTAAACGTATTTTATATCGCTTATTTATCGTATTTAAACGCTTATTACTTAAACGCTCATCGCAACGCAAACTCAACGAGAACTTAAAACGCGGATTAATTTATATTGTTTATGTGTTTATGTTAAATATGTTATATGTGTTTGATACTCGCTTAAAACGCTCAATCGCTCACTCGCGCAACTCGATTTATAACGCAACGCAACACAACACTTAATACCTCGCTAAAACACTTAAAGTGCTCGAACTAACTAACGTGACCAAACGTACCAAACGAACATCCGAAACGCGAAACGGGAGCCACTCTCACGAAACAGGCCCTTCATACAGAACCCATCTTACACCAAGTGTCTTCTCTCTATAAATACCCAGCTCACTCTCTCATTCACCACTTGCTGCCACTCGCACAAGAACACTCCCTACCTGCCTTCTCTCTTCATCCCAAGTAAGAATCACTATTTTCACAAGTATCACAATGATTTCCACAACGATTTTTCACGAGTTTATCTCCGATTTCATCTAAACTTCTCTATTTGCGAAAACCTTCATTTTTTCATCAAAACTTTTGATTTTTGCTACGGATTTACACCTAAACGAGTGTAATGGGCTTAGCTTTGGCTTCCCAATATAGATAACTGATTATTTCGCACTCACCAAGTGTTTAATCCAAGGAAAACCATTTTAAACTCTATTTTTACACTAAAATGGACCAAAACCAGCATATGTTTCGTTCACTGAATGGTGGGACGAAGCGGTGTCAAAACCGTCATGAAAAGGACTCGAAAACACATCCGTTTCAGGCGAAAACACCGTTTCGAACGCATGAAGATGCAAAAACAGCCACCTGTGCAAACCGGACTAGCTTTTACGAAGGCACCCCCTTTGTATGAGGCACCCTTCGTACAAACCAGCCCATGTTCCCACATGTGACTAAATTGCTCAAAAGACCTCTCCGGCTCTAAGTTTAATCAGTAGCTTAAGGCTGGAGGTATGAACACTCGATTTCCCGAAGGAAGACGCGAGGAACACTTGATTTTGGACACGGAAACAAGCAACTTGCACGAAGCACCCGGTAACCTTCGTACGAAGCACCCCTTCATATGAAGTGCCCCTTCGTACGAAGAGTTTGTTTTCCACTCGACACTCCAACATTGACCGTTTCAGCACTTGGAAGACTTATGCACTTCTGTTCCCATACGCGGGCTGATCCGGCGCTCCCTCCACTCCTTTCCAGGCCGTGTTTAACTGATTAAGCACGCACTATGAGTAAACTAGACCCCTTTTTCGGTTAACGCACTTTTTGGGTGTTACATACGTTCTCTATCAAAATACGACACACACAATGCTTAAACTCTTTAAAAAACGTAACCGCTATCGCATGTTATACGTGAATTGTTGAATGGTTGTTTGCTATGTTTACACAATGATGACTTGCCCTACCACCCTTAGCAACGATAGTACTATAGTTTGGACTCAGCACCTGTTTACTCAAGGGCTGTTCAGGATTTCTTACTAACCTTACGTGTGTGCTCACTGCAGTGAACACGTACCGCGCATACCCTAACATGCAGTCATGATGGTTAGCTTGTATCATTGTCGATAGTATACTTGATTCATCTCTCTACGTGTTACATGCTGGTTATGCGTATACGATTTATTACTATACTTATGCTAAACTTGTGTACTCGCGTTTACACTATTGTATTGACTTTATTTTAACGTATGTGACAGGTTGATGGATTACAATTGGAAATGGTCTAGGATTTTAGAAACCCGACTAAGTTTAATTGCAAGTTTTGTTACGTCTTGTTTTATTGCTTAA
Source organism: Helianthus tuberosus (assembly GCA_030545235.1). Taxonomy (NCBI): domain Eukaryota; kingdom Viridiplantae; phylum Streptophyta; class Magnoliopsida; order Asterales; family Asteraceae; genus Helianthus; species Helianthus tuberosus. The sequence goes on from CM060395.1 coordinate 82,147,602, forward strand.
GAAACTACTGAAATTTCATTTCGGTTTTTGTGAGAATATTTGTTTGATTGTATAGGAAATTGAACCATATTAAATATTGTCATAACTAGTCGTTATGGATTTTCTCAAGCAACCTATTCGCATCATGCCACATCCCGATGATTCCACCATCGGTTGGGGTGTGACACCTGGTGGGCACGGCCCCATGCTAGAGCTTCTGTTCTTGTTATTTTGTTGGTTTGGATGTGGATAGGGGCTTGGCGAGTCGTGTCAATCCTCCTTCTTTGTAATTAAGATGGTTTCTGCTCTTAATTTGCTTCTTTTATGCGTTTAAGCTCTTTTCACTCTGTAACAAAAAAAAGAACAAAGAAACACGCTTTTTCCAACATTAGTACCGAAAAAGGGTTGGTTTTACGCCGTATTTGATATAATTTATATGTTGTATGTTGTATTTTACGCACATCAAATACCCCTACACTTGAATCTATGTTTGTACTCAAGCAAAACTCTATAATGTGGCTTGCACACCCAAATAGAATTGGTAGAAGAGAAGCTTTGGGCTTATCTTTAGAGTGTCGGGAATCCAAGTTCTAAATTTATTTTGTTTTATTTTATTTACAATCTTATTCTTCATGATTTATTTAAAACACATATTAAGAAAAATAATTTGTTTTGGGCATAACATGCTTTATAAAATTCCATTTATTTATATACAAACTTACACACCTCACAAGTGGTCACTCAACATTCCATTCGGCCGAAGTTGTTTAAGTGGAAACGCTCATGCCCGGTTTGGAATTTACTCCTACTGTAGGCTTGACAAATAATCAAACTTCCTTCTTTGTGATGTTTAATCCTCGTAGATATCAAGAGGGCTTTAAAGGGTAGGTGTGGTTGGTAAAAACGGTGAAAAAGCGTAAAAAGTATCGGTTTTCCATTGCTTTGTGGCTTAGCAAAAAATACTTTGGTTTTTTTTATTATCAAAGTTGAAACTGAGCCATACTTGTGATTTTATAACCGATCTTTTACAAAAATAAAAGCTTAAACTAAAAAGGTTTGAGGATGTGTGTGGTTATTTTTGCAAAAGTATATTTTTGCAGGTTTAGAAATGAAAGGTTTTAAGGCTCAAATGCATTTAGCTAGGGGAATGTTTTTGGTAAAGAAAGAAAAATATAGGGTTGAAATGAAAAATGGGTTTAGTCCTAATGCTTCCATCATTTACTTACTTGGATTTGTGTCGGTAAGGATTTGGAACGTATTCCTTTGGTAAGTTCTAGATTTCTAAGAACCAAACGGGCTATTCACACAAGAAACGAAAATTGAGCAATTAGTATGGATGTGTATTTCTATGCTCGGTAAAGGCTCAAAACTCACTTTTGTGGGAAAAATGTTATAGTGTAAAAATGTATATATAATCAAATTTAACAAAGATTTGTTATGCCTGTTTTTATAATTTTCTTAATTAGTTATTTTTATCATGACGCTATCAGGTGAAAATTAGTAAAAACATAATTTTTAGAACTTATTTTACCCAAATAAACCAAGATAAGAAAAAAGAAAATAAAAAAAACAGAAAAAGTTTGGGGTGATAAGCGGTTTTCCAATGCGAGTTTTGTGTAAGGCTTGTTTTTAGGACAAACAATTCAAGGTTTTAACATCCCCCACACTTAAATTACGCATTGTCCTCAATGTGTTCCAAATAGGATTTGTTTTGATTAAATGTTTAAAAAGTGGGTAAAACTAACAATTTTTATGGTTACTGGCATTTCCAACACGAGGGAGTGCTATGGGGACACGGCCCCGTGGCCCAAGTGCCAGTAACAATGTTGAATAGAAAACTTACAGTATGGTGGACACGGGGTCGTGCTGAGTTGACACAGCCCGTGCCACCTTCTCGGCAGAAATTTTTTACATCAGACATTTGAGCAAGGGGGTGTGCCTGGTAGGCATGGCCCCGTGCTACAGATACTAGTCTGCAGTTTTTGAAGCGGGAGGCTCTAGTTTACGTGCATGGGATCCTTTTTTTCGACGTCCCTTTGGCATTTTCAATTTTATTCACACATTCATTGATACCACCATCCAAAATACCTTTCATTCCATCCAACTAAAGAAAATACAAGAAAAATAAAAAGTACAATCCTACGTTAACCTAGATTAGATAGATACATTCTTGAGAGGTGCCCCCTACGAGATTTTATTTTAAACCCCTAATAGCCACTCCCTAGATCTACGAATGGTTAGTGAAAACCGAGGTTAATCTTCGGAGGGCTTCAAGCAATTTCCGGAAGTACCCGCTTAGAGGTCGTTGTGCATTTCCTCTATCTCCCTCGGAAGGAAGATAAAGGGTACCTCATCAACCTCTTCTTGTGGTAAGGGAGCGGGATTGATCGGAACCTCAAAGGAGACATTAAGAGGAGGAGGTTCCGGTATCTCGTCTTCCCATCTGGTGGGGTGGATGACCTCGTTAGTAAGGTTCCAATCTTCTTGAGGCCAAACTAGTTCCATTGGAGTCACAAGCAAGATGTTCAACCTTTGGTGTAAAAGGTTGATTTCCCTGAAGCAATCTTCCAATCCCATGGAGAGGTAGTTCACTCGGTCGATTAGAACCACTTCTACCATGGTCATCTCCTCAAGAGACTCCCTTAAAGTACTCACATATCAAACGAGAGTAGTTTCAAGAGAAAATCTCCTTCCTCGGTGGTTATTCCTTGAGCTATTTGATGATGTTCTGCTCTGTTGGCTTGACATTCTAGGAAATATGAAAAACCATTAACAATTTTGGAATAACAGACAAATTAGCACGGCCCGTGCTGCACCACCAGTTCTAAAATGTTAGGTCAAGAAATTTTATTTTAAGTTAAATGTGTTTGATTTCTTGCTTTTCTGGACCTAAATAACTTAAAATCATGTTTTACTATAGTAGATATGCAAAACCTTGAGCTAAAAATCATGATTTTGACCCTCCTATTGAAGCTTTTTGGGCTTGAAGCTTCAAGCTTCAATGGAGGTTTGATGGAAGGAAGAAGAGGAAAGGCCTATAAGAAGTAAAGACAAGAAGGTTATATGAAAACTTTTCAAGAACATACCTTTTTGGGTATGTGTGCAAGATCTGCAGATCTTGGACTTTTTGGAATGGCTTCAAACATTCTCCTCAAGACTGACTTTATAGACAGTGACAGTACGTCGACACGGCCCCGTGTCTAGGTGGCACGACCCTGTGTCGCCTGCATGAGTTAGAGAACGTTGTCCGTTAGTGAGACACGGCCTACGTCATCATTGACATGGCCTCTTGTTGGAAAATACGAGGGGCACGGCCCCGTGCTAATCCAACACACCCCATGTTTTGGAAGAAAATAGGACACGGCCCCGTGTTTGAGGAACACAGCCCCGTGCTCCAGGGTATTTATGAAGTTTTGTCTAGGGTTTTCAAGGAATTGTCCGTTATCGGGTGGTTCCTTACTGGTTGGAACAACACCGTATTGCCGGATATACCTTAGGCTCCGGTGAGAGGTACGAAAACGCAAGAGGTTGTCTGAAAGATAGAATCCAACTTTAAAAATGGGAGAACGGAACCATCCGTTATTTACCTTATCTGGGCTCTTGATAAAGAAGGTATGAGTCATCTCGCTCCTGTCCAAACCGTTGGTGTGAAATTCACACACTATAAAGGGGACCGTCATCGCGAAATCGAAACATGGACGACTATCGCCTTCATCTTCGCTAGTGTCTAGGGTAGGTTTGTTGGTCTCGGTGTTGTTTGTACCTGATTTTTCATACATTGATTCTCCTTCGCATGAACTCCTTGATGAACATCGCGCCTTCATCATGGATTCTATTTCTTTGAGTTTTTGGAGAACCCTCTTTTCTATTTGGCTCACGTCTTCTAAGTCTCCTAGGTAAGAGGGTTGATAGAGTTCAGGTGGATGGACATTATTATCATTTTTACTCCCGCCCATCTTAAGGTGATCGTTACAGCAAAAACGATGGGGCTAAGTAGTGGGGAGTGAAGTTTAGGAAGCCACATTCTAATTCTTCATGTTCTTCTCCACATAACTCGCACCATTCACAGTAAGAGTGGCAGGGGTAAAAATAATCATAAAAATCTACGTTTTCCAGAATGTTTTTAACCGTCGGGATCAGCCGGTTACTATTTTCCTACAAACTGTTGATCTGACACGGCCCTGTGTGAAGGTCACACGGCCCCGTGCTGAAGTCTGTATCTGGCAGAAAATAGTTCTGAGGTTACAAGAGAGATGACAGGGCCCCGTGTAGATCACACATGGCCCCGTGTCACTTTTGTTGAAAGTGAAAAAATTAAAGAAAAATAAGAAAAACCTAAAAAGAAAAAATAAAAATGATTAGGCCGTTAATTTTAAGCTTTCTCAAAATCCTTGTTTCCCCGGCAACGCCGCCAAAAACTTGACGTGTGAGGGTGTGACTATAATTTTTAGATATTTTAAGCTCTTTTTACTCGCGAATCAAGTTTTAAATTTATAAAACACGATATAATACTATCACTCTACACACGTTTGAGCAAGTGCACCCATCGCGGACGTAGTGTAATGATGACAGGATACCGAGGTCGTCCAATGACACAAGAGCTTTTAGTACCGGCTTATCGTTAACGTGTAATCTAACCAAATTTTGATAAAAAGTTTTGAAGGTTATAAAAAGATAAACTAGAAAAATTGAAATAAAATAAAAGGAAAAACAAATAGACAAGAAGAATCACTTGGTTCCAACTCCTCTTTTATGTATCCTTTAATGATTTCCGCACTTTGGTCATTTTAAATGATTATCTTTAAGTTATAGTAGTAGCCCCCCTTCCAGGCAGCGTTACCCTTAACCTATTGGTCTAAGTCAGCAGGGATACAGTCCCGCAAGGTCGGATCATTGAAAGATAATTAAGTAAGTTATTAATGCGAAAAGTGGTAGGCCCCCTTCCAGACAGTGTTACCCTCAACCTATTGGTCTGAGTCAGCAAGGATACAGTCCCGCAAGGTTGGTTTAAAGTTTTAATATTAGTTTATAGATAAGGGATTCAAGTGGTTCTTATTTCTCCCGAGGCAGCTTGTACCGCCCACTGGTGAAGTCTTACTAGGCTTGAACCAGGTTGTCACAGGATCTATACACTGAACGAGACATAGAATTATCCAACCACCCTTCTAACCCCCTTCCAGGCAGTTAACGTGCTTTATATAGGCCGTAAAGACACGAATGAGTGAATTAACAAAACATGAAGAATGGTTAAATAAATTTGCCTTCAATATAGAAAACTAGTTATTATAGTCATTAATGCATACCCAAATAAAAAGGAGCCAAATATTGGAAATCAAAAAGTAATACATAAAAGATTTGTCTTCACCAAGTGATGTAAGAGTTGAGCCAAACGTGGCCTTTGTTTGACAAGAACTCTTACGATCGATCTTGGATCGCAAGACTACTACACACTTTAGATGATGGAAGATGGATGATGGTGGTGGGTGTTGGTGTTGTAGTGGTGGTGGAGTGGTGGCAATTATGAGAGCAGTGGTTTGCCAAGAGATGGTTTGGAATGAAACGAAACACCCCTATTTATAGCTGAAGTCAGACAGTTCACACGGCCCCGTGGCCATCCTTCTCTCTCTTCCTCATTAACTGCAGTGTCAGATCTTGTACTAACACGGCCCCATGTGATAACGGCATGGCCCATGGCCATTGTACTTGCTGTACTATCTTAGATTTTGCGAATCTTAGAGTTGACCACGCCCCGTGTTGCCTTAGCACGACCCCATGTTGACGTGTCTGGTTTTCTTTTGTTGTTGTCTTTTCTTCTACAGAGAATATTGAATGGGTACGACCCATGCCTGGTGGGCACGGCCCCGTGCCAGAGCTTCTGTTCTTTATATTTTGTTGGTTTGGATGTGGATGGGGGCTTGGCGAGTCGTGTCAATCCTCCTTCTTTGTATTTATGTTGGTTTCTGCTCTTAATATGCTTCTCTTGTGCTTTAAGCTCTTTTGACCCTGTAAATTAAAAAGGAACAAAAAAACACGTTTTTTTCCAACATTAGTAACGAAAAAGAGTTGGCTTTATGCCGGATATAATTTATATGTTGTATTTTACGCACATCATCCCAAACCAAAGAAACTAAAATGGCATTTAACTCAAAAAATATTATAAAATATTATGTTATATTATATTACTAAAATAACGATCAACCTCGCTTTATAAAAAGAAACTAAATGGCGAGCCACTTTAATATCATGTGTGTTTATGCGTTGATCACTAAACATTATTATTCATATCTCAGTTTCGAGTAAACTTTATATGCAGTCATAGATAAAAATAAGTACGTCACAACAAACGCATACTCAAAATTTTATAAAACATCATATTCAATTATAAACGAAAAACAAAATATGCGCAGAAGTAGTTATAATAATATAATAATAAAAAAAGTGTTAAGAGCATTCACATGCAACTCCCTAAAAATATACATACGTTCCACTAAAAAACAACTCCTATATCAATATCTTTCTACTAAAAACAAATACTTTTTATCTCTCATTTTCAATTAAATAATATTTTGATACTTTGATCATTATATTTTTCTCTCTCCTTCACTCACAACCACTTTCAATATATATTAAAAAATTATAGTGGGTGAACAGTGTCCCCCCAAATATACAGATGAACAGTAACATTTTCTCTTTCCTCCACTCATAACCACCTTTTATACTCTTTATATTTTAAAAACCGCACACACAGATTTTTATTCCCAGGATGTGAATGCTCTTAAAGCTACATGAGTACCACTCTATATAGTATAAATTTTAACTCTTACATAAATGTTTTTAACGAACACCTTTTTTTAGTAGAAGAAAACTCCATTTTAACATGCTTCCTCAATATCTATAAAATTCATTTTTTCCTCCATTAATGTAAGACCCTAATACGTATTTCACAAAAAGTCGCAGCGGAAATTCGGGCCATAAAATTTCTTTCCTTATAAAATAATTCTTGGACATAAATTCATCAATCTTCTTATTTACTAAATAAAAACATAACTTATGTTTACTATATTACATACACTAACGTTCCCGTACAATCTATCTTGTGACTCGGTCTTCGATCTCCACTCATCAATGATCCTCCGTGACTCGTACAACCTGCACTCACCATATAAGTTCAAAACATTAGTACACATTATAAACATAACAAGATTCATTCTCTTTTACTTTCCGTTCCATTATTCCTTTACATTTAAGCATTTACGTCTGAGTATCCACTCCCTGGTGAGACTTCAACATTGTACCTGCATTACACTTCATTCTCAAGGTACACTGTTAATAGCATCAATACTCAATCGTATTGAAAACATACGAGCATACATACATACCTACTGGCATACACATATACATACATACTTGCATCCATATATAACACGTTCATACCTACACGCGTACGTACCTTCATACTTAAATACATAATGCTTACGTTCATACATATCTACTTGCATACATATATACACCGATACCTACATATATACCTACCTACATACATAACTACATACTTACACACATACATAATACGATCATATCTATACACGTACATACCTTCACACACACATACATATACTTACATACGTTCAGATATGCCTACGATTCTTGTTTAACTTATTTGCATTCACTTATCATACTCGTTTATTAATTACATGAGCTTAGACTGGGATTTATAGCCCTTAAACATCAGGGAAAACATCGAAATCGAGTTCGCGAGACAAATCAAGCAAAACAGCCAGTTAAGAGGCTCTCGCGGGCCGTAACCCGCTTAACAACATCTCTCGCGGGCCGCGAGTGGTCTCGCGTGCCGTGACGGATCAGGTAGTCACTGTCGCGTGACGTGACGGGTCCTTTTTACCAGCGAGTGCAGCTTTAAAAGCTGCATATTCCCAGCTACGATATTCGTTACGGAAACGATCATAACTTCTTCGTTATTGATCCGAATTCAGTTCCGTTTCTTCCTACGCGCTTGTAATTTGATCCTCTATCATATGGACTCAGAATCCCATATCTGACTTAAGGAAATTCTTATCTTACGCGCTTTCGGCTTATTAATCATTTTCTAATTATTCGACCCGTTCATGTTTTCATCAAACCACTCATTTGTTTTAACCCAAAACATACATGGACATTATAACCATAATACTTTTACTTTGTCCGGAGTTTCGTACTTGGGGTTTACGCCCCCGATACGCAGTATTCGTTAAACTCATTCATTTCATTTAAATCTACGAATCATACATTGTTACTAAAACCTCCATTTGCGCAATTATATATCTATTAAACCAAACTCAGGTCTGAGTCTATTGACTATTAAACCGCATCTCCGATTCCCGGATTGCGTACTTATGTGCAATTCTACCCATTAACCGGTTATACTACCGTAGCCATTTCTTATGCAACATTTCAATATAATCATAAGACCTCATTTTGACCTGTTTGGTCTACTTAGCGAAATTCACCGATTTCATACAACTAAATCCATATTTGACCTTAAACATCATGTTTAATTAATTAGAACGCTACATTACTTAAGCAAACTAAGAAGTGATTATGGAAATCACTAACCTCGTGCATCCGGGTTCGTATCCGATTCCTTGCCTCCTCTTGACCCGTTAGCCTTTCATGCTTGAGTCCGTCTCGACATGATTCCTATACTTTCATGTCACCAATCACATTTTCGTTAGCATACACCATTGTACATGTTAACGATCATATCAATCACATATTTCACATTTGACTTCCTTTAGTCACAACTAACAAGCATAAGACATATAATCAAATTCATATCCTTTCAATCTCATGTAATTCATCATGTCATCACAAATAACGCGTATTGACATAACATATAACATACGACTTCCTATATTCCTACCTTTACGATAACAAATCAACTCACGCTTCTTATGCGTAGTTGACCTTCAAAAGTCAACAGTTCATTATACGAACTCTCGGCTTATCCTCATGTATCTGTATCGTCATAATAGGCTATACGGACGACTCTATATACATTTCTTCCTACACTTGGTGTGCATACAACTTCCTAAGCACAATGTACAACTAATTCATGCATAATCTTCAAAGTTCATACATATTTCATCAAATCCTTCTACTAATCAACATGTATCGTTCACACATAAACACCAACACCACATTTCTTTCAATTCATCTAACAAGAATCCATCCTACACATCGTGATACTTCAATATTTGAACAAGGATTTGACATGGATGATGATTCAAGTCATCATCCCTACCATAACTAATGGGTTTCACCTCAAAACATCAAATTAATCCAAACCATGCATAACCCATGTTCTATATGATGATTCTAACACCTATACATGATCAATTTCATAATAACTCACGGATTAAAACATAACCCACTTCATACATGATTACCAATCTTAGTTTTGAGACATACCTTATGATCCCCTCGTGAGGGTGATCATTAATTCATGTTCCTTCCTGAATTTGAGCTTCGATTCACCCTTCAATTTGATCATTTAAGGTTGAGCTAGGGTTTTGCTCCTTTGGGAGCTCCTGAACGATCCATAACACACACACACGAGGTGTGTGTGTTTGTGTGTGATCTTTTCATTTAATAAACTCAACTTATCCCACTTTAGTCCCTCGTGTTTGTCACTAAACATAATTTGCACAACTTTCATCTTTTAATAGTTTTTCACCATACACTTTAACTAGGTTAAATAGCCTAATTATTTATTTCATGATATATCATATAAGAACATATGACAAATATAAACATTCGGATTTTGGGGCGTTACAAGTCTACCCCCCTTAAATGAGGTTTCGTCCCCGAAACCTTTCTCACTTCCATTTAACACCAATTATATTTTCTCCTAGCTTATCAACGCGTCCGCTAGCCCATCTTAATGACAATCTTCTATCCTTAAGAACCCGTCCCAGAGTTCTTATTAGTGTCGCTTTCACTAATAACGCTTATTTCTAACGCACTTCATAGCTAGTGGTTCATTTATCATTCTAATACTCGTATATCATGCAAGATATATAATTTTGTTTACTTGAAACAATCGCAACATCCCCCTATTAACATTCCTTTTGGTTTATATCAACATTCATATTATTTTCGTCGACTATACGATCTTACTTCGTAATTTATTCATACACATATATGTTTAACTTTGACTGGTACATCATAATAATAGGTAACTATCCATTCTCGATTTATAAATTATTCATATAATTGACTTCTTCCTAATAAGTCTATACTTTTCATAACATACTTTCTCATAACATTCCCATTTCATTGATCCGTTAGTAACAGGTCAATATATATACTTCTTCAACCTGTAATTGTACATACATTCGTATGATCCGTTCATAACGGATCTAATACCTTCATCTCATCTAATTCATTTTACATTACTTTTGCTCTTATTTAATGCATTACTTAATCTACATAAGTAAACGCGTCGTACTAGTTCATTATACGAGAGTTTAATCAATACCCGACACTTTCACTCAAAACTTCTGTGAGTTACTTTTTTATGATCTTCTCTTCTTCTTATGCTTGACTGTTAAAAGTCAGACATCGCGTACCATTACATGCCTATCCTAACATTCACTTCGTATGCCATTTTCAATCTACTAAATCATACCTATCCGACATGAGTTAAACATTTTACTAACCTCTATTTTACTTAGTAAATCAGTGATCCGTATACCAGATCGATCGGCCCCTTCACGGGTACTGACCGTACCAGGCCAGATTTCATACATCCATGTATTGAGCTTCCACTCGTGCACATTCTTTCACCAATCCAAATGGTTTCATCACATTAATAGTTCTACCATTAACATCTAAAAAATTAGCGATTAGTACATTTCATTCGAACATTCATTATACTAGGTGATTACCCACCTATAATTCTTTTATAATTTCCTACGTAAGTGTTATAACATATCATACCTTCCATTTCTTACATGCAATTCTTTTATTCTATTAGTCATTTCGCCAACTTGCTATAGTTTGACTTTTCAAGGTCAAATGGCATTTCTTGCTTATCGTAAATGTATTGAAGTACATGCTCGTACTTCTTTCCTTTCATGCTTACTTGCAAAGACTTTATCACTTCGTTTCAGTATTTCTTACCAAACTTACCCTTCCCATCCATACTTAAGTTATTGTCCAGGTCGTAGCTCGTCATCCATTCTGACCCCCACGAGTCGATTACTAACACATCTAACACGTAATGTATACAAAAATTCTTTCTTTCGACTAGGGTTTCTTGCTACTACAATAGTTTTCATCGGTCTTACCTACTTAGTAAATCAAATACTTCACGCTAATTTACAATTACTTGCTTAATAATCATCAACTTACTTTGTTTGACTTTTTGGAAGTCCATTGTAAATACATTCTGACCTATGTTTACCAATTACCCAGTTCTGACACATCCATCTCTAGTCGAGCTATAAGCTCCTATTAAAAGCATAACCTTTATACATATCTGGCACGAGTCAAATCCATTAACTCGTTATCCATGTCTTGCGTTGACTACTTCCTTCAAATTTGTGACATTACATGACCATATATTATGCTCACCTAGAAATATATGACTTGACCATTTCAAACATTAAATACCGGGTACAAATGGCAATCACCATTTGACCCGCATAACTCATTTGTCCTTTTAACCATTCTTGCATACAACACATTAGCATAAATATATTCATATATATATATATATATATATATATATATGTATATATATATATAAGTTGAAAACATAACTTGGATAATATCCGCCTTTTAAAGAATATTTACTTGTTTGGTCTGTAATTACTTACAAATTTGTACCCTTCATTCTTATCATTCGTTCTTGCTTATTTGATTCGTACATACTTACGAATTCAAACTTTTCATTCTTTCTTTCATTCCCTTCTATGTTTCGAATCCGTCTTGCGGTTTCTAACATATCATTCATATCCTTTATTCCTCCTATGTTTCGAATCCATTTCGCGGATTCGAACATATCATTCTCACTTTCCATTACTTCTATGTTTTTAATCCGTCTCGCGGATTCAAACATATCATTCATACTTTCTTTTTGTATTTAGTACTCTCAATTTCTTGAGAGTCTTACATTTCCTTTCACCCTCACGTCCACCAATTGCCTAATTCTACCGGACATACCTGTAACAATTATCATGGTCTCACGAACGTCATATGTTTCTTGTGTACTAGACAGGTACACAATCCACATACTAGTTTCGTGTCTTCGTGTAATCATCACCTTATGTCCAAAGAATTGGTTTCAGCACGTGTAACATTTTCAAAACTTCATTACTATTCCATTACTATCTTTCATTTAAAATTTTCCTTTCCCTTGATAGGTTTTACCATTACATGCACCCACATATTAAATTTACGTACCTAGGTCAATTTGTCTTATTACATGCCTTGATGTCGGCCCTAGACCGCATTCACGGATCATCCTCTCCAAACAATTATGCTTACCTTACACATAACATACTGTTAGTTTCCTTCGTATACATACTTAAATACATACTTACATTCGCTTCTACCTTTAGATCTTGATCGAGTCTGGGATTGTACAGGTTCCTTGTCACAAGAGCACACAGGTTTGAGTTCAAGTATTTACCTCCTTCTACTTGATTTCCCTTAAACCAGGGCTCTGATACCAACTTGTAAGACCCTAATACGTATTTGACAAAAAGTCGCAGCGGATATTCGGGCCATAAAATTTCTTTCCTTATAAATACCTTGACTTAATTAAAAGTTCATTTTAAAATAATTCTTGGACATAAATTCATCAATCTTCTTATTTACTAAATAAAAACATAACTTATGTTTACTATATTACATACACTAACGTTCCCGTACAATCTATCTTGTGACTCGGTCTTCGATCTCCACTCATCGATGATCCTCCGTGACTTGTACAACCTACACCACCATATAAGTTTAAAACATTAGTACACATTATAAACATAACAAGATTCATTCTCTTTTACTTTCCGTTCCGTTATTCCTTTACATTTAAGCATTTCCGTCTGAGTATCCACTCCTTGGTGAAACTTCAACATTGTACCTGCATTACACTTCATTCTCAAGGTACGCTGCTAATAGCATCAACACTCAATCGTATTGAAAATATACGAGCATACATACATACATACTGGCATACATATATACATACATACTTGCATCCATATATAATGCGTTCATACCTACACGCGTACGTACCTTCATACTTAAATACATAATGGTTACGTTCATACATATCTACTTGCATACATACATACACCGATACCTACATATATACCTACCTACATACATAACTACATACTTACACACATACATAATATGATCATATCTATACACGTACATACCTTCACACACACATACATATACTTACAAACGTTCAGACAAGCCTACGATTCTCGTTTAACATATTTACATTCACTTATCATACTCGTCCATTAATTACATGAGCTTAGACTGGGATTTATAGCCCTTAAACATCAGGGAAAACGTCGAAATCGAGTTCGCGAGACAAAACAAGCAAAATAGCCAGTGAAGAGGCTCTCGCGGGCCGCGACCCGCTTAACAACATCTCTCACGGGCCGCGAGTGGTCTCGCGTGCCGCGACGGATCAGGTAGTCACTTTCACGTGACGCGACGGGTCCTTTTTACCAGCGATCATAACTTCTTCGTTATTGATCCGAATTCAGTTCCGTTTCTTCCTACGCGATCGTAATTTGATCCTCTATCATATGGACTTAGAATCCCATATCCGACCTAAGGAAATTCTTATCTTACGCGCTTTCAGCTTATTAATCATTTTCTAATTATTCGACCCGTTCATGTTTTCATCAAACCACTCATTTGTTTTAACCCAAAACATACATGGACATTATAACCATAATACTTTTACTTTGTCCGGAGTTTCGTACTTGGGGTTTACGCCCCCGATACCCAGTATTCATTAAACTCATTAATTTCATTTAAATCTAGGAATCATACATTGTTACTAAAACCTCCATTTGCGCAATTATATATCTATTAAACCAAACTCACGTCTGAGTCTATTGACTATTAAACCGCATCTCCGATTCCCGGATTGCGTACTTATGTGGAATTCTACCCATTAGCCGGTTATACTACCATAGCCATTTCTTATGCAACATTTCAATATAATCATAAGACCTCATTTTGACCCGTTTGGTCTACTTAGCGAAATTCACCGATTTCATACAACTAAATCCATATTTGACCTTAAACATCATGTTTAATTAATTAGAATGCTACATTACTTAAACAAACTAAGAAATGATTATGGAAATCACTTACCTCGTGCATCCGGGTTCGTATCCGATTCCTTGCCTCCTCTTGACCCGTTAGCCTTTCATGCTTGAGTCCGTCTCGACATGATTCTTATACTTTCATGTCACCAATCACATTTTTGTTAGCATACACCATTGTACATGTTAACGATCATATCAATCGCATATTTCACATTTGACTTCCTTTAGTCACAACTAACAAGCATAAGACATATAATCAAATTCATATCCTTTCAAACTCATGTAATTCATCATGTCATCACAAATAACGCGTATTGACATAACATATAACATACGACTTCCTATATTCCTACCTTTACTGTCACACCCCCAAAATCCAATTGCGGAATACCACCGCTTGGAGGCGTGACTGACCAGCATCCAGCCACCAATCATATTGAACAAGCAAGTTAATAGTTATAAAAGTTCAACCCATACAATTGGTGTCCAACCAAAACATAGTTAAGTTGCAAGCGGAAGCATAACGTTTAAAATCATAACATAAGTTTAATAGTTTCAAAGTTTAACATGGCACACAGCTGTCCATGTCCCACAACGACTCTCTTCCATGCAAGCTCCAGCTAAGTACCTATTGTCCTGCAAAGCATGTAGTAACGAGTCAACAACAAGTTGAGTGAGTTCACGGTTGGGTGTTCGTTTTAAGTTGTTTCGAAAACAGTTTCCTTTATCTGGCATCCTGCCGTGGGGGTTACCCCATAGCTAAAAACGTGACTTGTTTATTCCCGGTTACTCTGGCAATCCAGCCGTGGGGGCTACCCCTTGTTAGTTATCTGGCATTTCGGCCGTGGGGGCTACCCCATGTATACACTAGACTCGTTACCATATCGACTGCTGACTGTAGTCATGTTTATGTGCCCTGAAACTGTCAATGTCTATCATCATTAACGTGCCCCAGATCCATTAGTTCACGCCCGTCCTCTGCGGCACGGTGTGAGGTTTGTCAGACCTAAATAGCGCTATCTAACTAATGACCCGCTTGCCATTGGCCCGGCGATTAAGTCGATATAAAAAGGAGGGACTTCGTGATAGAGTTTTGGTCTAGTACGAGTTATCTGTCCATGAGGACGAGGAATTACATTCCTGAACCGATGCTGTCCTACCCAAGGAGGACGAGGAACCCATGTTCCTTAACCCCAATTCCCGACCCCTGGGAATCCCATGCTTTGTAGAGGGTGTGAACTCACCTTGGTTTGCTCGGCAGATATACAGAAAGTCAATCAAGTTGTAAGTGGTCAACTACGTCCTAACATAGATACCGTACAAGTCAGGTTCGTATCCGAGTAGTGCACGTAGGTTCTACACGTATACTAGCAAGTTACATTCAGGTATTATTCATGGCATACACGTATAAACATAGCGGTTTACAATAACACCTACGAGTTGAACAGTAGCATGTATACAAGTAACAAAGCCCAAAAGTCCGGCCCAAATCCTAAGCCCGTAACAACGTGCAAGTCCAAATCAGCGAGTGTGCGTACATGGTCTCGAGTCGAGATTGTGCGGTCTCGAGTCGAGACTGTGCGATCTCGGTTTAAGCTTATAAGTCTCGAGTCGCAACGGATGAGGTCTCGGGTTATGCATGTGTTGGTCTCGAGTCGCAACCGGACTCGCAAGTATGGTCTCGAGTCTTGATGTTTATGTGCTGATCAAGTGTGGTCTCGAGTCGAGACTGGAGGTTCTCGACTCGCAACCTGAGTCGCAAACTGTGATCTCGAGTTGGCATGTGGTGGTCTCGAGTCGAGACAGAAGGTCTCGGCTGGGGACATTTGCTGAATTCCAACATTGTACTTGGCCAATGAGATTTCATGGTCATGATATGGTGTACTAGCCAATAACAATGCACTAACATGTTCCCTTGTCTATCTAATTACTAAAATGGATCAAACATGGCAATTTCAAATGTTCATAACATATTCATATCATCTTCAAGTTGTTCTTCATATATTCAAGTCATGTTCATGTTGGTTATTCAAACTTGTTCATCATATTTCTGGGTTTTTAGCATCAATCACAAACATAATCATGAACAACAAATCCACACACTTGAACATACTCATCTAAAGGTTTCAAATCATCACATAACATCTCAAAATCAACTCTACACTAATCCGATTAACATGGTACTACACATATGCAAGCCGGTTACATGAACACCCACATTTAATTGTTTGAATCACATTTAGACACAAGATATCATGAGCTCATTGTGTAATATATCCAAAATCAAAACATGTTAGCCGATTATCAACAACATACATATCTGATTCATAGAAACATCATCAAGCATACAACTATACTAGTTAAATCATATCATTCATACTACCATTTAACAACAAACATCATAAGTACACTAACCGGTTGATGGGTTTCAAAGGTGAGTATGAAGCTTCCAAATGTGTGTGTGTGTGAGCCGATCCGAGAGCTCCTTGCGGTTGTCGGTTGAATCCGAGAATGAAGGAGAGCAATGTTGTGGCTTAGGGTTTTAGTGAGGGAGAATGGAGAGTGTGTGTGTAGAGGAGTATGTGTGTTGTTTGCCCAAAAATGACAAGTGTGGCTATCACAAGGATTATATACTTGTTCCACCATGGTGCACCCTAGTGGGTTTCGGATGAGGTGCACGGCCCAACCGGCCCACACGTTGCATTGTTCACTCGAGACCACATGGTCTCGAGTCGGGTTCTTGGTTCTCGGCTCACTTAAACATATACACATACTATACACACAAGCATACATATAAACATAACACATCATCACATAAAAGGTTCACTTATCATTAATCACATAAGTTAACTAGTCACACGTTTAAGAATGTTACATCGGGATACAAGAAAGGTTCTAAATTTCGAGTTGTCACATCATCCCCAAGTTGAAAGAAATTTCGTCCCGAAATTTGGTAAGCACTCACTGAGGAAGCTAGTTAAGTTGTATGGTTTTCCTGGTTTTCCTGGGGTGTCACATCCACCCCCCGTTGATCTGGAATTTCGTCCCGAAATTCCGTAGCTTCGGCCTTAGTAGTGGGTGTACTGTTTGCGAACAGTTGGGGATACTTTTGTTTCATCTGATCTTCGCGCTCCCAGGTGAACTCTGGGCCGCGACGTGAGTTCCAACGAACTCGAACGAGAGGTATTCTAGTGCTCTTGAGGACCTTAACATCCCGGTCCGTGATTTCGACTGGTTCCTCGACGAATCGTAACTGCTCGTCGATAGTGAGTTCCTTCAGAGGAACTATGTGGGTCTCATCTGACAGACACTTCTTCATATTTGACACGTGAAAAACGTTGTGAACTGCACCGAGTTCCGCTGGTAAGTTCAGTCTGTAGGCCACCCTGCCTATTTTCTCGATGATTTCGAAAGGTCCAACGTATCGTGGGTTAAGTTTGCCTCGTTTACGAAAACGAACCACACCCCTCCAGGGTGAAACTTTGAGTAGTACCCGCTCCCCAACCTGGAGCTCAAGTGGTTTCCTGCCCTTATCGGCGTAAACTTTCTGACGGTCACGAGCTGCCGCCATGCGTTTTCGTATTTGAGCGATTTGTTCGGTCGTGTCTACCACATGTTCTGGACCAGTGATCTGACTATCCCCCACCTCTGCCCAACAAAGAGGTGACCGGCATTTACGTCCGTACAATGCCTCAAACGGAGCAGCTTTAATGCTGGTGTGGTAGCTGTTATTGTACGAGAATTCCACAAGTGGCAGATGTTTTTCCCAGCGGTTGCCAAAGTCGATTACACATGCACGAAGCATGTCTTCTAAGGTTTGAATGGTGCGCTCGGACTGCCCGTCCGTCTGAGGGTGATACGCTGTGCTCATATCTAATCGTGATCCAAAGGATCTGTGCATTGCTTGCCACAGTTCTGAAGTGAAACGTGCATCTCGATCCGAGATAATAGAGGTGGGCACCCCGTGCCTCGAGACAACTTCCTTGAGGTATACTTCTGCAAGAGTGGAGAATTTATCCGTCTCCTTGATAGCCAGGAAGTGTGCAGACTTGGTAAGTCGATCCACGATCACCCAAATAGTATCGTTTCCGCGTTGAGATCTGGGTAGGCCGGTGACAAAATCCATGGAAATTTGCTCCCATTTCCATTGCGGTATCTCTGGTTGTTGGAGTAGGCCCGAGGGTTTCTGGTATTCGGACTTGACTCTCGCACAAGTCAAACACTTGCTGACATAGGTTGCTATGTGGGCCTTCATGCTAGGCCACCAATACGTAGTCTTGATATCATGTTACATTTTATCCGAACCAGGATGTACTGAGTAGCGAGACTTGTGTGCTTCATCCATCACAAGCTGTCGTAGGTTGCCATAGAGTGGGACCCAAGCGCGTCCCGTTACGTAGTAAGCACCATCTTCCTTCTGTTCTAAGCGTTGCCTTGATCCGCGTAGGGCTTCAGCCCTGACGTTTTCTGGTTTCAGTGCCTCTATCTGAGCAGCTCGTATCTGGGAAGGAAGACTAGAATGGATCGTGAGTTGTAACGCTCGCACGCGCTTAGGCGCAGTGTCCTTTCGACTGAGGGCATCAGCCACCACATTGGCCTTGCCCGGGTGATACCTGATTGAGCACTCGTAGTCATTCAGTAGTTCGACCCATCGTCGTTGCCGCATATTCAGTTCCTTCTGCTTGAAGATATGCTCGAGGCTCCTGTGGTCGGTGTAGATGGCGCACTTGGTACCGTACAAGTAATGCCGCCATAACTTAAGTGCAAAAACAACAGCTCCCAGCTCTAAGTCGTGCGTAGTGTAGTTCTTCTCATGAACTTTAAGTTGGCGTGAGGCGTAGGCTATAACTTTATCTCGTTGCATCAATACACAACCAAGACCTTGAATTGATGCGTCACAGTAGACCACAAAGTCGTCTGTGCCCTCTGGCAATGAAAGGATTGGTGCGCTGCAAAGTCTATCCTTTAAGTGCTGAAATGCCAACTCCTGTGCATTTCCCCAGCGATAAACAACGCCTTTCTGTGTCAGCGAGGTGAGAGGCTGTGCGATCTTAGAAAAATCCTTAATGAACCTCCTGTAGTAACCTGCCAAACCCAAGAATTGGCGAATTTCCTTTGGGGTACGAGGTGCAGGCCAGTTCTTAATCGAGTCTACCTTGGACGGATCAACGTGAATCCCATCCTTGTTTACCACGTGGCCTAGAAAATGGACTTCTCGAAGCCAGAAGTCGCATTTTGAGAACTTTGCATAAAGCTGTTCGGTTCGAAGGAGTTCCAGAATAAGCCGTAGATGTTGCTCATGCTCTTCCCGACTCTTAGAATAGATCAGGATGTCATCGATGAAGACTATAACGAACTTGTCCAGATAAGGTTTGCACACTCGATTCATCAAGTCCATGAAAACCGCAGGTGCGTTTGTCAGCCCAAAAGGCATGACCAAAAACTCATAGTGTCCGTAACGCGTTCTAAAAGCTGTTTTGGAGACGTCCTCTTCTCGGACTCTCAGCTGGTGATAACCCGATCTCAAATCGATCTTCGAATAGTAGCTCGACCCTTGCAGCTGGTCAAACAAATCGTCAATACGCGGAAGAGGATAACGATTCTTCACCGTCACCTTGTTGAGTTCGCGGTAGTCGATGCACATTCTGAAGGTACCGTCCTTCTTCTTTACAAATAGTACTGGAGCTCCCCAGGGCGATGAGCTTGGACGAATAAAACCCTTATCCAAGAGTTCTTGTAGTTGTGTAGAGAGTTCTTCCAACTCTGATGGAGCTAAACGATAAGGTGCACGAGCTATAGGCGCAGCTCCAGGAGCTAGTTCAATCTGAAACTCGACTTGGCGATGAGGCGGAAGACCAGGTAATTCCTCAGGAAATACCTCAGGATAGTCGCGTACAACTGGAAAATCTTCTATCTTCTTCTCTTTTTCCGAGGTGTCAGTAACAAGAGCCAGAATGGCAGTATGGCCCTTTCGCAGGCACTTCTGGGCCTTAAGGAGAGAGATGACGTTCTCAACGGCACTCCTCTTGTCGCCACGAATCATGAGAGGTTCACTACCGGAACCCGGAATACGAACAATCTTCTCGTTGCAAAGAATCTCTGCTCGGTGTTGGGATAACCAATCCATCCCAATGACAACGTCGAAACTACCCAAAATGATAGGAATAAGGTCGATAGAGAAGGTCTGGTCAGCGAGAATAAGTTTACACCCCTGGACTATGTGTGTGGCTTCTAAACTCTTACCGTTTGCTAGCTCTACAGTGTGCTTGTTGTTCAAAGGTGTTGGAATACGATTAAGCATTTGACTAACTTTTAGTGACACGTAGCTAGTATCGGCACCCGAATCAAATAAGACTGTAACATAAAAGTCGTCGAGAAGGAACTTACCCGCCACAACATTGGGGTCATTCCTTGCTTCACCTTGGCCGATCACGAACGCCCCCCCCTAGCACCATTGTTGTTGTTGTTCCCATTGTTACCATTCCCCTGATTGTTGTTGTTGTTGTTCTGGTTCCTGTTCAGTTGGGGACAATCTCTCTTGAAGTGGCCTTCAGCTCCGCACTGAAAGCACCCTTTGTTATCACCCTGCTGCTGCTGCTGGCGTTGATTCTGTTGAGCTTGCTGACGATTCTGATTGGCGGGGTATAAGCTCCTGCAATCCTTTGTAGCGTGACCTGGCTTGTTGCACCGATGACAGTTGCCCCTGGTGCATGGCCCACTGTGGTGCAGGCTGCAGCGATTGCATTTGGGGTGATTCCCTTTGTATCCACCATGACTTTGACCACCAGATGACTGCTGACTAGGGCTCTTGTAATCATCAGTCTTTCTCTGCTGAGACTGGGACTGAACAGATGTTGAACCCTTGCTTGAAGTTCCATCGTATTTCCGTTTGTTGTCACTAAGAGTACCTGAAGTAGTTGCAGCACCTATGCGCTTTGGTAACTTGTTCTGCTCCACCGCCTGATCTGTGAGACGGTGAGCCAGTTGCACAACTTGCTGGATGGTGGTGAGGTTTGCTGAAGTCACATGACTTTGGATTTCTGGCACTAAGCCCTGAAGAAATAGTTCGATGCGTTTGATGGGAGGATCCACCATAGTAGGACACAGAATTGCCAGTTCGTTCGACCTTTTCACATAGGCTTCAATTTCCGACCCCGTCATCTTGAGGTTGAAGAATTCTACCTCCAGTTTGTGAATCTCATCCCGACTGCAGTATTCTTCCTTGATCATCTCTTTAAAGTTTTCCCATGGGGTGGCGTTGGCAGCAACCAACCCCAGCATTTGGACTTGAGTGTTCCACCATGTGAGAGCTAAACCCTCGAGAGTACCGGTGGCATACTTCACCCTGCGCGCCTCAGGGCATTCACACATTTCGAACACAGATTCCAGTTTCTCAAACCAGTGGAGGAGACCTACTGCTCCTTCAGTGCCGCTAAAAGTAGTTGGTCGGCAGTCCATTCTTAAAAGTGCACACGGGTGGCTGAACATGTTGACCTATCGAGGGTGAAAGAAAGACAGAGTTTAACACAAAGGTTGGTTCACGAGAGTAGGATCTAAAGATCCTAGAATGCGTTTGGACTGCAGGATATACCTCCTGCGTGTGCAGCTGCCAGTGCCGCAGCAACTCGTTCGTTAATCAGAGCCGTCAACTGGGCTTGTGTCATGTTTACGCGTCCAGACATGATCTTCATATCAAGAAGAACGTGAGTGAGAGGGGTTCGCGAAAATGCGATGACAGAAGTGAGTAAGCACACATGTGTTCAAGCAATCAGTAGTTATACTAGCCAAGCATACCATGAGCAATGTACTACGTAACTAACAAGTAGGCAATATATACACAGATCATATCACCTAGAATGTCGAGCTTTGCATGTGGAGTGAAGCGTCGTTGTGGACCGTAGAGCACTGTACAGGTTATAGTCTGATTTTAATAAAACCCTTTTCCTTATTAAAACCAAGTTCACTATAACCAATGGCTCTGATACCAATCTGTCACACCCCCAAAATCCAACTGCGGAATACCACCGCTTGGAGGCGTGACTGACCAGGATCCAGCCACCAATCATATTGAACAAGCAAGTTAATAGTTATAAAAGTTCAACCCATACAATTGGTGTCCAACCAAAACATAGTTAAGTTGCAAGCGGAAGCATAACGTTTAAAATCATAACATAAGTTTAATAGTTTCAAAGTTTAACATGGCACATAGCTGTCCATGTCCCACAACGACTCTCTTCCATGCAAGCTCCAGCTAAGTACCTATTGTCCTGGAAAGCATGTAGTAACGAGTCAACAACAAGTTGAGTGAGTTCGCGGTTGGGTGTTCGTTTTAAGTTGTTTCGAAAACAGTTTCCTTTATCTGGCATCCTGCCGTGGGGGTTACCCCATAGTTAAAAACGTGACTTGTTTATTCCCGGTTACTCTGGCAATCCAGCCGTGGGGGCTACCCCTTGTTAGTTATCTAGCATTTCGGCCGTGGGGGCTACCCCATGTATACACTAGACTCGTTACCATATCGACTGCTAACTGTAGTCATGTTTATGTGCCCTGAAACTGTCAATGTCTATCATCATTGACGTGCCCCAGATCCATTAGTTCACGCCCGTCCTCTGCGGCATGGTGTGAGGTTTGTCAGACCTAAATAGCGCTATCTAACTAATGACCCGCTCGCCATTGGCCCGGCAATTAAGTCGATATAAAAAGGAGGGACTTCGTGATAGAGTTTTGGTCTAGTACGAGTTATCTGTCCATGAGGACGAGGAATTACATTCCTGAACCGATGCTGTCCTACCCAAGGAGGACGAGGAACCCATGTTCCTTAACCCCAATTCCCGACCCCTGGGAATCCCATGCTTTGTAAAGGGTGTGAACTCACCTTGGTTTGCTCGGCAGATATACAGAAAGTCAATCAAGTTGTAAGTGGTCAACTACGTCCTAACATAGATACCGTACAAGTCAGGTTCGTATCCGAGTAGTGCACGTAGGTTCTACACGTATACTAGCAAGTTACATTCAGGTATTATTCATGGCATACACGTATAAACATAGCGGTTTACAATAACACCTACGAGTTGAACAGTAGCATGTATACAAGTAACAAAGCCCAAAAGTCCGGCCCAAATCCTAAGCCCGTAACAACGTGCAAGTCCAAATCAGCGAGTGTGCGTACATGGTCTCGAGTCGAGATTGTGCGGTCTCGAGTCGAGACTGTGCGATCTCGGTTTAAGCTTATAAGTCTCGAGTCGCAACGGATGAGGTCTCGGGTTATGCATGTGTTGGTCTCGAGTCGCAACCGGACTCGCAAGTATGGTCTCGAGTCTTGATGTTTATGTGCTGATCAAGTGTGGTCTCGAGTCGAGACTGGAGGTTCTCGACTCACAACCTGAGTCGCAAACTGTGATCTCGAGTTGGCATGTGGTGGTCTCGAGTCGAGACAGAAGGTCTCGGCTGGGGACATTTGCTGAATTCCAACATTGTACTTGGCCAATGAGATTTCATGGTCATGATATGGTGTCCTAGCCAATAACAATGCACTAACATGTTCCCTTGTCTATCTAATTACTAAAATGGATCAAACATGGCAATTTCAAATGTTCATAACATATTCATATCATCTTCAAGTTGTTCTTCATATATTCAAGTCATGTTCATGTTGGTTATTCAAACTTGTTCATCATATTTCTGGGTTTTTAGCATCAATCACAAACATAATCATGAACAACAAATCCACACACTTGAACATACTCATCTAAAGGTTTCAAATCATCACATAACATCTCAAAATCAACTCTACACTAATCCGATTAACATGGTACTACACATATGCAAGCCGGTTACATGAACACCCACATTTAATTGTTTGAATCACATTTAGACACAAGATATCATGAGCTCATTGTGTAATATATCCAAAATCAAAACATGTTAGCCGATTATCAACAACATACATATCCGATTCATAGAAACATCATCAAGCATACAACTATACTAGTTAAATCATATCATTCATACTACCATTTAACAACAAACATCATAAGTACACTAACCGGTTGATGGGTTTCAAAGGTGAGTATGAAGCTTCCAAATGTGTGTGTGTGTGAGCCGATCCGAGAGCTCCTTGCGGTTGTCGGTTGAATCCGAGAATGAAGGAGAGCAATGTTGTGGCTTAGGGTTTTAGTGAGGGAGAATGGAGAGTGTGTGTGTAGAGGAGTATGTGTGTTGTTTGCCCAAAAATGACAAGTGTGGCTATCACAAGGATTATATATTTGTTCCACCATGGTGCACCCTAATGGGTTTCGGATGAGGTGCACGGCCCAACCGGCCCACACGTTGCACTGTTCACTCGAGACCACATGGTCTCGAGTCGGGTTCTTGGTTCTCGGCTCACTTAAAGATATACACATACTATACACACAAGCATACATATAAACATAACACATCATCACATAAAAGGTTCACTTATCATTAATCACATAAGTTAACTAGTCACACGTTTAAGCATGTTACATCGGGATACAAGAAAGGTTCTAAATTTCGAGTTGTCACATTTACGACAACAAATCAAATCATGCTTCTTATGCGTAGTTGACCTTTAAAAGTCAACAGTTCATTATACGAACTCTCAGCTTATCCTCATGTATATGTATCGTCATAATAGGCTGTAATGACGACTCTATATACATTTCTTCCTACACTAGGTGTGCATACAACTTCCTAAGCATAGTGTACAACTAATTCATGCATAATCTTCTAAGTTCATACATAATTCGTCAAATCCTTCTACTAATCAACATGTATCGTTCACACACAAACACCAAACATATTAACACCACATTTCTTTCAATTCATCTAACAAGAATCCATCCTACACCTCGTGATACATCAATATTTGAACAAGAATTTGGCATGAATGATGATTCAAGTCATCATCCCTACCATAACTAATGGGTTTCACCTCAAAACATCAAATTAATCCAAACCATGCATAACTCATGTTCTATATGATGATTCTAACACCTATATACATGATCAATTTCATAATAACTCACGGATTAAAACATAACCCACTTCATACATGATTACCAATCTTAGTTTTGAGACATACCTTATGATCCCCTCGTGAGGGTGATTATTAATTCATGTTTCTTCCTGAATTTGAGCTTCGATTCACCCTTCAATTTGATCATTTAAGGTTGAGCTCGGGTTTGGCTCCTTTGGGAGCTCCTGAACGATCCATAACACACACATGAGGTGTGTGTGTTTGTGTGTGATCTTTTCATTTAATAAACTCAACTTATCCGACTTTAGTCCCTCGTATTTGCCACTAAACATAATTGGCACAACTTTCATCTTTTAATAGTTTTTTCACCATACACTTTAACTAGGTTAAACAGCCTAATTATTTATTTCATGATACATCATATAAGAACATATGACAAATATAAACATTCGGATTTTGGGGCGTTACAATTAATCTAAAGGGGCGTGGGTCGCGGATAATTCCATGAGATTGGGGAGCTCGGTAATTTAGAAGCACAAATATAAAGCTGGGTGAAGATGCGTGGGGTTGGGTTTCAGAGTCTGAAGTGTCGTTCATAGTGAAAAAGGTTAGGGAATCCTTATCTTCAGGGGTGGACCCACATAGAGTGGATCGGGGTCTCCGGACCCCAATGTTTTTAAAAAAATTAGTAGAATCGGTATATTAAATTGTAAAAGGACCCCATAAATACAATTAGTTGGACACCATACAATGGAAAGGAAAACTGGTGTAGTATTAAATAGGGCTGGCAATTCTGACAGGAACATGATAACACGACACGAAGTTAACAGGTTTCGTGTTTGAACTTAACAGGTTTCGTGTCTAAACAGGTCGACACGATAAGACCTGTTTAAATTTCGTGTCTAAACAGGTTAAAACCTGTTAACCTGTTAAGACCCGTTAGTGACCTCTTTATTATTTTAAATCAAAAAATATATCAAATATATGTGGGGTGCGTGGGGACATGTGGAGTCAGATATACCCAAAATTTTGAAATCCTTCCTTCACTTCACGCTCACCAAACCCTAAATTTCCTATTTCAAGTCGCCGCTCACTTTCATCTTCACCGGCGGCCACCTTTCATCATCATCACCGGCGGCCATCTTTCATCATCACTGGTGGGCGGCGACCATCGTTCATCACTTCACGTCGGGCGGCGACCATCGTTCATCACTTCACGTCGGGCGGCGACCATCTTTCATCATCACCGGCTGCCCTCTTTCATCAACATCGGCGGGCGAAGGCCATCTTTAATCATATTCCGGCGTCGTTCATCATATTCTGGCGTCGTTCTACCATGTAAGAAACACAAATATTTTGTCTGTGAATAGTGTTGGTTATTAAAAGAACATGATATGGTAGTTAGTTGATGTTGTTAGTGTTTGATATGATTGTGAATCTATTACTGTTAATTATGTTTTTTGTTAACTTTTGTTGATGTTTCCATATGATTAGTTAAGTGGGTTGTTGTTTGCATTTGAATGGACTGTCTAACAGTTGTGGCCTTATTAGTAGCACAATATGTGTTGTCCTTATGAAATTTCAAATTAACACATATAGAATTTAGTACAATATTTTTTTTTCATTTTGTATCACGTTTTAATAGCGAATTTCAAATATGGAATAACAGGTCATGTTCGTGTCTTAACAGGTCGTGTTCGGGTCTTAATAGGTCGTGTTTGTGTCTTAAACAGGTCATATGATATGTTGGTAACATTTTCGTGTCTTAACAGGTCGTTTCGTGTAACCTGTTTATTAACTGGTTCGTGTTCGTGTTTGGAAAATCTGACATGATAAGATTTCGTGTCGTGTTTGTGTTTACGGGTTTCGTATTCGTGTCTTATCGTGTTCGTGTCTTAACAGATCGGGTTGACCCGATATGCCAGCCCTAGTGTTAAATCCCACTCTTTACCAACAAGAGGTCATGGGTTCAATCCTTTTATAGCCCCCCTTTTTTTTAAATCTAGTTCAAACCTCGCTTTGACCCGACCCAAACGAGGACCGGCCCGAAAATTTTAACGTTTTGTTATGAAAATTTATTAACACCCAAAAAAATGGACCCATTGGAAAAAAAATCCTGGGTCCGTATTGTCTTCCATTAATTATCAAGACTTGACTAGATTTAAAATGAATTGGTGTGGATGGGTGGTAACAAAAGCAAATTTATTAGCTTAGAAGGCCGTGGAGGGATACCGACGAGAACTGAATTGATAAAGAGAGGTGCGCAGATTGATAACTTGTTATGTCCGTCGGCTATGTTTTAGGCAATTACCGTTTTAAAAGTGAAATCACCGTTTTATAAAAATAATCTTTAAATCAGTTATACAAACCCGTTTTATTTTATATACATTAAAGTGTCATATATTTATTTAAAACGGGTCATTTATTAGAAATCGTTGTTTTCTTATGACCAAATAAAACCGTTAAAAGGAAAATTGAACCGCTATTTTTCTAAATTATTCTCAAATAAAACGGTATAAGATATCACCAATTTATTTGTTATTATTTTAAAATTAGATGTGGAGTCTTTAAAAATGGTGAAATATACTCAATTAAAACGGTTTTACAAAAACCATACAAGAAACAGACCACCATTGAAACAATGTGATAAAAAAATTCTTCTCAACCGTTTTAGTTGAATATTTTTTAGTTTCAACGGTTTTATTTGAGTATGTTATTTGAGTTTTGTTTCGTTTATTTTAAAATTTATATATATATATATATATATATATAGGATTAGGTTCAAACGTGAACAAAATCTTATGCGTGAACTGCGTGAACTGATCTGGGCCATTGGTTTTTATCATCTTTAGATTAAAGTGAGGGGCATGATAGTAAATACGTGGTTAATTGTTTTCATTTAATTAAAGGAAAAAGGGTATAATTGTAATTTCCATTTTAAATTATTCCATAAATCACGTTGAATCTCATAAATCAATATTCAAACTTTGTTGAAGATCCAATTTTCTCTCACCTTCACTGGATCCAAACCCCTGCTCTCTTCCCCTGATCTACCCCAAAAAACAAGATGATAAAAACCAGATGATTAAACCTCCGGCAACTGGAGTTACTCCGGCGACACCTCCGGTCGTTGCACACCCAAACAAACTTAACACCTCTTCCCCCTTATCCACTATACCCACCCCCCGTAACCCCTTTATCTCGTGGTTCCCTGCCGGAGATCGGCTCCCGGCGAGGCTTATCCGACAATATACCCCCGACACCCTCTTATGTTCGTACACTATCCCTCGTACCAGAACACACACCCACTTAACCTACTTGATCTAGAGAGAGAATCTGAGAAGGAAGGGAGCCACCTTGTGTGGCGACGGAACCGGAGAAACGACAGATAGAGAGAGCTGAAGCAACGCCACTGCTATGTCGGTGGTGGTGGTACTTTTATTCTTCTTCGACGAGATTTTCTGGTAAACACTCCTCCACTCTTCTTTACTTCAGATCGACAAAGTGTTGGTTTTTTTGTTTCTTTCATTTGTTTTTCCGGTGATTAAGGACGTTGAGGGTGCCGTTGATGATGACGATGATGGTTGCAGACGGCGATAGCAGAACAGATCTACCGCCGGTGACGTCAGCGGTGGCGAATCTGAACAGATATACCGGCGAAGCTGAACAGATCTATCGTCGATTACAGGTATACCGGCTCAATCTGAATGGGTGTTTATTTTGAAGATTTAATTAGGGTTTAACATAATTAGGATTCTATTTTTAATATATGGCTCAATCTGAATGGATTCTATTTTTAATATATAATTAGGGTTTAACATAATTTTGAGTTTGTTGATATTTCAATTTAATATATTGTTGAGTTAATAAAGTTAACTGTTGCTGATGAAATCGCCGGTTCGATTCGGACTGGTGATATCGGTCTGTTTTTAAGGCGCTGTACACATGTGTATTCTGATTTTTGCTCTGGTTTTAAGGCGCTGTACACATGTGTATTCTGATTTTGCTCTGTTTTTAAGGCGCTGTACACATGTGTATTCAGGTTTTGCTATGCTTTTAATGCGATGTACACATGTGTATAGCGTCTGTTTTTGTGATATCTCATATTTTTTTTGTGTATTGAATGTGTAAAGTTGTTGATGTACACTTGTGAATTATGCAAAGTACTAATTGCTGAGTTTTTTGTGTTATTATAGGAGACGTCGTAAACGAGGAAAGTGGAGATGGAAGGTCGATAAGGATGATTCACGTATGAGGTCGATAAGGATGATTCACTTATGTTTGTTTGCTTGGTCGATAAGGATTATTCAGCATACAACGCGGCGAATAGTTGTAAAAGACTATGTCTTTTTTATTTTTCCGATTATGTTGCGTTTATTGTTTTCTCGAAACTGGAACTTGTAATTGTATGTTTTTTTTTTGGTTTGGTAAACATTATGGAAATTGTTATTTGCTTAATATAAAATAGGTTTACAAGTTTTGTTTATATGTATGTATTATGTAGCTAATTACACATATGTACCATGCTGAGTACACATGTGTACTGTTCAATTCATATCAAAGTACACATGTGTATACCGTTGAAATATGAAGGTTACGTGAATCTTAAAAATCATAATCCGAATTCTGGTGGTGAAATCTAAAAAATAAAAATGAAATAAAAGATAATGTGGATAATGAATTTAAAATAGGAAATATGTAACTTATTTCAATTATTAAAATAATGATTTAAATCTAATTTTTTATATAATTACAATCATACCCTTAACAACTAAAAAGGAAATCAATGGTCCAGATCAGTTCACGCAGTTCACGCGTGGGATTAGGTTCACGCTGGAACCCTACCCTATATATATATATATATATATATATATATATATATATATATAGGGAGCCGCTAAAATAGAAAACATCCCCAGTTGTAAGAACTGCGAGAACCACTCTCAACCAATCAAAAAAATTGGTATTTTGGTCATTTACCCCAAATGTCAAATCTCACCATCTCTCTTCATTTAAATCCACCAGTCATTGTCTCTCTCCTCATTTCTTCAAATACCAGTCATTGTCTACTTTGATTTGTCTCTTCATTTAAATCCACCAGTCATTGTCTCTCTCCCACCTAATCTGCAGTCACACCCACTCCCCCCTTGTACCCCCTCCTTCTCCGGCGACAAGACCGGCACAACTGCTAGCCATTCATCACCATCTAACAACCGCCACTAGCCATTCTCCGGCGACAAGACCGGCACAACCGCCAGCTATTCTCCGGTGACAAGACCCTCTTTGTTTGGTGTGGTGGATTAGGGGCGGCGGTGTGTCGACGGCGGTGGCGGCGGTGAATGATGGCGCGAAGGGGGGTGACCTAACGGCGTCGGGAGAGAGGCGGTGGGTGATCTGCAACCCATCTCCGGTGACATATTTTGATTTTTTTTTATTTTGTTTGAGCCCTGGATCTTGTGTGGTTTGTTTGATCTGTTAGAATGGGGGTTGTTGTGGTGGGTTAGGGGGTGGGTGAAGTGGGGCTGTTGATCTTTGAACCTGGTTAGTTTTTTGAAACGATTTTGTATTTGTGATTTTTGATTTGGATGGTTTTCTGTTTGCATAAAGTGACCCTGTTTTGCATATGGTGATTCTGGTGGGTTTTGTGTTTGCATAAAGTGACCCTGAATGTTTGATCTTTGTGGTTGAAAACTTGATTTACAAAAACTGTTGATTTTTGTGGTTGAAAACTTGATTTTAGAGAAACTGTTGATTTGTGGTGCCGGTGCTACCCCGTGGTGCCCGCGCAGTGCCGGTGGTGCCGGTGGTCGATTGAAGTGTGGTTTTGGATTTGTGACGGTGATGATGTAAAAAAAAAAACGTATATTTTGATGACGATGGCGCGACAAGGATGGTGGAGCGTAGGTTTTTGAACATGCAACCCCACTTTGCAGCCTCTGATTATCGGAAAATTTGAGCCAAACCCCGTTTTTTTCAAGAATCCACTCATTGTTTTGATTTTTGTTTGTTGGTTTTTTATTTTTTTCCCCAGTCGATGATGATAACAATCTATCTGAGACACCTACCGAGTTGCGATTTCTTGGTGCGTTCGTTTTGGGTAAAAAAGGTTTTGTTAAAAAAAAGTTAAAACCGTAAACCTTTTAACGTAAGCCGTTAACTTTTTAACGTAAAACATAAACTTTTTAAGGTAAAACGTAAAGTTTTTAACGTAAAACCTAAAATTTTTAACGTAAAACGTAAATAGTTTAACATAAAACGTAAATCGTAAAAACGTAAAACGTAAAAAGTAAAAAAGTTTAACGTAAAACGTAAAAATTTTAACGTAAAACGTAAAAAGTTTTACGTAAAACGTAAGACGTAAAAAGTTTCACGTAAAACGTAAAAAGTTTAAAAAGTTTAATGTAAAACGTAAACTTTTTAATAATACAAAAATGTTTAACGTAAAACCTAAACTTTTTAATGTAAATCGTAAAACGTAAAAAGTTTAACATAAAACGTAAAACGTAAACTTTTTCAAGTAAAACGTAAACTTTTTCACGTAAAACGTAAAAACCAATATAATAATACAAAAAGGTTTAACGAAAAACCTAAACTTTTTAACGTAAAACGTAAACTTTTATGTAAAAACTTTTTAACGTAAAACGTAAAACTTTTTCTACGTAAATTGTAAAACGTAAAAAGCCGTGTGATAAAACGGCGCCTAAACAAGGGGCGTGAATACGGGGCATAAAAACGTCGCGAAAAAAATGGGACGTAAAAAACGCCGCGTTAAAACGGGACGTAAAGAACGGCGCGTTAAAAAAACGACTCCTGAAAAGTCGAGCGTAAAAAACGGCGTGCAAAAACCGGCGTGAAAAAAATTTGTTTTGTTAAGAAAATTTGAATTTAAAAATGCTTTTAATAAAAAAAAATTTGTTTAAAAAAAAAAAATAATATAACAAAACAAAAAAGTAATAAAAAAATAATAAAGGCAAAAAGACAAAAAAAATTAATTTTACTAAACTACCCTTTTGGATTAAAATATTAAAAACATAATAAGACAAAATGTATTTAATATTAATTTTAGTTACTTTTAATCTCATCCATCTATCTTGTTGATCTAGTGGCTAAAAAGTGGTTCTCTCGGTTTTTACAACTGGATGTGGTTTTCATTTTAGCGGTCCCCTATATATATATATATATATATATATATATATATATATATATATATATATGTAAGTATATATACATATAGGGTATGGTTAAAATGAAAACCACTTTTATTGCGAAAACTCGAAAACTAACTAAAAAAAGGCTAAAAAACACATCAATTTTTTTTTTTTTACAATTTCTTATTAAAAGTCGCTAGTTTTTATATATAAAAACATTTTTTTTAAAAATAAAAAATTTGTAGTACATACACATGTGTAATATTACACATGTGCATGACATTTTTTTTTTTTTTGAAAATAAAATTTTAGATTTTTTTTTTATTTTTTTAGATTTTTTTAGGTTTTTTTGGGGTTTAGTTTTTAGCTTTTTAGCTGGGGGGTGGGGGAGGGGGGGTTTAGGTTTTTGGGGTTAGGGGGGGTGGGGGGGGGGGGGTAGGTTTTTTTTAGGTTTTTTAGGGGGTTTAGTTTTTAGCATTTAGCTTGGGGGGGGGGGGGGGTTAGGATTTTTTTTTGGGGTGGGGGGTGGGGTGGGGGGGTTTAGGTTTGGGGGGGGGGTGGGGGTTAGGTTTTTTTAGGTTTTTTTTTAGTTTTTTTAGCTATTTTAGGTTGTGTTCACATTGGTTCTCGCGGTTCTCGCAATAAAGGTGATTCTCGCATAAACCTTACCCTATATATATATATATATATATATATATATATATATATAGGACAAAGATCCGTTAGGAACCACCCCTTATTGCGAGAACCGCGAGAACCAGTGTGAACACAAACAGTAATTCCTAAAAAAATCTAAAAAACACCCAAAATTTTTTTTTTTATTTTTTTACTATTTTTTTTGAAAAAATCGCTATATTTTGTTAATAAAAAAAATAAAAAAAAATTTCAAAAAAAAAAATATATTTTGAGTAACAGTTATCCATGCACATGTGCATATGTGTCGTTTCTTTGTCAAATTCCGTAATTCATTACAAATAATAGTCAATTGCACTTTTATTTACACTACTACGTGTAATACACTATTTTTTACATTACCAATGTTAGAAATGCACATGTGCATCTATATGTATCAACAGGAAATAAGGTGTTTTGGTACACTACTTTCTCTTTCATCTATCATTCCATCCATAATACACAAGCATGCACATGTGCATTTTTGTCATTTCTTTGACAAATTCCGTAATGCATTACATATATTAGACAATTGCACTTTCATTTACACTACCATATGTAATACACTACTTTTTACATTACCAATATTAGAAATGCACATGTGCATTCATATGTATCAACATGAAATAAGGTGTTTTGGTACACCACTTTGAATACACTTTCCCTTTCATCTATCATACCATCCATAATACACTACCATTACCTCCTACCATCCATAATACAATACCATTACCTACTACCATCCATAATACAATACCATTAACAATATTTTCACTTTATTACATGTATGTAACACCATTTATACCATCCAATCAACATATTACATAAAAAATTGACAACTATAACCAAACCATCAACCACTAGATATAACTAACCAAAAAACATGTATATGGGTCTACTTCTCCATTCAAAATCACAAACTTTTTGTACCAAAACACGTTATATCATGGTTATACCTAATTATGCACATGTGCATTTTGAATATTGGTAATGTAAAAAGTAGTGTATTACTAATGGTATTGTAAATTAAAGTGCAATTGTCTATTCCTGATAACGCATTACCGAATTTGTTGAAGTAATGATACATATGCACATGTGCATGGATAACTCTTACTCGAAAAAAAAAAGTTTTTTTTTTTTTTTATGGGAACGAAATATAGCGATTTTTTATTAAAAAATATTAAAAAAAATAAAAAAAAAATTTTGAGTGCTTTTTTTATTTTTTTTAGATTTTATTTTGTGTTCACATTGGTTCTCGCGGTTCTCGCAATAAGGGTGGTTCTCGCATGAACCTTACCCTATATATATATATATATATATATATATATATATATATATATATATATATATATATATATATATTCCTTGTAATCTTACTATTTAAAACAGTTTCTACAATTTCACCGATTTATTTTCTCTATGTATTTTATATTTTAAAATACTTCATTGATTTGATTAGATTTTATTTTGCTTTATGTGGTTAGGCAGCCGTCAAGAGATCTAAACCAAATTCTTTAGGTAAGATTAGACTGAATATCTGTTTTTTAATGTTAGTTATAACACTTGTATTTATTTTTTCATGATTCGGAGCAAAAAATTTGGTTTGGAAAAGCAATAAACTTGGGTAATTATATCTACCAAACCATTTCAAGAATTGTTTATTAAGGTAACATTATTATTTTTTAGCTTATATAATCATTGAATTATATAAACTTGCATTTTTATTTTCATAATAATTATATAGATTTATAAGGGTTAGGCCAAACATACCCTCATTGTTACTTGTTATACCCCTCCCCTAATCTATCATCCCATCCATGTTTTTTCCTCCATTATTTTGTGATTTTCTAGATTAATTATATATGAAAGAATTTTTTTTTGTGTTGACCATAATCAATTAAAATTTATAAGTTGAAATATATGTAGCAATTTTTAAAGTAACATTGATTTTTTTATATCTTTTAATATTATGTTCCGTTTGGATAAAAAGATGAGGATGTTATTAGTTGGTCTTTTCTTTCATATAATAATAGCTTTGGATATAAAGTCTTTGTTTAATTTGATTAACCACTGTTGGTGGATATAAACAAAGTTCGATATATATTTTTTGAAAAGTGATTTTACAAATGTTTTTAAAATTTGTTAGTAATAAAGAAATGATATTAATATTAATATTTATGTTAATAATATTAGTATAATAACCATGATAATTTTACTACTAATAGTAATAAATTAAAAAACTTATATTTATTTTATTTGACATAATAAAAGAAGAATTTTAAGTGAAAAAGAGTTGAAGGTGGTGATATGTTAAATAAAGAAGGCTAAAGTAATTAAATAAAAGA
The DNA here is from genome assembly GCA_030545235.1 of Helianthus tuberosus. Classification (NCBI taxonomy): domain Eukaryota; kingdom Viridiplantae; phylum Streptophyta; class Magnoliopsida; order Asterales; family Asteraceae; genus Helianthus; species Helianthus tuberosus. The sequence continues at coordinate 82,183,102 of CM060395.1, forward strand.
TCTAAAAGTTTAGGGGGGGAGTATAACTAGTAAAAAAGATGAAAAAAGTGGTACATTTAGCAGCCCCTATTTATAAACCTTGTAGATTATACCCGTCTAAAATTAATCTATTAGAGATTAATTTTGGCGCGCCCTAGTTGAGCCTGCACTACGCTTCCGCGGAAACACACCTTCTTGCGCCACGCGTTAATTGGATGCCACTACGCATACCAGGACGCCACCTGGTTATGCGCCATCCATACTCGCGCGCCACACGGATGCCACTATACATACTTGGCCATAGCCAATGACGTGCGCCATGCGCCTAAGAAGCTTGAGGCTCATCGTCATGCGCCATGCCATGGCATCTGCCTACGCCACCCAAAGGTGCGCCATACGCGGACCCGCCATGTATTTGACCACGCGCTCATAGGCAAAAATACAAAGGCGGTGTGCGAAGTTCAAAACGCACCACATTGGGCTTACAGCCCACGTCACGTGCGCATGTGTACAGGGGCGATGCACCCTTTGGGTCCCCACTAGTGTTTGCCTTCAAGGAGTGCTCCTCCTTATATACCACTTTAAGTTTTGTCATTTCACCTATGTGGGATAAGGTGACAAATCTCAATCCATTTTTCTCATCTTTGTTTGTTCCAAACATATAACTTCAAGCTTCGATATCTCATTCATCTTAGCTCTATTTGGATATAGTTTGAACGCAAACTCATAAATAATTATTTATACAACACATATATAAATATTATTAATGTCCAAATATTTAGTGAAAACTCATTTTCACTAAATTTCCAACAATCCCCCACATGAATGGAGATCGATTAAAACACCTAAAATTCCCCAATAAAACCTCGACAGTCGAGTATTTGCAGGATAGGTAGGTTTTGCCTTTGAACCTTCCTTTATGAAGCATAATTAGTCTACTAGTGTTTTGTAGACGTGATGTCCTTCAACAAGCCCCCATTTGTGTAAACGACAATATACATTCACACAATACTTTCCCTAGCCGGGCCATCCCCTCATTATCGTGTTCTATTATGGTCCTGGAACACTAGCCTGGTTTTGCGAGAGCTCTAGGATTGTGCACCCCACAATGCCATTCGAAGCGACCCTACTTCTCTCTCACATAGGTGATTCCTTTGAATCATTAAAAGCATTATGGCTTACTATGATTTTCACAAATCAATTAGCCATATATTATGCTTAGCCTCACAGTAATGTCACTGAATATTATAGGAATGGACTAGAATGTATTTAAACACCCTTTTATAGTTTTAGGGGGATATATGAACACATACACTAGCTTATACATAAACATATATATAGTTATGCCCCCACAGTGACTATCCTTCGGTTCATGATTAAGTTGTCCTATTGAACCTAGATCTTGGGATCTCCAGTCAGCTAGGTTAGGTTTCCATCATGTCCCTTTTCCATGGGCTTTAGTCTCATTCCACAACTTGATCTCTTATCAACCCACTGGTTGTTGGATCCAAAATTATCTTTTGACTTCACTAAATCAACAACGATAATTTAAAATTGCGATCAGTTGTTCTAACGTGTTTTTGACTCGCTAGTCACTTTTTCCTTTTAGTTGATTCATAAGACTTATAACTCGTGATCTCAGCCTGGATCCAGTTATGTACCTTGTCTTTAGAATAACATGAAACTCAATTCATGGCTAGACACGTTTTCACCATGCCTTTGGTGTGTCATGACTGACATCTTACTAGATTTTGAATCTAACCAATTGGCATTCGAGTCCAATCTACTCGATTGACCCCATATAACCATTGTGTACTCCACTTGGTCATGCGTTTGCAATATATACTAGGATTTCTAAAATCCTTATTGCTAAACCTTCCACTTTCAAATGCAAGTTACCCCCACATTTAATTGTAATTGGATAACATCTAAATGGGGTGATGAAAGGTTCTCCCTTTCATTTCGAGTTTGAGAAAACTTCTCAACCAGCATTTCCACATTCAAATGCAAGTCACCCCCACATTTAAGTGTAATTGGATAGCATCCAAATAGGGTGATGAAAGGTTCCCCCTTTCATTTCGAGTTTGAGAAAACTTCTCAACTACCATTTCTTCTTACCTTAAAGGGGTTGTTTCTTAAATGGTGCTCATCCCCCCCACATTGCTTGCACTTTGAATAATGTTGAGTAATCCCTTTGGTTTGAAGTGAAATTACATTTATAGTTTGGTTTAAGCACAAAATTCGTTATTATGTCATCACACATTTTGAATGTTTAAAGTTAATTTAATCTCCGTCGAGCATATAAATTAACAAGTATTAGTCTAGCATACTTTAGACCACAATACTCTAGCATGTGAACAGAAGATGCATCATTCTGATTCTTCACAGCCTTAAGAGATAACACACTATCTCTTCCGAACATTCGTTCCTTAGTTTAGACACAATAACGAAATTTCATTTCACCATTCTAAAACCATCGGTTTTAGGAAAGCCTTAAAACCATAGTTAACTCCATCCATTAGGATCATAACTCATTTGCCTTTTTATCTCCAAGGCTTCACCATTGACTTTCTAAGGACTTAAACATATGTCTTAAACCAAGTCACTTTGATGAAAGATCTTTGTATAAAATCACTCAAGTCTTGAGATATAGTCAACTACATTGACTCTCCACAACAAGGCATTCACGTATGCCTATAGTGATATATACATTTACGTTGTTGTTTCATCCCATGTATTGGGATACTCTCCCAAATTGAGGACCAACCCTCCACATAGTTTAAACAACATTGATGGTGGTAGAAACATCTACAAGTCCATCACTATTGTAAGATTCCCTTAATAAATTTGATAAATTTATTAAAATCATTTACAATAATAACATATATTTCTTTCATATGTTATATTCTTTGAAAACTTACATGTGCATTTCCATGTTGATGCTCTCAACATTGAATGACATATCTTGTTTTCTAGCATTTCATCTCAAACCATTCACCACGTTTCTTACGACGACGTTATGCATTTGATGCTTGATTTGTGACTTATTACATAAGTCATGATCACAACCCGCTCGTTGTGTTTGTGTAAATTACTTCTTACACTATGCTTTAAACATATGTATCCTTTCTTATTTTGACAAAAAATTAGAAGTCCAAAGAAAAAGATATATGTCTTGCACATCTTTCATTATATTTAAACCATTAGTTTATATAAAATAAACCCAAACGATTGTCTACCATTTATAATAAAATAAAAGTGGACAAATATAAAACGGGTACACATCAAATGCAAAAGTGTTATTATCTTCAACACTTTTGACCGAAATAAACGCAATTATATCGTTTCGTGTCATGTTTTGAGGTACCCCCTCAATGAAACACATATAACTTGTTTCATCTTGAAACTCTAAATTTGAATAATCACATGTTGTCCAAAATATAAAGTTGTTTACAATTAACTATTCGCAAGTAATTGAACAACTTATTATATTTATAACAACATTGAGTTGTTTTTCCCCAAATAGTCTTTCCGAGACTATTATATGGTTCAAGACGTTATTGTTGGTGCATGCGTCTGTCGACTTCGTCTTGTATCGAGTCTAGGACTAAAAATGTTAGATATGTTATACGTTTTAGAATGTGTTTAATGTAATTTAGCTTGAAAGTGGTGATTTACCTTGAAAGTGTCATGTGTCATTTCAAGCTAAATCAAGATTTCCCTTGAAAATGGCATGTCATTTCAAGCTAAATCTCCTCCACTATATATACCATTCAAGCTAAATCATTTGTAACTTTTCAGAGATTCTTCCGGTGAGCAACGAAGTGCTGCCGAAGTGTTGTCAGGTTGTAAACGTCATCAAATTAATAGAAACAACAGTTTTAAGTGTGAATCTCTTCTGATTGACTCGTTCGGGTCCAAATACGATCCTACAAGTGGTATCAGAGCTCAGGAGGAAGAGATTTCGCCAAAACAGCTCGTTTATTGTCACTTTTTCTGATTTTCTACACCTTCTTTCAAAATCGAACAAATTTTTACGGTTAAAATCGGTTCATATTCTCACATAATGTGCGTAAACATGTTTTAACAAATCCTTGAGAGTTTCAGATCTAAAATCGGCTTAAATCTTGTTCAATCGGACCTAAATCAGATCGTTATTTGCTGACATCATGTTGGATTTCGCTTGAAAAAAGTGAGAGTTTGAAGCGAAATCGAGGTTTTCGCTTGAAAACAGCAGTTTGTTTGAAATACGTGTGGATTTCGCTTGAAACATGTATCGAGTATTGTGATTGATTTAGTGGTTCGAGGAGTGCATATGATACAGGTTTTATAATAAAAAGAATTGAGAATCGGTTCATTGAAAATTGAATTGTGGAGTGTATTTGTGTCAGCCATATAGAGGTCTAATAGGATTGTAACATATAAATGAAAGTTGTTGAATTGCATGTGTGATTGTCAAACATCTAAGTGGTTTGCATGTGAAAAGGTCAATTGGTTTTGTTCGAGATGAGCATGTGATATAATCATTTCGCTTTTTAGATTGTCGACCATATTAAAATTTGAGGTTCAATTAAAATTGAGATATGTTTTAAAACATGTGATATTGTCTGACAATTTACGAAAATTGTTCAAACATCATTTACCGTTACATGTGATCATCATTAATTGTTGTCGGCACAAGATAGATTTTTGATTGTCAGAAGGTGTTGGCCACATTCTAAAAGTGGTCCAATCATAATTGTTTAGTATCAAATTTGTCGGTAATAATATCTAATATCAAAGGTCTCGAGATATAGAGATTCGATTTGACAAATTGTTTAGTTCGTATTAAATCTCCAGGTCGCACAAGTTTAGTTCTAGTCTGCACAGTTTGGAGTTCAAAAGGTTGTGTCTTTGTGAACCAGGTCATTGGAAAAAGGTCGTTTGAATTTGATCCGGGTCATATCAGTCCGCACAGTTGGTCAACGTTCAGTCTGCACAGAAAATCATCAGTTCGAGTACTAGTTTGTTTCAGTTAATTGACAAACGTATAAACTAATTGTGTTTTGGTTGTTTGTTGTCAGGTATTTTTACAAAGTGATAAACCTCATTGAAAAAGTCAAAAAAAAATGGACGAAGATTTTTACAACGCATTCGCTACACCGGTTACTCCTATCAGTGTTGCACAAAACACAATGCTTGAAAACGAAACAGGGACAATGCAAAAGCCACCCAAATTAATGAACATCGAAGAATATAAGGGTTGGGAAGGTCGTTTCGAGAATTGGGTACAAGCTAACTACTTAGATGCTTGGGAATGTGTCGAGACAAAATATGTTCGACCGATGAATGATGATGAAGAAGTGGTTCCGATTAAAGATCTGAGTGCCGATGCTAGAAAGAAGTACAAAGATGAGAAAATGATGCTGAGTTTATTGCGACAAGCTGTGAAAGAAGATATTTTGGTTCTATTGCAACATAATGGAACTTCCTACTCGATTTGGAAAGCTTTAAGGTCAAAGTTTCGTGGTAGTGAAGAAATGGTCAAAAGCAAGAAATCGCTTCTAAAGAAAGAATTTGATCTGTTTCGTGGATTAAAGAATGAAAGTACAAGAGAGATTATCGAAAGATACTGCAATTTGCTTGCTAACATGAAGAGATTGAGTATTGAGAAAAACAATGAAGAGTTGATCGAAAAACTTGCTGATGCTTTGCCATACGAGACTTGGGGCACATATCTCATGATGCTTAGAAACAAGAAAGGTTTTAGCAGTTTGACACTCAGCAAGTTCATTGAGAAGTTGGAAGCTCAAGAAATGGAGCAACGAAAGATTATTCGAATGAAAGATTTCAATGGTGAACAAGATATTGGGTTGTATTATAAAGCAGGAGTGAATGAAAAGTCTTCAAATCTATCTCCGAAAATAGAAACTGCTTACAATGTCAAGAATTCTTCTGAAAGTTCATCATCAGGATCAAACAGCAAAACAAGTTTTACATCATTTTCATCATTTGATCCAAATGTGTTAACAACAAGAAATGGCAAAAAGATTCAGTGCAACATTGTGTTGAACATTGAAAATGATCAGGAATTTTCTGAAGAGTTAGCAAAAAGTCATATGTCTTTATTGGGAACTGTTCTTGAATCTTATGGTAGTTTTGTTGCAGGTCGAATCGGGAATCCAATGTTGACAAAGGAAGATTACGACCAGATCGATGCTGAAGAGATGGAGCTGATGGACATAAAATGGTGCTTGGCCAGTGTGTTGAGGAGAGCTGAGAAATTCAAGCAAATCACTGGAAGAGATGATCTTCGTGAGGCCGGTACTTCTACTTTAGGTTTTGACAAATCTAAAGTCACTTGTTTTCGTTGCAGGGAGAAAGGTCACTTCAAGAGGGAGTGCAAAAATCGCGAAGCAAGTGGAGCTCAGAATCCTTTTAACAACAACAATGATTACTACCGAAAAGCCATCTATCATCAAGTTGCTTAGCAACCATCTCAACAACGTCAACATCAAGCACAAACTGCACATGGAAGGGATGTTATTGAAGATTCTAAGAGAGTAAATGGTAGTGCCTTGATAATAGATCAAGATGACGAAAAGTTACCTGAGGGTTTTAGCTGGGAGAATTTTACTTGGGATAACTATATTCCTGATCAAGCTAAAGCTCACACAGCTTTTGTAGCTCGAGTTGAAGAGGACAGTGATGATGATACTGAATATTGGAAGAGAAAATTCGAAGCTGATATGAAACTGGTTGCTGAAAGTGACAGTGAAGATGAAAAGGTTAAAAAGAAGAAGAAAAAGGTCAAGACTCCAGTGAGCAGTGATGACGAAGAAATTCCAGTGATCAAAAGGAAAGTAAAGGTTGAAGTTGCAAAGTTCAAAGTTGATGTAGAAGTTGATGCAAAGAAGATTCCAGTGAAGTGTGAAAACTGTGAAGCTGTGAAGAAGCAGAACAGTACACTGATCTATAACTTGAATAGTTTGAAGGAATCTTACGATGTACTGAACAAAGCAATGAATCAATACAATCAAACAAGTGAAGAACAAGCAACAGCGATGAAAACACTTCAGAGTGCTTTTATGACTAAGCAAAAAGTGGTGAACAACTACATTGAGAAGTGTGCTGTGTTAGAACAAAAGTTGGAATTGCAAAGAATTGAGACTGAAAGAGTTAATTGTTTGTTGAAAAGTTACTCATGTACTTCTTATGTCATTGATAGGATTTATCCAACTGTTGAAGGCATGAAGGCATTTGAAGAGGATGCAGTAACTGAGGAAAAGAATGTTGAAAAAGTGGCTGAAGAAAAGACTCCAGAAAAGAAGAACAAGAAGAAGAGTGACTCAAAGAAAAAGACTGACAAGAAGGATTCTGGTAAGAAACAAGATGTCAGTTACAACAAGTGTCCACCCCCGTTAGAAAATGGATATTTGCCCAGGAATCCAAATCAGGAAAGAGTCGAAAAAGCAACAAATTTACAGTGGGAATCGGAGTCGTCAGTCAATTTGCCAGAAAATATTGATGTCGTGTTTACATCATCTGACACTGATCATGAGTCCGAGTTAATAAAGAAAGTCGTCGATCAGGTGTTGGATAAAGATGAAACTGAGGAGTCAAAGTTGGAGTCAAACTCAGAGTCAAAGTCAGTGTCAGAGTCAAAGTCTGGTTCTGAAAGTTCGAGTTCGACAGTCAACAGTCAAAAGTCTTCAGTTAAAAGGGTTTATAATAAAGAATTCCTGTTATCAAAATCTAATTTGAATGATGAAACGTTTAAAGTTGCATATACTTTGAATGATTCTGACAAATTATATTCTGATGAGGAATTTCCAATAAGAGGTGTCAAAACTGAATTGATCAAAAAGGTTTTCAAACTAACATAAATTAATATTTCTGAAATAAAAGATTTAAATCTTAATGGTAAACCTAAACCTTACACCTCAAGAGTTCAACAACGTTTAAACAAGAAAAAGGGTTACAGTTCTGGTTCTGGTTTTCAAAAGAAACCAAACCAAAACCGTAATTTCAAAAAGAAAGGTCTTGGATTTATTCCAACAGAAAAACAGAAAAATGAAAAATATGTTTGTGATTTTAAATCAAAGATGACATTTGTTTCAGGTACATCAGCAGAAGAAGAAGAAAAGAAAGAATTCTGGAGACAGTCAAACAGTGAGTTCCTTGCAAAGAAGCAAGATGACAAGAAGAAGATGGCTGAGCAGATGAAAGATACGAGAACCTGTTTCAAATGCAACAATGTTGGACATATTGCCAGAGATTGTTCAAAGGCAATACAGTCAAAACAGGGAGTTTCTCGTAACCCGAAAGACAAGGAAATTGTGTTTGAACCACTAATTGACAGAACCAAACTTTTCAAAAATTCTACATTTGAAATTGGTGAATGTTCAAACAAGTTTTACAAGAAAAGAGCTCAATCTGACAACCAGAAATGGGTTGTAAAAAGGTCTGGTGATAGTTCTAGCGATGATTCTGATAGGTCAAAATCAGAGGAGCTATCTTCTGGCGATGAATCTGATTCCACAAAATCAGATGAGCCACAGGTTGAGTTAAAATTGAAAACTTCAGTTCCTCCAATTGATGATGTTCATTTTCCACCATTGAAGGCTGAAAATTTTAAAAAGAAAATTGGTAAGGTTGAAATTTCAAACCAATTTTATGATGACAAGAAGGAATTTGATGTCGAAAAGGCCTTTAACCCCACTGTGAAACATATTTTTGGTAAAATGATTGATCGAAAAGTCAAAGGGGTTAAAGAGTTTTACGAGAAGAAGATGCAGAAAGATAAAGTTGAACCATCCCTGGTTTGTGACTGGGATGGTTCATACTATGAACAGTAAGTCTGTGGACTTGCCGGAGATCCCAAGTTGGTAATCGTGGATCAGGAATCGGCATCTCTCTGTGTATTTGATTGTGTTTTTCGTACAAGTGGTAAATCAGGGACATTAATTTGTACTTGATTTTCTACAAGTGGTTGAAGACAAAATGATGAACCACATCCCCAACTTTACAAGTGGTAAAAACAAATTTATTTTCCGGAAAAATCATTTTGATTAAAACAAACTTAAGTGTTTTGAAATCTTAATGAGAAAATGGTTTGTTAAAAGGGGAAGTTCTGATTGTTTATGCCAAGTGAATGGCGAATTGAGGTGATTCGATATTGGTTGTCATTTTATTGTATAGTTTGTTTTCAAATTTCCTAAAATGTGTTTGCATTTTAGGGGGAGTAAAATTTTAGAAAATCCAAAAACATTTGAAAATTTGAAAAAGCCAAAAACATGATAAAATGAAAAATGAGTTTTTGTTGCATAAAAGAGGAAATGATAGTACATCAGTGGACGATCACAGCATGCTAAAGAATTGGAAATTAAAAATGTGATAAACGGTCTTACTGATGATATGCCAGTAGATTTTTACACATTTAGTAGATTGTGACGAGATATAAACCTAAATTTCAAACTTGCTTATATCGTGGGGATACATCTCTCGGATATATGGGTAACCCCCGAAATCTCGTTTGAAAGGTCTCATATTCTGATATACTAGGTCTTTATACTCAATGATGTCTGGGGTATTATTCCGGGACTTCTGCTGAACGATGGTTCTGACCTAGTCCTTGGATAATACTTTCCGCAAATGCTTGAAACATAGCATAAACCCTCAGCATGCAGATGAAACAATAAAATTGATAGTCGCTGCTGTTGTAGCTAAAAGATCCTCTAAAGGGGACATACCGAAAAGTCGAAGCTGATATCTCTCTGCGTATACGGAAGTATCGACCTGAGATCCCTCGGCCCTCGCATTACCTAATTTATGTACATATATCATTGTAGTATACTCACCTGTAAGACTGAATATTGGGATCTGGATACGGGAGTATATTCTGAGGTGGGACACGGGATTGAGTTTAAGTGCTTAAAACATTAATTTTGTATCTCGGATCAGTTGAACTTTGTGTGAAAATTTAAATGGATCAGTATACTGACAATCTAAGTGAATCGTTTAGAACTTAAAATGAAATCAAGCTTAACGGTGTTGGTGATTTGTCTCAAAACTGATATGATCCTCTTGCACAAACTCATAAAAATATTGTATGTAAATATTTCTTTACTGCATTTCATTTTATTGAAAAATCCAAAAAGATTTTAGTGTGTTTTAGCATAAATTTTGAAAAATTCAAAAAGATTTTCGACAACTGGTGTTGGAGAGCTAATTTTCAAAATTCCGAGTGCTAAACGTGACGAACAGGTTTGGGAGAGTGTGTTGTTTTGAAAATGAAAATGATATTCCTGCATGTGGTTCATCAGAGACTATAAATGTTGAATCATTTTAAAATTTGTTCTACAAGTGGTCATCAGAAAATTTATTTTGGGTAGAGAATGTGCAGGTTATTTGAATGACAGAAAGCTAGGTTCCGATACCTGAGGAGTTTATGATTTCAACATGCCAGGCTGCGATCCCAGCATATCGAAAGGGGGAGTCTGAAGGCATTCAAGTAAAGATTGTTCGTGGAAAGTTTGCTAGTGATAAAAAGTGAAAGAGAGAAGATTTGAGTATTCTTACAGCGTCAGATACTTTAAAGAGTTTGAGAGGACTGAAGATGCGAAGACTCGACACTTAAGACTCGTCAACATTCGAGGGGGAGTCTGTTGGTGCATGCGTCTGTCGACTTCGTCTTGTATCGAGTCTAGGACTAAAAATGTTAGATATGTTATACGTTTTAGAATGTGTTTAATGTAATTTAGCTTGAAAGTGGTGATTTACCTTGAAAGTGTCATGTGTCATTTCAAGCTAAATCAAGATTTCCCTTGAAAATGGCATGTCATTTCAAGCTAAATCATTTTTAACTTTTCAGAGATTCTTCCGGTGAGCAACGAAGTGCTGCCGAAGTGTTGTCAGGTTGTAAACGTCATCAAATTAATAGAAACAACAGTTTTAAGTGTGAATCTCGCTGAATTGACCTCGGTTTGTTCGTTTCCGCCGCTCAAACTGAGATAAACTCTTCTGATTGACTCGTTCGGGTCCAAATACGATCCTACAGTTATACTTCTTGTAGAAGTATCGAAACACTTATAATTCGCAAAGACATGTTTTATTCGTTCAAAACATTTCTCATTTTTGCAAGTGTTTAATATTAAACTATATATTTATGTTTTGATTACAAATCAAGACAATACACGTTAATAGTTTATTAAATAAAATAATTTCAAACTTGCTCGTTTGAAACTAAAATGAATACACATCGTTTTAATAATTGGTTTATCATATTCAATCAGTTTCTAACCACTGTTAGATAATAATGATTACGAATCCTTAAAATGAGTGGTTTGTATGATAACCAATTCTAGCATACTAATTAGAATTTAAATGTTTAACCATTTCTAACGCGCTCGTTAGAAATAAAATGAATATATCCACTTTTGGTTTATTTAAATGAACGTTTCTAACAAGCTCGTTAGAAATAAACACAAACCTTTTCTAACACGCTCGTTAGAAAATATATAAAACGGATACAAATCATGTTAAATAGTTTATTATGGTTAACCCGGTTCTAACCCGCTCGTTAGAAATTAACAATTGCAAATCGTTAAAAGGTTTCTAACACGTTCGTTAGAACTAAACGATTACAAAATTTGTTTTGAAGTTTATAAAAAAAAACAAATAAACTATTTCTAATACGCTCATTAGAAATAAACAAATACGAAACCGTTTTAACATTTATGTAAAAAATCCGTTTCTAACTTGCTTGTTAGAAATTTAATGGTTTAGACGAAACCGTTACAAGGTTAATTATTATCCAAAATAATTGTTTCCAACACGCTCGTTAACAATTATTTGTAATAATAATCTTTTCTAACATGCCCGTTAGAAAATCTAAACGTCTTTAAACTATTGTTTCTAACACGCTCGTTAGAACTTCCAACCGTTTTTAAAACATTATTCCTATGAAGCTCGCTAGAACATGTAGATGTTTTAAAAATAATTATTTCTAACACGCTTGTTAGAATACATAAATGTTTTAAAAATTATTATTCTTTCAACATCATTGTTTCTAACACGCTCGTTAGAAAATATTAAATAATTATTTTCTAATATACTCATTAGAAAATATACTAATATACCAATTAAACTTTGTAACATGCTTGTAATAAATATAAATTAAACGTTATAAACATTTAATTTTGTATGGGGTTACAAAATATATATTTCTAATACGCTCATTAGAAACTTTTAGTATTTCAAAAACATATTGAAATACATATTATTTTGTATAAAATTCGTGTAATTTAAACACGAACAAAACCCATTCTAAAACATGAATCAAATTGTACGGTTTTATAACACGGTATCCGGATTAAAGATTGTACTCCAATCATTAAAATTAAGCCTACTCATTGTACTAAATAAATATTTCCCAAAAAATTTATAAGATTTTAGCAAAATCTCAATTAAAATTTTAACTTTCGTAAACCTAAATCCTCGTAGAGAAGGAATTTAATATTGTAGCAACAATCTTCACGAAAGTCTGTTTTAAGATTGTAGGAAGTAGGTTCACTTTTTTATTAAAATATATTACAAAATAAATAATAAATAATAACGAGACTCTCGTTATTTGTGGGAAATTCGACTAGTACAATACCGGTTACAAAAACTAAATAAACGAATATAAAATACAATATAATTGTACCAATCTTGATTCAAGAAAGCGTCTTTGGAAACTTCAACCACACCTTCTAGATCGAAACTCCGCTGCAAGACAAGCAAAATTGTTGACGGTTTTGGTTGAGGCATGTGTTCACCACGCTTCCCTTAAAACAGATTCTGCGCCTCCCCTCAGACGGTTCTGTCTCCCAGGGTACAACAACCGGAACAATATGTGTATTGTCGGAGATGACTCTCATGCCCGAGATAGCACCGGGTATAAAGGTGTTTAGAATTGTTGATGGAAATATGAAGTTGTGAATAATTTAGAGAATACTCTTCTCTAAAGTCTCATAAGATGTAGAGATTGTTCTTGAGTATATCATTTTCTACTTCTCAAAATGAATAAACCATATTCATTATATAATGAAATACATCAAGACTCATTAAACCCTCTTAATTTTGACATAAACAAGATCATTAATCTTGTAATTCACAAGATAATTAATCTTGTAATAAAAAGGGTTAAACTCTAACTTAATGGATATTAAGTGGTAGTAAAAAGAAACTGCCATTCAACTTATGGCACTAGTGGAAACCGTCTAACATTAACTCTTTAGTAAGTAGACTGGTTTGACCGGTCGAGCGCGCATGCAGGCGCGCCCTAGTTGAGCCTGCACTATGCTTCCGCGGAAACACACCTTTTTGCGCCACACGCTAAGTGGATGCCACTACGCATATCAGGACGCCACCTGGTTATGCGCCATCCATACTCGCACGCCACAGGGATGCCACTATACATACTTCGCCATAGCCAATGACGTGCGCCATGCGCCTAAGAAGCTTGCGGCTCATCGTCATGCTCCATGCCATGGCATCCGCCTACGCCACCCAAAGGTGCGCCATATGCGGACCCGCCATGTATCTGACCACGCGCTCATGGGAAAAAAATACAAAGGCGGTGTGCGAAGTTCAAAGCGCACCACATTGGGCTTACAGCCCACGTCACGTGCGCATGTGTCAGGGGCGATGCACCCTTTGGGTCCCCACTAGTGTTTGCCCTCAAGGAGTGCTACTCCTTATATACCACTTTAAGTTTTCTCATTCCACCTATGTGGGATAAGATGACAAATCTCAATCCATTTTTCTCATCTTTGTTTTTTCCAAACATACAACTTCAAGCTTCGATATCTCATTCATCTTAGCTCTATTTGGACATAGTTTGAACACAAACTCATACATAATTATTTATACAACACATATATAAATATTATTAATGTCTAAATATTTAGTGAAAACTCATTTTCACTAAATTTCCAACATAAATGAGTTCGAAAACAGACATGAATGTCCTGCATGTGGTGCATTGACGTCACACCCCTAAAATACCACATGCAGAAACCCCGCTAGGCGTGTGACGTACCAGGATCTAGCCACCAATCACTGTTTCATTTAACGTACAATTCTAACCAACCATCAATCATTGAACACACAAGGATCTTCAACACTTTCATCGTACAACCCCTAACTACGTAATCAACAGTCATACGGACGATCAACAATGAAACATTATGTACACAAGATCCTACATATTCATACAAAATTATCACAAAAGAACACAAATCATTCAATCAATACTTAATAACCGTGGTACGGAAGTGTTTAGCTAAATCGAGATAGAAAGGCTTTGAGATCCTATGATTGCCGTCGCACAGAGAATAGGGAGAGGGGACTTTAGCGTTTGCGCTTACGGTTATGAGAGTTAATACGTTCATACTAATAGTCCGCCCCATTCTGGGCCACAAACTAACTTGGGCCGAAGCCGTTTTTCGGGTTGTCACATCATCCCCAACTTGAAAGAAATTTCGTCCCGAAATTTGACAAGCAATCCAAAGCGGCAAGATGTTAAATCAGGATGACTGTGAATTTTCATCGGGTGCCACATCATCCCCAACTTGAAAGGGAATTTCGTCCCGAAATTCACCAGTTGCATCAGATTTAGATTGGTCAGTTGGGAATAATTAAGGATACTTGAGCTTCATCTGATCCTCGCGTTCCCATGTGAACTCCGGTCCACGTCTTGAGTTCCAACGGATTCTCACGATTGGAATTCGACTATGCTTACGAACCTTGACTTCCCGATCCATGATTTCGATGGGTTCTTCGACAAACTGCAATTTATCATCGATTTTCAGTTCTTGAAGTGGTACCACAAGTGTTTCATCAGACAAACACTTCTTTAATTGTGAGACATGGAAGACATCATGAACGTTACCCAACTCAACGGGTAACTCGAGCTTGTAGGCCACTTTACCAATTCGTTCTAGAATTTTGAATGGCCCAACATAACGCGGATTAAGCTTGCCTCGTTTCCCAAAGCGTACCACGCCCTTCCAGGGCGAGACTTTCAGCATAACACGATCGCCTACAACGAACTCAAAAGGTTTCCTACGCTTATCAGCGTAGCTTTTCTGACGGTCACGCGCCGCCGCCATACGATTTCTGATTTGGACAATCTTCTCTGAAGTTTCCAGTACAAGTTCCGGACCTGTGATCTGGCTGTCACCCACCTCAGCCCAACAAAGAGGAGAACGACATTTTCGGCCGTACAATGCTTCAAACGGAGCTGCCTGTATGCTAGTATGGTAATTGTTGTTGTAAGAGAACTCTATCAACGGCAAGTGTTTCTCCCACCCCTTAGCAAAATAAATCACACATGCTCGCAGCATGTCTTCAAGTGTCTGGATGGTTCATTCACTTTGACCATCTGTCTGTGGGTGATAAGCGGTAGTCATGTTGAGACGTGAGCCAAATGATTTATGCATCGATTGCCACAAATCCGATTTGAAACGCGGGTCACGATCCGAGATAATAGAGGTTGGCACCCCGTGCCTAGAAACCACCTCTTTTAGGTAAACCGTAGCAAGTTGTGAGAACTTATCCGTTTCCTTGATTGCTAGAAAGTGCGCTGAGTTTATGAGATGATCAACGATCACCCAAATGGTATCATTTCCGTTTTGAGTTCTTGGCAAACCAGTGACAAAATCCATAGCAATTTGTTCCCATTTCCACATGGGTATTTCTGTTTGCTGAAGCAGGCCTGAGGGTTTCTGATACTCTACCTTGACTTTCGCACAAGTCAAGCATTTACTCACGTACGTCGCGATATGAGCTTTCATCTTCGGCCACCAATACAAGACTTTGAGGTCCTGATACATCTTATCCGAACCCGGGTGAACAGAGTACCGAGACTTGTGAGCTTCGTCCATCACGAGCTCTCTAAGATTGCCATACAAAGGAACCCATATCCGTTCCATAAAATAATAGATGCCATCTGACCTCTCCACGAGTCGTTTCTCCATGCCCCGCAAATACTCAGCTTCCAGGTTTTCTTCCTTCAATGCTTCAGTCTGAGCAGAACGGATCTGATCAGGTAAGTTAGAGTGGATAGTGAGCTGCAGAGCGCGGACAAGCTTGGGCTTCGTTTCCTTTAGACTAAGGGCATCAACTACGACGTTAGCTTTACCTGGGTGATATTTGATAGCACAATCGTAGTCATTTAAGAGTTTTACCCACCGACGCTGTCGCATGTTCAACTCTTTCTGATCGAAAATATGCTGGAGGCTCCTGTGATCGGTGTAGATAGTGCATTTGGTACCGTACAGATAATGCCTCCAAATCTTTAGCGCGAAAATCACGGCCCCCAAATCCAAGTCGTGAGTCGTGTAATTCTTCTCATGAACATTCAACTGCCGAGAAGCGTAAGCTATTACCTTCTCACGTTGCATTAGCACACAACCGAGACCCTAAATAGAAGCATCACAGTAAATTAAAAAATCTTCGGTTCCCTCAGGTAAGGACAAGATTGGTGCACTACAGAGTTTCTGTTTCAAGAGTTGGAAAGCATCTTCCTGCTTCGTTCCCCAAGAGTATACAACACCTTTCTGTGTCTACGAGGTAAGAGGTTGAGTTATCTTTGAGAAATCCTTAATAAATCTGCGATAGTACCTAGCGAGACCGAGAAATTGTCGCACCTCCGAAGGATTCTTCGGTGCCGCCCAATTCCTGATAGCATTTATCTTAGCAGGATCCACGTGTATCCCCATTTCATTAACAATGTGGCCGAGGAAGTGTACCTCTCGAATCCAGAAGTCACACTTGGAGAATTTCGCGTAGAGTTGCTCCTTCCTCAGGAGCTCCAAGATAAGCCACAAGTGTCGCTCATGGTCCTCCTTGCTCTTAGAGTAGATCAAGATGTCATCGATGAACACAATGATAAAATCGTCGAGATACGGTTTGCACACGCGGTTCATGAGATCCTTGAAAACCGCTGGTGCGTTTGTCAACCGGAATGGCATAACGAAAAACTCATAATGGCCATACCGCGTTCGAAAAGCTGTTTTTGGAACATCCTCCTCTCGGACTCTCACCTGATGATAGCCCGATCTTAAGTCGATCTTTGAGTAGAAACTTGACCCTTGCAACTGGTCAAACAGATCGTCGATACGTGGTAAAGGATAACAGTTCTTGACGGTCACCTTCTTAAGTTCACGGTAATCTATACACATTCGAAAGGACCCATCTTTCTTCTTCACAAACAGAACTGGGGCTCCCCAAGGCGAAGAACTGGGTCGGATAAAACCTCTATCCAACAGTTCTTGAAGTTGATTTGACAGCTCTTGCAACTCTCCTGATGCAAGACGATAAGGAGCACGGGCAATCGGGGCTGCTCCTGGTGTAATGTCAATCTGAAATTCCACCTGACGGTGTGGAGGTAAACTAGGAAGTTCTTCAGGAAAAACGTCGGAAAATTCACGAACAACTGGTAAGTCTTCGATTTTCCTCTCTTCAGGCTGAGTGTCAGTGACAAGCGCTAAAATAGCTGGGTAGCCCTTTCATAGACACTACTGAGCTTTCATGGCTGAGATGATGCCAACCATTGAACCACTACGATGACCTTGGACCGACAAAGATTCTCCACTGGGGACAGGGATACGCACGATTTTCTCCTTACAGAGAATTTCCGCTTGGTGCTTAGACATCCAATCCATACCAATGACCACATCAAAACATCCAAGAGTAACGGGGAGTAGGTCAATGTCGAACACTTGACCCATAAGATCGAGCTTACACCCAAAAAGAACATTCGAGGCTTCAATCGATTTGCCATCAGCTAATTCTACTACGTGTTTGGTTACAAGAGGTGTAGGAGTTAACCCTAACTGACGACTGAACCCCAAAGACACATAACTCCAATCGGCACAAGAGTCGAATAAAACAGAAGCAACTAGATTGTTCACAGAAAACGTACCGGTCACAACGTTGCCATCATTCCTAGCTTCCCCAGCACCAATGGTAAACACCCTTCCACGCGCACCATTCCCTTCATTGTTCCCCTTGTTGTTGTTCCCAGTGTTATTATTGTTATTACCAGCATTCTGATTCAGTTGAGGGCAATCCCACCTGAAACGACCCTCGTCTCCACACTGAAAACACCCCTTACGATTTCCCTGATTCTGTTGAGGCTGCTGCCTCTCCTGTTGCTGCGGCTGCTGTTGCTGTGGGGTTGCTACTGCTGCTGTAGTGGGAGTGGGGCCCTGCAATCTCTAACAATATGCCCCACCTTGTTGCACCTGTGACAGACTCGGGTGCACGGCCCACGATGATGAAAGTTGCACTTGTTACACTTGGGTTGCTTTCCTGCGTAAGAACCCTGATTCGAGTTGTTGCTCTGATTCTGATTAACTGAGGATGACTAGCTAAAACTGCGATTGCTGCCGGTGTCTGGATTCTATTGTGACTGATTCGGAGTGGACACCTTGTCCACATCATTCCATTTACGTTTGCTGTCAGCAGCAGGAGTAGTAGCTGTAGCAGTAGTAGTAGCAGTAGTAGAAACACGTGGTGGTAGCGAGCCACGCTCCACCTCCTGATATGTGATCTTGTGAGATAAGTGGATGATCTGAGGTAAGTTGTTGAGGTTTGCTGTAGTAACCAAGCCCTTAACCTGCGGGGCTAATCCTTTGATGTACAGTTCGATTCTACGAGGTGGTGATCGAGATAAGTTAGGACACATATTCGCAAGTTCGTGAGATCGCTTCGTGTACGCCTCGATCTCAGATCCTTCCATTTTCAGGTTGTAGTACTCGTTCTCCAGTTTCTGAAACTTCATCACGAGGACAATACTCCTCTCTCATCAACTCCTTAAAATCCTCCCATGTCGTTGCATTTGCCATTTCAATGCCCAGCATCTAGACTTGGGCATTCCACCAAGTCAAGGCACCATCCTCCAAGGTGCCCGTAGCATACTTCACTCTGTTCCCAGCAGGACAATTACACATAGCGAACACAAATTCTGCCTTCTCAAACCAACGTAGTAGTCCCACAGCTCCTTCAGTCCCACTGAACGTCTGTGGCTTACAATCCATGAACATCTTAAACATGCAAACAGGCGGATTGTTCTGATTCACGTGTTGACCTAAAGACGAAAGTGAACACAACACACGGGTAAGATTCGAGTACGCGACACAAGGATAAAGAGTATTTGGAACATATCGTACCAGCCTGCTAAGCCGCCAAGGCTTCAACCACACGAGTATTGATCAAATCGGTCAATTCAGCCTGGGTCATATTAATGTTGCCACGTCCACCGCCGTGGCCTCTACCACGTCCGCCAGCTCGTCCACTCATGATTCTATATAAAACAAGTGGGAAAAGATTAAAATTCGGGTTTGAGTAGGAGTCAAGCATCGCTATGACTTCCACAGATTACTGAGTTCTATCATTACTTCAGACAACGGAGCAGAACCCCTTTCATAATCGTCAGGCCTCACTGGGACTCACATGAACCCCACATTATTATTATGTGTGCACCCATAATAACAATGCGATTTGCATGTTTATCTCAGCTCCTCCCAACTCGTGCAAAATGGTTCCTCAATTTCGAGTAGCAAAACTGTAACACCTGTGCCTCCACGGCCATCAAACAAATGCCAAACCAATGAAATATTATATTTCATACATGAGATTTGTAAAAATATGTGTATCATTTGCACATATCAATTTTTGTTCAATTCCAAACTCTAAATCGCTTTCTGGAAGGTTATACGCGCACAGATGCGTAAATATAACCAGTTTAATGCAACAAACACTCCGGAATAGTGACATAGGTTTAACATACCTTAAATAACCTTTACATAACTTAGAAATAAGTTTTGAAGGCTTTGGTATGGCAAAATCAAGTTAAATAGCTTACAGGGACTAAATCTGACAAACTACGAAAGTATGCCAATTTGAACTGTAACAGACATTCCGAAACATGACCATAAGTTAAACACACCTTAAATATCCTCTACATAGCTTAGAAATAGGCTTTGAGGGGTTAGGTGTGCTAAAATAAACTTTTGGGTCATTCAGGGACTAAAAGTGTCAAAAAGTGCACAAGTTTGCATTTTCGCGCATAACTTACGTTCTGAATACATCCGGACATCCAAAAATTTATGTAAGCATGACTATATTATATTTTAGTGTTCGCCTTAAGAAAAATCCATTCGTCGCGTCATTTGGATCGTTTTTCACGCTTATGCGCATTCCGTCGTAATTAAGCGAACATCGCGATCGTACGACCAAACGAACCGACATCCGACATATTTTTGAGCATGTTTTGAGTTCCCTATACTTTAACTTCATTTTAGAGCCTTGAAATGAGGTTAACGGGGTTCAAACGCATCGAAAATCGCTTAAACGGGTTGCAGGGACTAAACCTGTCACTTTTGAAACAATTCTGGAACTGGGAGGCAGTAGCGTAGCGCGAGCCCTAAGGGCCTACCCGTCGCGCTACGCGACTGCATGATCAGACCAGATTCAATGTTTTTAATATCAGATTTCAGCTGATTAATCCTCCACCACACATTCTCACATGTCTAGTCAGCGGATAAGAACCATTTTTAGCTACCATGAGTTTCCGACAAGTGTACGGGTTGGATCATGGCACGTTTTCCATCAAACGATCTCAACGGTGGACCGAAAACTATATATACCCCATGCCCCCCATTGCATAACTTACAAGAATTCTGATTTTAGAAACTCTAAGTTGAAACCATTGTTTCATACCTGAGATTCTTGGATCGGGATTAGCATTCGGGGACCCTGGGTAAGTATTCTTTCGTTCTTTTCCTTATTTTATTGCTTTTCGAGTCAGAAAGTCAAACTTTGTTTGACTTTCAGCATTGACCAGTAATGGTCAATGCGAAGTTCGTTTGAACTTCGCAACGTGAGTGTAATCACGTTGGTTATAGTCCCTTGGGACTATGCCTACTGATTACCACGTTGTCTAGGGTCGTAGGGTAAGCGATCTAATAAATCGCTTATACCTTCGAACTCGACCCAGTTTGGTCGATCATTAGGATCCGACCAAATACATTAGGTGACCCTAGTATAGGGCATAACCTTCCGAGGTTATACCCTATGGTCACATCGTTTAAGTAGTTGTATGATAGGTAGTTTATATGCCTTAGGAAAATTTCCAGAATACCCTTTTCATGTATAATTGGTAATTAAGCATATGTAACCTAAACTTTTGTCACATAACTGATTATGTAAAATGTTTAGGCATATAACACTTGTCATAGGGCTAGTTAGGCGGTCCGAACGCGTTTCACGCGAACGACGCGTTAAAGTAGCATAAGCTACCTAAACGGGTCGTAATGGGTCGTAAGCACTTAGGTTAAGTTTCATTTAGTATGTAGGCTTTGTTAAACCAAATGACACGAGTCTCTACACTCGTTTGGTTTACAAACCCTAATGCTACCCGATCTTCCGATCTAGGTCCGGTTAATTAACATAGTTACCTATATTAGGTGCCGTTTGATATCCGCGATCTCTAGCATTGTTTGGTTGTTACTCAAGGACTTCTGAGCAATCTCAAGTGAGTACATAGACCCCTCTTTTACTGTTTTCCAAACTGTTTTGGGGTGAAACACATGTGCCTACTTGTTACTTTCATGCTTTCCTGTTTTAACATCATATACTGCTATGTTCGTTAGTACATTATAGTACATGATTTTATGACATTTCATGCTAGGTGTGCCTATTATGTGCATTACTTAGTACATTGTTTTACATGACATTTCATGCTAGGTGTGCCCATTATGTGCATTACTTAGTACATCGTTTTACATGACATTTCACGCTATGTATGTTCATTTGAGTACATACTTAGTGCATTGTTTTCACATGCTTACATTTTGGTATAACATTTGGTTTGTTTACATGGGACAATACATTCATTAACATTAGCTACGCCGTTCGTTAGTAGGTAGTGGTACCATAGGAATTGACAACTCCCGTTCCGGACATCCCAGGGAAAGGGGATGAAAGGAATGACCGAATTCGATGATATAAGACAGATAGACCTTTAATTTGTTTAAAGGGTTTATCACCACAGTCACAAGGCTTGGATGTATGCATTTTCACAATACCGCATAAATGTTCATATTAAATAGTTGCATGCATTTACACAAAACATAGCTTTGATTTAAACCAAGTTTTACTTCAATACTTTGTTTTTGTGCATATGGTTTAGTTGAGACATTTCACTTGCCATACATGACATTTTGACATAGACATTTGACATGGATATTTGACATAGACATTTGACATGGATATTTGACATAGACATTTGACATGGATATTTGACATAGACATTTTGACATGATTTACATCTTGACATGAACACTTTGACATATTATTCAATACATTTGACAATTCATTTAAACATAGACTTCTTACATTGGTTTGGTTTGATTAAGTGATTAAGTAACGATGCGTGTGTGATATGATACAAGCATGGTGGATACGCCGCTGGTACTTCCTATATATAAGTGTTTGTATGATATCACATATTGTAGCGTTATTTGAATCATTTCAATTTGAGATATATAACATTTATTACAAATATCATACTTTTCACAAGACATTGATTTACAAACAACTTATCTTATACAAACTCATTTTTACATGGTTATTCATTTAACCATCCATTATTCTTATTTATACATATCATCTGAACTTATTATTTTTCAAATGATTTATAAAGACAAAGCAAACTAAAAGGTTCATGACTAAACATTTTCTTAAACATAAGTCATGAATCTCATTTTCACAAAACCTATGTATCTCACAGGCATTTTTATGCTGACGTACCTATTTTCACATGTGTTTTTCAGGAGCTGTTGCATAAGATGATCAAGATACATATAGACAGACTTGGGCTTTAGTGACAATAAAAGATGCAAGACTAGTTAATTATGTTGTATATCCTTGTTTGATTAAGACATTGTAACACTTTTAATCAATAAAATGAAACTTAAATTTCCATGGTTGTGAAACATTAATTCTGTTACCACACTCCCCGATGTTTTCGCCACGTTTTGTATGTTCTACGTGGTCGGGGTGTGACAGAAAAGATGGTATCAGAGCCAATGGTTATAGGGAATTAGGTTATTAGTAATGCTTTGACCTAGTCTATAACCTTTCTAGGACCCTAACGCGAGTTTACTTGCGTTTAGTCATAAAACAATACCGTCACCTATCCTTAGGCGACGACCACAACAAGAACATAAATTTCAAAACCGCTTTGAAAACTAATCATCTGTTCTAGGATGATTGATTACTAGGTTTTGAACCCTCTATTTTAAGGTTTTGAACTCTCTATTATATGGTTTTGAACCCCTTTGAGTTTTCAAAATCTCGTCAAGGTTTTGGGTTTTAAATAATGTGAACACGTGCAAATTGGAAGGGTGAATGCCTGTATTCTGGGTTTTCTGTCTAGGCAAGCACTTCGTATACATCTCATCAGACGCGAGACCAGTTGTGCTTACCTGGGAATTCTTGGGATGAGTGTTCACTTATAGGCGAGCATGTCTTCGCGATACATTATTTTTGACCCATTTACTTTGATTTGTCACCATCTCATTTGTTTGCCTTAGGTAACAAACAAATGATCACAATTTTCATTCGTTACCATTCGGTATTGATTATCCAATAACCTTTCACTTGTTCCTTCCAATGTCTTTCATTTTCTTCTAGAATGTCTATTCCTCTCAGCACTGGTCAAATGTCCGAGCAAACAGCCAAATTTGCCCAGCAAATAGGCGAGGTGATACTGAAGTCTGTAGATTTAGGCATTGCCATGGCTCGTCTCAAAAATGAAGCCTCTCGTCTCGACAATGAAGCCACTCAAGAGCCACCAAAGGAAGCAGAAGTCAAGCCAGCACCAAAATCAAGGAAGCGTAAGGCTTCAAGGAAACCCGCAGCGGTTACACCTAATCAAGCGGGACCTAGCCATGTGGCAAGGCGACCAGCTAGGAAACCATACAATGGAACTTCACCCTTGTGCAACAAATGTAACCTTTATCATCATGGTATGGTGAAGTGCCGCGAATGCCAAATTTGTGGACGTAAAGGTCATACGGCAAAAGTATGCGTAGCACTAGTACCAAATCAAATAGGACCCAATCGGGTGGCAACACCACCTATTAGGAAGCAATACAAGGGAACAGCGCCATTTTGCAACAAATGTAATGGGCA
Source organism: Helianthus tuberosus (assembly GCA_030545235.1). Taxonomy (NCBI): domain Eukaryota; kingdom Viridiplantae; phylum Streptophyta; class Magnoliopsida; order Asterales; family Asteraceae; genus Helianthus; species Helianthus tuberosus. The sequence goes on from CM060395.1 coordinate 82,207,309, forward strand.
TCACCAAGCTCACTTACAGTGTCATCTGTGTGCATCGTGCGGGCGACTCGGTCACCTGGCAAATGTTTGTCGTTATAACCCGAACCAAGGTGGTCCAAACCAACCACAAGCCAACTCTGCTCAAGCTCGTTTCTCACCAGGGTCTTGCTACAACTGTGGCAAGATGGGCCATTTCCTAAGGGATTGCCCAAAGCTTGCTAATGCAAATCTGACCCACGGATGAGCAGTTGGCTGATTAGAAGATGTTGCTGTCTTATGCTTTTGTTTCTTTCGTTTTCTTGTAATGTGAAACAATCTGTTTTGTTTATAAATAAATTGTTGTTCACAACTCTGATATACAAGTGTAGTTACATGTGTGTATGACTTTTCCTAAGATACCTACATCAAGAAACTATGTACCTTACAAACTACTCTTGTGATTTCTCTCTTTCAAATGATCGCTCATGAGTCCCTCAAAAATTTTTAAGTACTCATTTCATTCAAAGAAACGAAGTACATGAAATAAAGTGAAATTATGAGCAATCGGGCTTTTTACACATCTGTATCTTTAAATCCTTGGTTGGATAACTAAGGGTATTTTCAAATCTCATACCCATTACGTTTTGATTTTTTTCAACATACACAGTACAAGTATTTCAACCCAATCTTCATGATCTCAAAACATTTCATATAGTTTAAAAACAATTTTTCTAGATGCATTGTCTATGTTATTTCAAAAACATTGGCCATGTTATCAAAACCAACCTTTCTAATTTCAAAATATTTCATGTAGTCTGAAGGCAATATTAACACAATACATTTTCTTATCAAGTGCATGATTTCGAAAAGCATCATTCATGTCTTTCAAAAAACCTTATACATAATTTCAAAATTCATCTCGCATGATTTTAAAACATTTTTATAAATATACTTACAACTACTTTATAATTTCAAAAGTATTATATATAAGGTTTCAAAAACGTTAAACACATTTCTCTTAAAAGAACCCCATGCATAATTTTCAAAAATATTTTCCTCATACATTGACTTAACCTTCAAATTCTGCTTCATATGTCGCCTTGACATATCAAGCATCTCAACTTCATAAACATTTTACTTCATGTTTTGACATAAGCACATCCCGTGCAAGGTTTCAAAACATCTTAAACTTCTAAAATCCATTTGGGATCTTTTTATCCTCACAATTAGATCCTTGTGGATGATTATCATTCAAATCAGAGTCCTTAATTGGATTCCTTATGTACCTTAATTCGAACACTTCGGTTCCTAATAATCGAAATCGAATTTTCTTTTTGAATCTTTCTATCTTTATAGTTGGATTCTTGATAACGTTTAAAGTACCAAATGAAATCCACGGAATGGATTCCTAGTGTGCTTTAAATGCATGTACGCAATTTACAAGGCTAGTTAACAAACAATTTCGTGGTTATGTGACTATGTGTTTATTCATTTTATATTTTCTTTTATGCATTTTGTGTTTTTGTATACTCTGGATATTCGTTATCCAAATCCTCGTAGAATCTTTCATATCTTCATATGAGGGATTCATAGTAGGATATTCAAAAAGGTATTACCTTAAATCCTTAATGGGCTTCTATGTAATAGTTAAGACCCTTGGATTATATAGTACCACTCCATGATTCATAAGAGACCCTTTAGAGGTCTAATCAAAAAGATTGATTCACAATTTGGTTAAAGAACGACATCTAGCGATGTAGCTGGACAGATTCCTTGATAGTCTATTTTAGATCATTTATTGATTTAATTAAAAGGACTCTAAGGCGGTCTAGTCACACTCATCACATGATTGTTCATTTGGTTTTCCCCTACACATTATAAAATGGACTGAGTGAACTATGCAAGGAATTGTCTAATTATGGACGCGTACATAATTATGAAATTTAGTGCACAGAAACCCAGTAAGATTTATTATGTGTAAGAACTGATAGCGACAACAATAACAAAATGAGAACGATGTAATGGAGGTACGGTGGACGCACCAATGACACTTCATATACTTGTATATAAGTGTCCCTCTTACATTGCAAACATAATGTTATTAAGGTTACTAGAAGTTCAAGAACCCTAACCAATGTTGTTCGATCTTTTCAACTTCATGTTTTCAAGCTCTCACAAGTTTCCTCTAAATAAATTTCGGGACGAAATTTCCTAAAGTAGGGGAAACTGTAACACCTGTGCCTCCACGGCCATCAAACAAATGCCAAACCAATGAAATATTATATTTCATACATGGGATTTGTAAAAATATGTGTATCATTTGCACATATCAATTTTTGTTCAATTCCAAACTCTAAATCGCTTTCTGGAAGGTTATACGCGCACAAATGCGTAAATATAACCAGTTTAATGCAACAAACACTCCGGAATAGTGACATAGGTTTAACATACCTTAAATAACCTTTACATAACTTAGAAATAAGTTTTGAAGGCTTTGGTATGGCAAAATCAAGTTAAATAGCTTACAGGGACTAAATCTGACAAACTGCGAAAGTATGCCAATTTGAACTGTAACAGACATTCCGGAACATGACCATAAGTTAAACACACCTTAAATATCCTCTACATAGCTTAGAAATAGGCTTTGAGGGGTTAGGTGTGCTAAAATAAACTTTTGGGTCATTCAGGGACTAAAAGTGTCAAAAAGTGCACAAGTTTGCATTTTCGCGCATAACTTACGTTCTGAATACATCCGGACATCCAAAAATTTATGTAAGCATGACTATATTATATTTTAGTGTTCGCCTTAAGAAAAATCCATTCGTCGCGTCATTTGGATCGTTTTTCACGCTTATGCGCATTCCGTCGTAATTAAGCGAACATCGCGATCGTACGACCAAACGAACCGACATCCGACATATTTTTGAGCATGTTTTGAGTTCCCTATACTTTAACTTCATTTTAGAGCCTTGAAATGAGGTTAACGGGGTTCAAACGCATCGAAAATCGCTTAAACGGGTTGCAGGGACTAAACCTGTCACTTTTGAAACAATTCTGGAACTGGGAGGCAGTAGCGTAGCGCGAGCCCTAAGGGCCTACCCGTCGCGCTACGCGACTGCATGATCAGACCAGATTCAATGTTTTTAATATCAGATTTCAGCTGATTAATCCTCCACCACACATTCTCACATGTCTAGTCAGCGGATAAGAACCATTTTTAGCTACCATGAGTTTCCGACAAGTGTACGGGTTGGATCATGGCACGTTTTCCATCAAACGATCTCAACGGTGGACCGAAAACTATATATACCCCATGCCCCCCATTGCATAACTTACAAGAATTCTGATTTTAGAAACTCTAAGTTGAAACCATTGTTTCATACCTGAGATTCTTGGATCGGGATTAGCATTCGGGGACCCTGGGTAAGTATTCTTTCGTTCTTTTCCTTATTTTATTGCTTTTCGAGTCAGAAAGTCAAACTTTGTTTGACTTTCAGCATTGACCAGTAATGGTCAATGCGAAGTTCGTTTGAACTTCGCAACGTGAGTGTAATCACGTTGGTTATAGTCCCTTGGGACTATGCCTACTGATTACCACGTTGTCTAGGGTCGTAGGGTAAGCGATCTAATAAATCGCTTATACCTTCGAACTCGACCCAGTTTGGTCGATCATTAGGATCCGACCAAATACATTAGGTGACCCTAGTATAGGGCATAACCTTCCGAGGTTATACCCTATGGTCACATCGTTTAAGTAGTTGTATGATAGGTAGTTTATATGCCTTAGGAAAATTTCCAGAATACCCTTTTCATGTATAATTGGTAATTAAGCATATGTAACCTAAACTTTTGTCACATAACTGATTATGTAAAATGTTTAGGCATATAACACTTGTCATAGGGCTAGTTAGGCGGTCCGAACGCGTTTCACGCGAACGACGCGTTAAAGTAGCATAAGCTACCTAAACGGGTCGTAAGCACTTAGGTTAAGTTTCATTTAGTATGTAGGCTTTGTTAAACCAAATGACACGAGTCTCTACACTCGTTTGGTTTACAAACCCTAATGCTACCCGATCTTCCGATCTAGGTCCGGTTAATTAACATAGTTACCTATATTAGGTGCCGTTTGATATCCGCGATCTCTAGCATTGTTTGGTTGTTACTCAAGGACTTCTGAGCAATCTCAAGTGAGTACATAGACCCCTCTTTTACTGTTTTCCAAACTGTTTTGGGGTGAAACACATGTGCCTACTTGTTACTTTCATGCTTTCCTGTTTTAACATCATATACTGCTATGTTCGTTAGTACATTATAGTACATGATTTTATGACATTTCATGCTAGGTGTGCCTATTATGTGCATTACTTAGTACATTGTTTTACATGACATTTCATGCTAGGTGTGCCCATTATGTGCATTACTTAGTACATCGTTTTACATGACATTTCACGCTATGTATGTTCATTTGAGTACATACTTAGTGCATTGTTTTCACATGCTTACATTTTGGTATAACATTTGGTTTGTTTACATGGGACAATACATTCATTAACATTAGCTACGCCGTTCGTTAGTAGGTAGTGGTACCATAGGAATTGACAACTCCCGTTCCGGACATCCCAGGGAAAGGGGATGAAAGGAATGACCGAATTCGATGATATAAGACAGATAGACCTTTAATTTGTTTAAAGGGTTTATCACCACAGTCACAAGGCTTGGATGTATGCATTTTCACAATACCGCATAAATGTTCATATTAAATAGTTGCATGCATTTACACAAAACATAGCTTTGATTTAAACCAAGTTTTACTTCAATACTTTGTTTTTGTGCATATGGTTTAGTTGAGACATTTCACTTGCCATACATGACATTTTGACATAGACATTTGACATGGATATTTGACATAGACATTTGACATGGATATTTGACATAGACATTTGACATGGATATTTGACATAGACATTTGACATGGATATTAATGTTAGGATAATAATGGGGATCCGGGATCCTTAATCCTGCAACGTCTTTCGAGGATCCTTAATTCAAGGTGAACTAAGGATCCGTGATCCTGGCTGCACTTGAGGATCCGTGATCCATAGATTAGAAAATCCATCCCTAACAATTGCCCCCAAAATATGAGGAATTAATTGTAACTAGATGACTCATATTTTCTACTTGATCCGGAATAACTTGGTTAGCGAAAAACTAGCCGTTGCCAACGGACTAGCCGTTGCGAATATGACGTCAGCGACAAGACTTCCTGCAGAATCATCATTATATATAGACAGTTAGAGATAAGGATCTATTTGCATTTAAATTCGAGCGTTACTCTCCTTTAAATCTTCATTCGGAGACTCCAACAGGTATCTCTCTAATCCTTCTCTCTAAGATTTCTTCTTCTTCCAATTTTCTGTTTCTTCAAAATCTCAAAGCCAAGATGAAGCTACGATCCTCTCCTGCCAAGGATCCTAAGAAGGACAGCCCCCTGAAAAGCCAAGGAGTCACCAAAAATCCTTCGCTAGAACTCTGTCGTTTTACCGATCCTGAAATTGATCGGATACGCCATTGCTTCCCAGCAGAAGCCGTCTTTAGAGCATTCGACTCTTCAATGAAGAGTGATTGTGTTTCTGAACATTGGATCACCTTTCCAGCAACCCCTTTTTTGATAGGGTTTTCTTATCCCTTCCCTGCTCTAACCAAATCATTCTTCACCCTCACTGGCATGTGCTACATACAAGCCATGCCAATGATGTGGAGAGTTCTTTATACTCTTGAAACATCATTGAGCAGGAAGGTCTTGAAATTGGGGTGTCTGAGTTGAGTCAGCTATACAACCTTGTTAGCCATGGTTCTCACCGCTTTCTGTTTAAGCATAAACCCGGTCAGCCTCATCCAATCCTCAAAACCACCAAAAATGATACCCATTGGAGAAACCAATTCTTCTTTGTTAGGAGGGACTCCATCCCGGATGGGAAAGATCATCCCAAAAAGTGGATCACCCAGGGTAGGATATGGGATCCTTAGACAAGGATCATAGTAGGATTCTATTTGTGTTAAGGATAACTGATCCTTCTTTTTGTTTCTGTTGTGCAGCTATCTCACTCTCTCATATCCAAGAAACTCTTGCAACAAAAGAAAGGATTGCTGCTTTTTGGAAGCTGGATCCTGCTATCAGAACATTTCAAGCTAAAACAAAAGATTCACAAGAAGCATCCTCCGGTTCCTACACAATGTCAAGTAAATATCCAGATCCATATGTAAATAAATGTTTAAATAGATATAACGTATGAATATTTATCTGTATTTTGTATCCGTAGGTGCTGGCAAATCCTCTAAATCAGCTTCTAGGTTCAGCGTCAGTGATCTTGATGCATTTGCTTCCTCAAAGTCCATCAAGAAGGAACTAGCTGCCAGTCCCAGCATCCCAAACCCTAAAGGCATGAGCACACGGGGCAAGGGTGCCAAGAAAAGAAAGACCTCTGAGCCCACCGAAGGCCTTCCTCTCATCCAACACCAGTTCGAGGAGTATGTCTCCGCGGTAAGGATCCTATATCCTTAGGTGTGAACTTTTACTTTTAAGGGTATATGATCCTGAATGTTGACCTTCTTTATGCAGAAATTCGCCGAGATCTAGATGCTCATTGTCAATCATGTGGTTGAAACCGAGCAGCAGAAGCTAGAATTCCAGCAAATGTTCCTGGCCAAAGATAAGAAGATCTCTTCCCTGGAGAAGGATATCAACCTGCTGCAAAAGGAAGTGGTCCTGGCCCAGATCACGGCTCAAAAGGATATGGCTGAAGTCATTGATGAGGCCAAGCTTTCTTCCACAATCGCTATGCTAAAAATCAAATTGCAGATGGCTAAGGAGGCTGAGGGTCCTTCTTTTGACAGGTCTGCTTGGGATCAGGAGGTTTGGAGGCAAAAGCTGGCGGAGCTGGATGATGAGAATGAAGCGGAGGAGGCAGCAGCTGATGGAGCTGGGAGCAGCGGGGTTAAGGATCCTGAGGTTGAGAAAGCTGGTGGTGAAGACAAGGTGGAGAAGGTGGTGGAGAAGGCAGCTAAGGCATAGGGTGCTGAAATGGGCGATGATGGATTTATCTAGATGCAACCGGAGCCCATTTTTTATGGTTTTATGGTTTTTTGTTTGATGATGTTTTAAACAATACTGGTCTGTAACTAAACAATAGTATTTAGGTTTAAGGATCATGGATCCTTCAGACAATAGGTAGGATGGCAGATGGTGGAGGGATTCTCTGTTTGGGGGATGAAACCACTGTTATCCTGCCGCCCTTATTTTCCTGCACTTAATGAACTGTTAACTATGGACACCCTTTGCCTACCCCAGCGGACGGGCCACGTTTTGCTGGGAGATGCTCGGGGTAGGCAATTTTGACAACCTATAAAGGGTTAATGATAAATAAATAAAACCTTTAACTTTTGGCTATCTTGGTGTTGTTCGTTTTGTACATACTTACTTGTCAATTGTTATAACTTCTTAGATTTGCAAGTTATTGGTGAAAGCATAAAATTCAATTTAAGTCAAAAAGTTTAGGATATGATCAAGGATCAAATATCCTATAATCGGAAAGTTTAAAAATTGTGACTATTTTAGGATCATATATCCTGTTGTCAAAGAATAGGGTATGATTGATAAAGCAAGAATAAAATTAAAGTAAACAAGGATCATACCTGAGAATCTAAGTCAGGATCCTATATCCTTAATGTATACCCTTGTAACAACTATAAAACAAACCCTTAAGGAAAGTTAGGATCCAGGATCCTTAACTGTTTAACTTTGGAATACTGAAATAAGACATAACTTGAGACTAAGCCAATCTGTAAAAGAAAGAGTTAGCATATGGGGACAAGCCCAAGGATCTGGGGACAAGCCCAATAAACCGGGGACAAGCCCAAAACACTGGGGACAAGCCCAAAAACTGGGGACAAACCCAAGGATCTTATGTAAACTGGAGTATGGCCCTTACTGGCGACTATCCAAACTTAGTGACATGAAAATGCCAAAACCTTAGCTAACATGAAAACGTTAGAAACCTTAGGAACGGATGTATGGTACGTCTACCATTATACTTAGGATCCTGAATACAACCACTACAATGAAATTGTCAGCCCCTAAAGCGGGTACTGGTCCCATTGCCTTTAACTGCACCAGGATAATCGTGCGCTATTGGCAAAGGTGTTAGAACCTGATTTGTAGAAGGTAGTGGATACCTTAAACTGGGGACAAGCCCAAAAACTGGGGATAAACCCATAAAACTAGGGACACGCCCATAAAACTTAGGAGACTTCTGTGGATACTTGATCCCGGATCCTTCTCCTCTAAGGATCCTTCAAGAATACCGGATATGAGAATTTCTAAGGATTCTAGATCCTTCTTACATGAAGTATCTTTTCAAATGGACAGAATTCCAAGCTCTTGGTAGCAAATCACCTTCCATTGTTAATAATCGATATGCCCCCTTTCCTGCTTTAGCTTCAATAAAATAGGGGCCTTCCCACTTTGGTGCCAATTTGCCATCAGCAGGATTTGTGGTATTTTGGAAAGCTTTCCTCAACACCATGTCACCAACTTGAAACTTTCTAATCTTGACATTCTTGTTATAAGCTCCAACCATCTTTTGTTGATAGCTAGCCAATCTTATCCTTGCCAAATCCCTGGGTTCTTCTATGGTATCCAAGTCTTGAACCAAGTTTTCAACATTTCCTTCAAGATCACGGATGCTTGTTCTAGCAGTAGGAACCACCATTTTTGTAGGGATCACTGATTCAGCTTCAAACACCAAGGAGAATGGAGTCTGACCAGTGGCATTCTTGGGAGTTGTTCTATCAGCCCATAACACATAAGGTAGCTCTTCTGCCCATTTCCCTTTCTTGGATCCAAGCTTTTTCTTCAAGTTGTTGATGATGATCTTGTTGGATGATTCTGCTTGACCATTAGCTTGTGGATGGACCGGTGTTGAGGTTATCATCTTAATCTCCCAACTGTCACAAAAGTTAGTAGTTCTATTCCCAATAAATTGGGATCCATTATCACAAACAATTTCAGAAGGAATACCAAATCTGGTAATAATGTTTCTTTTAATAAAGGATATCACTTCTTTTTCTCTGACTTGAGCAAATGCTTCAGCTTCTATCAATTTGGAAAAGTAATAAGTCATGGCAAGCATAAACACTTTCCCTCCGGGTGCTTTTGGAAGTTTGCCAACTATGTCCATTCCCCATCTCATGAATGGCCAAGAAGAGGATATAGGATGTAGGAGCTCTGCTGGCTGATGAAGGATATTGCTTTGTCTTTGACAAGCATCACATTTCTTTGCATAATCCACATCATCCTTCTTCATAGTAGGCCAGTATTATCCTGTTCTAAGGATCCTTGAAAACAGTGCTCTTCCCCCAGTGTGGTTTCCATAATCTCCTTCATGAAAATCCTTTAGGACTTCTTGGATTTCAGGATCCTCGATGCATCTTAGATATGGACCTGCAAGAGATCGTTTATATAACATGTTATTTAATATTGTAAATTGAGATACCTTGACTTTGAAAGCTCTAGGATTTTCTCCGGTAGGGATCTCTCCATGTTGTATATATCTTAGGATTGGAAGGATCCATGATCCTGAATTTGATTGTGAGTCATCACTAGGTCTGATTGCAGAATTCTCCACTATTTCCATAACTGTGTGATCCTTAATAGCAGGAGCCAAGATGTGGATGATGGGAATTTTAATATCCTCTGGAATCTTTAATGATGATCCAAGGTTGGCTAATGCATCAGCTTCTGCATTTTCTTCCCTAGGTACCTATGTCAAACTAAAAGAAGCAAAAGAGTCTGCCAATTTCTTGACTATCTCTAGATATTTGATTAGTCTTTCACCTTTAACAACATAAGAACCATTAAAGTGATTAGTAATTAATAATGAATCTACATGTACCTCAAGATACCTGATCCTCATATGCTTGGCAATTTGCAAACCAGCTATTAAGGCTTCATATTCAGCCTCATTGTTTGTAGTTTGAAACTCATAAGCAATTGTCTGGGGTATTATGTCCCCCTATGGCGATTTTAGTAGTATGCCTAGTCCAGTTCCTTCGACATTAGAGGCTCCATCTGTGAAGAGTATCCAAGGATCCTTGGTCTCTTCAAGTTGTTGAACTTTCAATTCAGCTTCCCTTTGTAGATCACTACTGAAATCAGCCACAAAATCAGCTAAGGCTTCAGATTTGATGGCTGTTCTTGGTTCATATCTGATATCAAAAGCACTAAGCTTGACAACCCACTTTGCCAATCTCCCTGACATATCAGGTTTCCTGAGAACATTCTTAATTGGAAAGTTAGTTTTAACAACAATAGCATGGCGTAGTTTAGTAGATGCCATAATTAAAGCAAGGATAACTTTTTCTAAATGTGAATACTTGGATTCAGCATCAAGCAAACTTTTACTTACATAATACACAAGATGTTGGGTACCTTCGTGATCCTTAACAAGGACTGCACTTACTGCTTTAGAAGAAACTGCCAAATATAAGGATAATATATCCCCTTTTTCCGGTTTCATTAAGGCTGGAGCTGAGGATAGGTAATCCTTAAGGGCCTTGAGAGCATTCTCATGCTTGTCAGTCCATTCAAATTTCTTGTTCTTTCTCAAAATGTCATAGAATTCCTTGCATTTTTCTGATGATTTTGAGATGAACCTTTTCAAGGCTGCAATCCTTCCTGTCAATCTTTGCACATCCTTAGCATTGGCAGGAGACTTGATGTTCACAATTGCCTTGATTTGCTCTGGACTTACCTCTATGCCTCTTTTTGTCACCATATATCCTAGGAATTTGCCAGCTTTTACACCAAAGTGGCACTTGGAAGGATTCAGTTTCATATTAAATTTGTCAAGGATATTGAATGCTTCCTCCAAATCTCCGAGGTGATCCTCAGCTTTCTGGTACTTAACCACCATGTCATCAATATAGACTTCCATCGTGTGTCCAATTTGTTCTTTAAACAATATATTAACTAGCCTTTGGTAGGTAGCACCTGCATTTCTTAGTCCAAATGGCATAGCAATATAGCAATAGATACCAGCAGGGGTCATAAAGGCTGTATCCTCTTGATCAGATGGTTCCATCTGAATTTGTTAGAATCCAGATGAAGCATCCATAAAAGTTAACAACTCATAACCCGCTGTAGCATCAACCATGGAGTCAATGTGGGGTAATGGGAAAGGATCCTTGGGACATTCCTTTTTAAATCAGTGAAATCGACACATACCCTCCACTTTCCATTTTTCTTTTGAACAACAACCACATTAGCTAACCATCTTGGATACTTAACCTCTCTAATCATACATGCTCTGAGCAGTTTATCTACCTCTTCCTGGATAATGGCATTCCTTTCAGGTGCAAACTTTCTCCTTTTTTGATGTATGGGTTTGAATGACCTGTCAATGCCAAGTTTATGTGTAATAACATCTTTAGAAATACCGGTAATGTCCTCATGTTTCCAGGCAAAGGTAGCTTTTCTCCTCTTTAGGAAAGATACTAGATCCTGCTCAATGTCATTGAGGATCCCAGATCCTATAAAAATTTTAGATTTAGGATCCTGAGGATCCAGTAGGATATCCTTCACATCTTGTTCTCTTGCCTCCAGGACTTCTCTTGGAGGATACTTTAATTGCTATTGCTCCCTAGGTCTTGAGGCTGGCTTCATTGATGAAGTATAACAATTTTTAGCCTCTTGTTGGTCACTTTCAATCTTCACCACACCCCATGGAGTAGGGAGTTTGACACATTGATGATATGTTGATGGAACCGCCTTCATGTCGTGTATCCATGGCCTGCCAAGGATAACATTGCAACAGGATGAGCAATCTATAACACAAAATTTTTGAAAAGAATTAACTCCCTCTATGTAGATTGGAAGTTTGATGTCCCCCAATGTATTCTTGGTTTCTCCACTGAATCCCACAAGAACTGATGATCTTGGAATAATTTCTGATTCAGGAATATTCATCTTTTTGAGGACATCAAGCTGAATGATGTTCACTGAGCTTCCCCCATCTATGAGAGTCCTACGAACAAAATGGTTAGATATAAATAAAGTAATAACAACACCATCGTGATGAGGATCCTGAATATCCACACGATCATCCTCATCAAAGGATATAACTTTCTCCTGTGTAAGGATTGAGGTTCGAATAGGTCTATCTCCATTTTCCATCTTTATCTCCTTAGCATGCCTTTTGGCTGCTGAAAATGAAGTTCCACATATATCTGATCCACCGGATATAATGTTGATAATCTGGGCATCAGCTGGAAGAGCAGGAGCTCTTTCTGGAACTTTTTCAGGATTCTGGATCCTTGACTTTTTTCTTCCCAGTAGCTCCTTTAAATATCCTTTGCTTAACAAGTAATCAATCTCTTTCCTGAGTGCTATGCATTCATCAGTGAGATGACCAAAATCTTCATGATATACACACCATTTGGATTTATCCTTTGTAGCAGCTGGCTTATCATTCTTTCTAGGCCATCTAGCTTTTTCACCTAAATTCTGCATGGCAAGGATTAGTTCATTGTTATCAACAGCAAAACAATAATCAGAAATGGATGGGTAATCTTCATCATCCTCTTCTTGCTCCACTGCATGCACGTTTTGACTATCAAACTTGTTGAATGGTTTAGATTTGTTGTTCCTGAAATAGGATCCTTGTTTTTCCTGCTTTGAGGATCCTGAAAGTCTCTCCTGGATCCTTTTATCATCCTCTAAACAGATGAATCTAAGGGCCCTGGTTCTTACTTTATCAAGGTTCCTGCAAGGTGTCATAACGAGATCATCATAGAATTGTGAATCCTTAAGCAAACCCATTTTGAAGGCTTCTACAGCCGTTGCAATATCTAAGTTAGGAATTTCTAAGGATTCTCTACTGAATTTAGTGATATAGTCTCTAAGTGATTCATTTTGACCTTGTGTTACCCTATACAAATCACCAGTTAATCGTTCAAATCTCCTACTGCATGAAAATTGGCTATTAAACAAATTAACTAGATTAACAAATGAAGTAATAGAGTAAGGCGGAAGACTTAGCAGCCATTTAAGAGCTGATCCTATCAGTGTGGATCCGAAAAAAAAAAAGAAAAACCACCCTTGCATAGACATGCTTCCTTTAACCTTTAAGGAATGGGATTGATCTCCATTCTTTCCCTGTATTGAGCTACATGCTCCTCTGGATCAGTTGAACCAACGTAGAGCTTCATGTTTGGTGCTTGAAACCTCTTCTGTATCTCTTCATCACAAATAGGTGGTGCAAAACGAGATACCCTATGACTCCCATCTGGAATCTCAGGAATGGGCTTCACTATTCCTGGAACACTGGATATCATATCCTTGATCTTTTGTAATTCTTTAGCCATGGCTTGGTTGATTCCTGTATCCTGCACAAAGCCACGGTTAGTATTATAAGAAGTATTCAAAATGTTACCTCCTGATGGATTCAAGGGTGGAATTCCTGATGTGAATCCATATTGATGTGACTCTGGCATGATTGAGGGACCAGACGAAGCAATAGTCTGCATTGGGATGAAGTCTCCTAAGTGAACTTCTGAACTTCTGGGTTGTACATTCCTTAAGGATCCTTGATCCTGAGAGATGTTGGATCCTTGATTCACCGAAGCTGGGGGTCTCGGAGGATAAACCATGGATCCGTGAACCTGAGATGAGGATCCTTGACCCTGGGATGAGGATCCTTGAACCTGAGATGAGGATCCTTGACCCTGGGATGAGAATCCTGGATACTGAGAGTAGGATCCTTAAATTGACTGCGTTCCCATATATCCTCTAGAACTGAAGAAGGATCATTGATGCTGAAAAGAGGATCCTTGAGGCTGAAGAGAGGATCCTGAAGGCTGAAAGTAGGATCCTTGAGCCTGTGTCATTGCCGATGATCCATTGCGTATACTCGACGATCCACCTTAGTATTGAATGCCTGATGATGTGGAGTGCTGGGTAGTTATGACTGGAGAATCAAAATTCAGTGATCTAGGAATCAATGGAGAGTGATCCTCCGCTGATCTCTTCAATTTCTTGATTTCATCAATTTCTCGAAGGATCCTTTCGTTAGTTCTGTCTTGCTGTTGCATGTAATCCTTCATCTGCAAAATCAATGAATAAAGATCATTGTTAGTAGGACCAGAAGAAGCAGCAGTAGCTGGTTTTGAGAAAACGGAGGTTTATTTCTTCGCAACATTCTCAACATTCTTCTGGGATCCAGAAGGTGCAGGAGGCAAAGGTGGAATGCCATGTGAAGAGGTGATCGCCGGCATGGAGCTTGAAGTGTTTTTCATGTGGGAGGCCATGTGATCAAAGGTAATGAACAGAAGTGAATGAAATGAATGAGATTTTCAAAATTGAAGCACCAATTGCCCCACGGTGGGCGCCAAACTGTTTTGGTCAGAAAATCACACAGGGATAATGCAACCAAATCCGATTTTGTGAGGTGTGATGCTTGATTAAATGAATAAATGTATGAACAATGAATGAATGAAATGAACAAATGACACAAGGATTTGTACGAGGAAAAAGCCCTTGATCAATATGTGATCTTCGGCACAAAAAACCTCGGGTGATGGAAACTACCGATCACCAACTATATTAAACAAACAATGTTTACAAGTCGGGATGATAACAAGCTTGGTATAAGGTTAACTATAGTGCAAAATGTATGTAATCACCGAGAGTTGTTGAGAGCTCGAATATAGTGTGTGTTGCTAATAATTTTTCGATTTAATCAAGCTTGTTATCCCCATTAAAAATAGAAATAAGCTAGCTAACAAAAAATCCGCAAAAGGTGCTAGCTTCCCACGATCTCCATAATGGTCACGAAGGCCATGCACGTTCAGAATTAGAAGGTATATTCCCCTGGAATCTCGGTTGAACAAGTCTTACTCGAATACTCCTGCAAAACAAGTTCAAATACAAAGGAAACAATTGTTAATGTTAGGATAATAATGGGGATCCGGGATGCTTAATCCTGCAACGTCTTCCGAGGATCCTTAATTCAAACCGAACTGAGGATCTTTGATCCTGGCTGCACTTGAGGATCCGTGATGCATACATTAAAAAATCCATCCCTAACAATTACGTTGGCATTCTGAAGATCGTAAAAAAGATGGAAAGTTAAGACATGTGGCGGATTCACCTCAGTGGAGAAATATTTATTATAAATTTCCAGATTTTGGTACCGAGATTAGAAATATACCGTTTGGTCTTAGTTTAGACGTTATCAATCCTTTCGCAAATAGGAGTAGTCCTCATAGTACTTGTCCAGTTCTTATGTGCATCTACAATCTTCCACCATGGTTATGTATGAAACGAAAATACATAACGATGTCATTGGTAATTCAAGGTCCAAAACAACCCGGTAATGACATTGATGTTTATTTATCTCCTTTGATTGATGACATGAAAATACTATGGATTACAGGCGTAAACATGTATGATTCTTATTAAAAAGGGAACTTTACGTTGAGAGCCATGATTTTTTGTATCATAAGTAATTTTCCAGCAAATGGAAATTTGTCAGGATATAGTACGAAAGGTGAAAAAGCTTGTCTAATATCTGAAGATGAAACAAGTTCGATATGATTAAATAATTGCAAAAAAACCGTGTATATGGGACATCGACGATTTCTTCTGACTAACCAATGTTATCGAAGAAAAACCAATGAGTTTGACGGAAATACTGAGCTCCAAGGGTTCGGAAAGGTTTTGATGCATATTCGCGAGTTGAAGGTATAAACACCGTGTTGGGAAAAAGAACTCGTACCGAGAAAGGAACTCGTACCAAGAAAGGAACTCGTACCAAGAAAGGAACTCGTACTGAGAAAGGAACTCATATAAAAAATAGAGACAATCAGAAAAAAGGTCAATTTTTTTGGGATTTACCTTACTGGAAATGTTTGGAAGTTCAACATCGCCTAGATGTTATGCATATTGAAAAGAATGTATGTGATAGTTTGTTGGGCTTATTGTTAAATATTTCTGAAAAAACTAAAGATGGTGTTAATGCTCGTAAAGACATGAAAGAGATGGGAATACATAAAGAGCTTGCCCCTGTTGAGAGTGTGAATGGTACTATCTCCCACCTGTATTTTATACTACGTCAAAGGCAGAAAAACAAGGTTTTGTAAATGTTTACATGATACTAAAGTTTCATCTAGCTATTCTGCAAATATTAAAAGGTTGGTGTCGATGAAAGAGTTTAAATGGCTTGGTATGAAGTCTCATGATTGTTGTCACACCCCTAAAATACCACATGAGGAAACCCCGCTAAGCGTGTGACGTACCAGGATCTAGCCACCAATCACGTTGAAATTATGTCAAGATATTAAACCAAGTTTCCATTTATAAAGATAAAACATTCATAAGCATAATCCAAGTTTAATATGTTCAGCGGAAGCAATTAGTAAATCGTTGTTTATATGTTTCAAAACCAAATGTATGTAAAATCAGTAAGCAAGTCATGCATATCCAAGCAGTGCGTCCCATGACCACTCCAGCAATCCCAGATAGCAAGTTCCTTGTCCATAGTACCTAACGACCTGCGAGCATGCAACAAGTGTATCAGACAACGCTGGTGAGTTCATAGTTTTACGAAAACGTTAGTTAACAAGTGTTTAGTTTAGTTCAGTTCATTGATTATAATTCTGATAATAACTTGAGTACCGTACAAGATGGCTTCTAGATTGTTTTGCCCGTCCCTAATGCCCCCTATCTAAGCATTGGTCATGATTTAAGGTCATTAGTTCACGCCCTTCCTCTCAGGTATGGTGTGAGGTTGCCAAGCCTAATAGCGCTATCAACTAATACCCCGTTACCTCTCAGGTAAGTATTCGGTATAAGATGGGACTTAAGGTGATAGGAAATGAGTGTATTATCTAGCATTCCAGTTTTTACCCAAAAGACTTATTCCTCTCAGGAATACCCATTGATTGTCCCAGCCACCGGGACGCATGCTCAAGAGGAATGAACTCACCTTAGATTTGCTCGGTATGTTTAGTTACCCGTCCAAGTTGGTCAACCCAAACCCTACCGCGGTTACCAATCAAAATTAGTTTCACAGTTAATCAAGTCACATATTTTACACAGTTTGCATCTAACACAAAGACCACTGTTAACATGTAGCACATACCCAATTCTCATACAAGTCCACATCCCATGTGCATGTCACTTAACAATAAATAACAGAAGAGTGTTCTACTTACACAAGTCAAGTCAGATTTCTCATTCTTAATCAGTATGGTTATCATGCAACTAAAGTATTTCATAAACATAAGTACCCATCATCACATACATTTCAAACTGTTATTGTTACTGTTCAAGTGCACGACGAAGAGAACTAACAGCGAAGGACCATTCTTCGCCGAAAATGATTATGGCGAAGTCTTATTCTTCGTCGAAAGTGAATGTGACGAAAGACTATTCTTTGTCGCTAGTGGGTTTGGCGAACAACCCTAAGGTTCGTCAGGACATGGTCGACGAAGAACCAATCTTCGTCGTACCCTTATCAGTTACAATTTCCTTTTCTGATTCCCCTCATTCTCGTTGTTAGGGGAGGATTTTCCAATCCTAAGGATCATGGATCCTCATATACTGCTAGGATCATGAATTATGTTTGAATTAAGGATCCTCAGTAGGTGTTGCATGATCAGGATTCAGGATCCTTATTGTTATCCTTATGCTAACGATTGTCTTCATTATGCGTAAGCTTATTTTGCAGGAGTATGTGCATGGACTTGGTCTTGCCGATATTCGTGGAGCATATTCCCTCAATATTCCGCACGTGCTTGTCCCTTGTGAACGTTATGGAGATCGTGGGAAGCTAGCATGATTATCGGATAGTTAGTTAGTATAGTTATTTCTAATTTAAAATAGGGGATAACAAGCTTGAGTTAGAACACTTGGCTAATTTTAGCAAAACACACACTCTCGAACAACTCTCGACAGTGGCGATTCCATACATTTTAACACTTTTGCACACTAGTTGTCCTTGTAACAAGCTTGTTATCATCCCGACTTGTAACCTTTTTTCTGTTTAATCTTAGTTGGTGATCGGTAGTTTCCATCACCCGAGGTTTTTTATGCCGGAGATCAACTCTTGATCAAGGACTTTTTCCTCGTATAAATCCTTGTGTTGCCTCTTTATTTGATTTGCAAGTTGTTCATACAATTGTTCAAATATTCAAGCATCACACCTCACAACAAAAGATTTGTTTGCAATATCCTTACTTGATTTTTGACCAAAACGGTTTGGCGCCCACCGTGGGGCGATTGGTGCTTCATTCCTAAGAAATTCTTGTTTTTGTGATCATTTCGGTTCATTACAACCAAGCAGATGGCTTCTTCAGCAAAGAGCACTTCAAGTTCAATGCCGGCAACGAGTTCATCACAGGGCGTTCCTCCTTTGCCTCCACCACCTTCTGGATCCCAGAAGAATGCTGAAAATGCTGCAAAGAGACAAAGCTCCATTTTTCCAAAACCACCAACTTCTTCTGTTTCTTCCAATCCTACTACTAGTGATCTTTTTACTTTGATTTTGCAGATGAGGGATCACATACAAGAGCAGGACAAAACCAACGAAAGGATCCTCCGGGAGATCGGTGACATCAAGAAACAGAAGAGATTAGGGGAGTATCACTCTCCTCTAATACCGAGGTCATTGGATTTCGACACTCCAGCTATAACTGCCCAGCAATCTGCAGCCCCGGATATCCAGTACCAAACTGAACCATTGGGAAGGCGTTATGGAACAACAACTATGAGTCAGGATTTTGGGTCTCACTTTCAGCCTCAAGGATCCTATTTTCAGCCTTCGGGATCCTCTTTCCAGCATCCAGGATCCTTCGTTAGCTCATGAGGATATGTGGGAACGCATACGGTCCAAGGATCCTCTCAGGTCCAAGGATCCTCTCAGGTCCAAGGATCCTCTCAGGTCCAAGGATCTTTATAGGTTCAAGGATCCTTTCAGGTTCAAGGATCCCCCTTCCAGGTTCAGGGATCTAACATCTTTCAGGATCAAGGATTCTTAAGAAGTGTACAACCCCCAAACACATATGTTCATCAAGGAGACTTCATTCCAATGCAGACCATCGCCTCTTCTGGTCCTTCAATCATACCAGAATCCCGTCAATATGGATTCACATCTGCAATTCCGAACTTGAATCCCCTGGGAGGTAACACTTTCAATAATTCTTATAACACCAACCATGGCTCTATGTAGGATACATGTATCAATCAAGCTATGGCTAGGGAATTACAGAAGCTGAAGGATATGATATCCAGCGTTCCAGGAGTGGTCATGCTCATCCCTGAAATTGCAGATGGGAGCCATAGGATATCTCGTTTTGCACCACCCATTTGTGATCCTGAGATACCCAAAAGGTTCCAGATACCAACTATGAAGCTGTATGATGGTTCAACAGATCCAGAAGAACATGTAGCTCAATATAGAGAAAGGATGGAAATCAACCCCATCCCAGAGAGGCTAAAAGAAGCATGCCTATGCAAGGGTTTCGGATCCACACTCACAGGATCTGCTCTTAAATGGCTGCTAAGTCTTCCCCCTTACCCTATTACTTCATTTGCTAATTTAGTTAACCTGTTTAATAGTCAGTTCTCATGTAGCAGAAAATTTGAACGATTAACTAGTGATCTATATAGGGTAACACAAGGTCAAAATGAATCACTTAGAGATTACATCACTAAGTTTAGTAAAGAATCCTTAGACATTCCTAACTTGGATATAGCCACGGCTGTGGAAGCCTTTAAAATGGGTTTGCTTAGGGATTCATTATTCTATGATGATCTTGTTATGACCCCATGCAGGAATCTTAATGAAGTAAGAACCAGGGCCCTTAGATTCATCCGATTAGAGGATGATAAAAGGATCCAGAAGAGATTGGCAGGATCCTCGAAACAGGAAAAGCAAGGATCCTACTTCAAGAATAACAAGTTCAAGTCCTATAACAAGTCTGATAACCAGAATGTGCATGCAGTAGAACAAGAAGAGGATAATGAGGATTATCCTCCAATTTCTGAAAACTGTTTTTCTGTTGATAACAACGAACTAATTCTTGCAATGCAGAATCTAGGGGAGAAAGCAAGATGGCCAAGGAAAAGTGATAAACCAGCTGCTACAAAGGACAAGTCCAAGTGGTGTGCATATCAAGAGGATTTTGGGCATCTCACTGAAGAGTGTATTGCACTTAGAAAAGAAATTGGTTACTTGTTAAGCAAGGGGCACTTGAAAGAGCTTTTGGGAAGAAAAAAGTCAAGGATCCAGGATCCTGAAAAGGTTCCAGAAAGACCTCCTGCCCCTCCAGCAGATGCACAAGTTATAAACTTCATTTCGGGTGGATCAGACATTTGTGGTACTTCCTTTTCAGCAGCCAAGAGACATGCTAAGGAAAACAAGATGGATAACGGGGATAGACCCATTCGAACCTCTACTGTTACGAAGGAGAAAGTTATAACCTTTGATGAGGATGATCGTGTTGATGTTCAGGATCCTCATCATGATGGTCTTGTTATTACTTTGTTTATTTCTAACCACTTTGTTCGTAGGATCCTGATAGATGGAGGAAGCTCAGTAAACATCATTCAGCTTGATGTCCTCAAGAAAATGAACATTCCTGAATCAGACATTGTCCCAAGATCCCTTATCCTGTTGTAATGTTATCCTTGGCAGGCCATGGATACATGACATGAAGACAGTCCCATATACCTATTATCAGTGCATAAAGCTTCCTAGTCCATGGGGGGTGGTGAAAATTGAGAGTGATCAACAAGAAGCTAAGAATTGCTACACGTCATCAATGAAGCCAGCCTCAAGACCAAGGGAGCAACATCAATTAAAGCATCCTCCAAGAGATGTCTTGGAGGCAAAAGAACAAGACGTGAAAGAAATCCTTATGGATCCTCATGATATTGAATCCATAGTCTTCATAGGATCAAGGATCCTCAGCAACATTGAACAGGATCTAGTATCCTTCCTTAAAAGGAGAAAAACTACCTTTGCCTGGAAGCATAAGGACATGACAGGTATATCTAAAGATATAATTACTCATAAACTTGGCATTGACAGGTCATTCAAGCCAATTCACCAAAAAAGGATGAAGTTTGCACCTGAAAGGAATGCTATTATCCAGGAAGAAGTAGATAAACTACTCCAGGCAGGTATGATAAGAGTGGTTAAGTATCCAAGGTGGTTAGCCAATGTGGTTGTTGTTCAAAAGAAAAATGGAAAGTGGAGGGTATGTGTCGATTTCACTGACTTAAACAAGGCATGTCCCAAGGATCCTTTCCCATTACCCCACATTGACTCCATGGTGGATGCTACCGCGGGTCATGAGTTGTTGACTTTTATGGATGCTTCATCTGGATTTCAACAGATTCAGATGGAACCATCTGATCAAGAGGATACAGCCTTTATGACCCCAACTGGTATATATTGTTATATTGCTATGCCATTTGGACTAAGGAATGCAGGTGCTACTTATCAAAGGCTAGTCAATATGATGTTCAAGGAACAAATTGGACACACTATGGAAGTCTATATAGATAACATGGTGGTTAAGTCCAAGAAAGCTGAGGATCACCTTAGAGACTTGGAGGAAGCATTCAATATCATTGATAAATTTAATATGAAACTAAATCCTTCCAAGTGTCACTTTGGTGTTAAAGCAGGTAAATTACTAGGCTATATGGTGACAAAAAGAGGCATTGAAGCAAGTCCAGAGAAAATTAAGGCTATTGTGAATATCAAATCTCCTGCCAATGCCAAGGATGTGCAAAGATTGACAGGCAGGATCGCAGCCTTGAACAGGTTCATATCCAAATCCACCGAAAAATGCAAGGAATTCTATGACATTTTGAGGAAGAACAAGAAATTTGAGTGGACTGAAAAGCATGAAAATGCTCTCAAAGCCCTTAAGGATTACCAATCCTCAGCTCCTGCCTTAATGAAACCAGAAAAAGGGGATATATTATCCTTATATCTGGCGGTATCCTCTAAAGCAGTAAGTGCAGTCCTTGTTAAGGATCACCAAGGTACACAACATCCTGTCTATTATGTTAGTAAGAGTTTGCTTGATGCTGAATCCAGGTATTCACATTTAGAGAAACTTATCCTTGCTTTAATTATGGCATCTACTAAATTAAGACATTATTTTGAAACTCATGCCAGTATTGTCAAGACTAATTTTCCAATTAAGAATGTTCTCAGGAAACCTGAAATGTCAGGAAGGATGGCAAAATGGGCAGTGAAGCTTAGTGCTTATGATATAAGATATGAACCAAGGACTGCCATCAAATCCCAAGCCTTAGCCGACTTTGTGGCAGATTTTAGTAGTGACTTGCAAAAGGAAGCTGAGTTAGAATTCCGGCAGGTGGAAGAAACTAAGGATCCTTGGATACTTTTCACTGATGGAGCCTCTAATGTCAAAGGAACAGGACTTGGAATACCACTAAAATCGCCACAGGGGGATATAATACCCCACTCCATAGCTTGTGAGTTTCAAACTACTAATAATGAGGTTGAATATGAAGCCTTGATAGCTGGTTTGCAAATTGCCAAGCATATGAGGATCATGTATCTTGAGGTACATGTAGATTCATTATTAATTACTAATCACTTTAATGGATCCTATGCTGTTAAAGGTGAAAAGCTAATCAAATATTTAGAGATAGTCAAAGAATTGACACTCTCTTTTGTTTCCTTTAGTTTGACACAGGTACCAAGGGAAGAGAATGCAGAAGCTGATGCATTGGCCAATCTAGGATCATCCTTGAAGATTCCAGAGGATATCAGGATCCCTATTATCCACATCCTAACCCCCGCTATTGAGGATCATGTCGCCACGGAGATAGGAGAGGACTCTGCAATCATCCCTAGTGATGATACACAATCTCATTCAGGATCATGGATCCTTCCAATCATGAGATATATCCAGCATGGAGAGATTCCTACAGGAGAAAACCCCAGGGCTTTCAAAATTAAGGTATCTCAGTTTACAATATTAAATAATATGTTATATAAACGATCTCTTGTAGGACCATATCTAAGATGCATTGAGGATCCTGAAATCCAAGAAGTCCTAAAGGATTTTCATGAAGGAGATTGTGGAAACCACACTGGGGGCAGGGCATTATTCTCAAGGATCCTGAAGACAGGATACTATTGGCCTACTATGAAGAAGGATGCTGTGGATTATGCCAGAAAGTGTGATCCTTGTCAGAGACATAGTAATATCCTTCACCAACTAGCAGAGCTCTTACATCCTATATCCTTTTCTTGGACATTTATGAGATGGGGAATGTATATAGTTGGAAAACTTCCTAAGGCACCTAGTGGAAAGTATTCATGCTTGCTATGACTGATTACTTCTCCAAGTGGATAGAGGCTGAAGCCTTTGCTTAAGTCAGAGAAAAGGAAGTGATATCCTTTATTAAAAGAAACATTATTACTAGATTTGGTATTCCTTCTGAAATTGTTTGTGATAATGGATCCCAATTTATTGGGAGTAGAACTACTAACTTTTGTGACAGCTGGCGGATTAGGATGATAACATCAACACCAGTCCACCCACAAGCTAATGGTCAGGCAGAATCATCCAACAAGATCATCATCAACAACTTGAAGAAAAAGCTTGGGTCCAAGAAAGGAAAATGGGTAGAAGAACTACCTTATGTATTATGGGCTGATAGGACAACTCCCAAGAATGCTACTGGTCAAACTCCATTTTCTTTGGTATTTGGAGCAGAATCAGTGATCCCTACAGAAATGGTGGTTCCTACTGCAAGAACAAGCATCTGTAATCCTGAAGGAAATGCTGAAAACTTGGTTCAAGACTTGGATACTATAGAAGAACTCAGGGATTTGGCAAGGATAAGGATGGCTAGTTATCAACAAAGGATGGCTGGAGCCTACAACAAAAATATCAGGATCAGGAAGTTCCAAGTTGGTGATATGGTATTAAGGAAAGCATTTCAGAATACCACAAATCCTGCTGATGGAAAATTGGCACCAAAGTGGGAAGGCCCCTACCTGATCGAAGCTGAGGCAGGAAATGGGGCATATCGATTGCTAACAATGGAAGGTGATTTGCTACCAAGAGCTTGGAATGCTGTCCACCTGAAGAAGTACTTCATGTAATAAGGATTTGTGATCCTTAGCAATATTCATGATCCACATCCTTGAAGGATCCTTAGAGGATGGATGATCCTCATTTTGGTAATGATCTAATCTCAAACTATTTCATTCTTTAATTTTCCTATATACAAGGAGAAGGATCCTGGATCCTTTATCCTCCTTTCATTTGATTCTGAGTTTTGTAGAAGGTTCATGTATCCTTAACGAAGAATTGAGTATCCACAGAAGACCTCAGTTATTTGAGCTTGACCCCAGATATTTAGGCTTGACCCCGGTTATTTGGGCCTGTCCCCAGTATCGCCAGTAGCACACGATGATCCTGGTACAGTTCATGAAAATGGGACCAGTACTCGCTTTAGGGGCTGACAATTTCATTGTACTGGCTGTATCTGGGATCTTACGTATAATGGTAGACGTACCATACATCCGTTCCTAAGGTTTCTAACGTTTTCACGTTAGCTAAAGTTTTGGCATCTTCATGTCACTAAGTTTGGATAGTCGCCAGTGAGGGCCATACTCCAGTTTACACAAGACCCTTTGTGCTTGACCCCAGTTTTTTGGGCTTGTCCCCAGTTTTTTTTTGGGCTTGTCCCCAGAATTGTTGGGCTTGTCCCCAGTTGCTAACTCTTCTCTTATATTGGCTTAGTCCCAAGTTATGTTCAATTTCAGGTTTTTGAAATGAAACAGCTAAGGATCCTTGATCCTTACCTTCTACTAAGGTTTGTCTTTTGGTTATCCTGATTGTAAATGTTAAAGGTTTAGGATCCTAACTTGGATTCTCAGGTATGATCCTTAATTACTTTAATTTTATTCATTATTTATGTAAGTGACCTTTATCCTTTGACAACAGGATTTATGATCCTTAAACTATACTGCTTTTTTGAATTTATCGATTATAGGATATTTGATCCTTGATCATATCCTAAAACTTTTTGACATGATTTATTAAACCTTTATTCTTTACTTATGAATTCAAAGAAAGTATATAACAACAGTTGGAAATTGAAGAATTCACAAGAATAACATCACAAGAAATAGCCAAAAGATTAAAGTTTTATTTATTCACAAAATGCTAAACCCTTAAAGGTTGTCAAAATTGCCAACCCAAGCTTCTACCAGCAAACAGTGGCCCGTCCACTTGGGTTGGCAAAGGGTGTCCATTGTTAACAGGTCTTAAAAGTGCAGGAAATAAAAGATGGCAAGATAGCAAGTGGTTTCATCCCCCAAACAGAGGATCCCTCCACCACCTATTATCCTACCTTTTGTTCAAAGGATCCATGATCCTCAACCCTAATAGCTATTGTTTAGTTATTACAAACCATCATTGTTTAAAACATCACAACCAAAAAACTTTCAAATCCTAAAAAAATGGGCTCCGGCCGCGTCTAGAAATGTCCATCATCGCCCATTTCTGCAGCTCACACCTTGGCAACATCACCACCAGCATCATCACCACCAGCTTGATCCTTCCCGCTGCCGCTTGCCTCAATCGCCAAGACCTCAGTAGCCTCCTCCTCATCGTCTAGCTCAGCCAGCTTCGCCTTCCAGCCCTCTTTGTCCGAAGTGGTCCTGTCGAAGTCAGGATCCTCAGCCTCCTGGGCCATTTGCAGCTAGATCTTATACATGGTGATGGCAGCAGAGACTTTAGCATCTTCCAGCAGGTCGTGCTTCTCATGATCAGCATTTATCTGGGCCATGACCACCTGCTGCTTTGCCAGAGCAAGATCCTTCTCAAGGCAAGAGATAATCTCATCCTTAGCCAGGAAGAATTTTTGGAACTCCAGATGCTTCTGCTCCGCCTCCTCAACATATGCATCAAACAGCATTTCGATCTCAGCGAATTTCTGCAAAAAAGACAAGGTAGAGTTCAGGATCCGTGATCCTCAAGTGGGTAGGATAATCAAGCTAAGTGAGTGATCCTTACATCAGCAAAGTATTCTTGGAACTGGTGGCGGATAAGAGGCAAGCCTTCAAGATTTTCAGCTTCAGTGGCCTTCCTCTTCTTTCCCCCCTTGGAGGTGACAGGCTTGGGGACTAGAGCACTAGGGCTAGCAGTTGTCTTCTTCTTCCCAGACCTGGGAGCCATAGTGCTGAGATCACTGACACTAAAGCGGGAGGCTGACCTTGAGGATTTTCCAGCACCTATCAATCCAAAACAACAGATAAGTATTCTTGTTTTATTTGCATTTCAACATTTAATCACATACAAACTCGGATACTTACTTGACATAGTGACTGAGCCTGAGGATACTCATTGAGAATCCTTGGTGTTTGCTTGAAATGAGCTTACTGCAGGATCAAGATTCCGGAAAGCGGTGATCCTCTCTTTGGTTGCAGGTGTTGAAATGATATGAGAAACAGAGATAGCTGCACAAAAGATATAAAAAGATGTTAGTGATCCTCAACAGAAACAGGGGTATCCTATGATCCTTCTATAAGGATCCTCTATCCTACCGTGGGTGGTCCATTTTAAGGGGAGATCCTTCCCATCCGGGATAGAATCCCTCCTAATGAAGAAGAATCGCTTCTTCCAATTGGTGTCATTCTTGGTGGTCTTCAGGATTGGGTGTGCCTCACCGGGTTTGTGTTTGAATAGAAAGCGGTGTGAACCATGGCTCACGAGGTTGTATAGTTCAGACAATTTCGACATTCCCAACTCTATATCCTCCTGCTCAATGATTCTCTCAAGGGTATATAAGACCCTCCACATCATTGGCATAGCCTGGATATAGGATATGCTGGCAAGGGAGAAGAAAGACTGGGTAAAAGCAGGGAAATGATAGGAGTATCCTATTAGAAATGGGGTAGCTGGAAAAGCAACCCATGTTGCCGAAACGAAGTCACTCAAGGCTGTAGGCTCGAAAGGTTTAAAGACAGCATTCGCCGGAAAGCAATGACGAATCCTGTCGATCTCAGGATCAGTGAAGCAGCAACGTTCCTTCGGAGAATCTTTGATGATCCCTTGGCTTTTCAAAGGACTATCTTTCTGGTGATCCTTGGCAGGGGATGATCTTAACTTCATCGTGATTCAAAGGTTTTAAAGAAGAACAAAGTAAGAAGGAGAAGAGAGAAAGGGGAGAGAAGTACCTGCTTGATCTTCGAATGAGGATTTAAAGGGTGTAACACACGAATTTAAATGCTTCCTAACCCTTATCTCTAACTTGAATTTATAATGATGATTCTGCTGGGATGTCGCTTCAATGACGTATGATCGATAACGGCTAGTTCGATCCTAACGGCTATATATCCGTTAGTTAGTTGCAGATAAGATCAGAAAATATAACTCGCTTCAATGAGAGAAAGGGGAGAGAAGTACCTGCTTGATCTTCGAATGAGGATTCAGGATCCTTGTTGTTATCCTTATGCTAATGATTGTCTTCATTATGCGTAAGCTTATTTTGCAGGAGTATGTGCATGGACTTGGTCTTGCCGATATTCGTGGAGAATATTCCCTCAATATTCCGCACGTGCTTGTCCCTTGTGAACGTTATGGAGATCGTGGGAAGCTAGCATGATTATCGGATAGTTAGTTAGTATAGTTATTTCTAATTTAAAATAGGGGATAACAAGCTTGAGTTAGAACACTTGGCTAATTTCAGCAAAACACACACTCTCGAACAGCTCTCGACAGTTTACTTGGCGATTCCATACATTTTAACACTTTTGCACACTAGTGATCCTTGTAACAAGCTTGTTATCATCCCGACTTGTAACCTTTTTTCTGTTTAATCTTAGTTGGTGATCGGTAGTTTCCATCACCCGATGTTTTTTATGCCGGAGATCAACTCTTGATCAAGGGCTTTTTCCTCGTATAAATCCTTGTGTTGCCTCTTTATTTGATTTGCAAGTTGTTCATACAATTGTTCAAATATTCAAGCATCACACCTCACAACAAAAGATTTGGTTGCATTATCCTTACTTGATTTTTGACCAAAACACTCGTAACATCAGTTAACATGTTTTGGCACGTTTCATCACATCAAACAATAATTATTTTGCATAATCAACCCAACCCTAATTGTGATCAATCATCAATTACCCAAAACATAACTGTTTCATTTAACGTGCAATTCTAACCAACCATTAATCATTGAACACACAAGGATCTTCAACACTTTCATCGTACAAACCCTAACTACGTAATCAACAGTCATACGGACGATCAACAATGAAACATTATGTACACAAGATCCTACATATTCATACAAAGTTATCACAAAAGAACACAAATCATTCAATCAATACTTACTAACCGTGATACGGAAGTGTTTCGCTAAATCGAGATAGAAAGGCTTCGAGATCCTATGATTGCCGTCGCACAGAGAATAGGGAGAGGGGACTTTAGGGTTTGCGCTTAGGGTTATGAGAGTTAATACGTTCATACTAATAGTCCGCCCCATTCTGGGCCACAAACTAACCTGGGCCGAAGCCCTTTGTCTGCGAAGTATCACTTGGCGAAGAATGATTCTTCGCTATATTGTGAGGGTGACAAAGGTTTAACCTTCGTCGAAGGTTCGTTGTGACGAAGACCATTCTTCGTCAAGCTTGTCTCTCAGTCAGGGTTAAACATAATTATAACATTACAAAATACTTAAGTTTTCATGCAACACTCAAACGTAGCAATACTTTAATCATTCAAATAAACTACATACGTCACCATGTAAAACAAATTGTAAAACAGGATTGTGAAACAAGTGATGCGTATAGGAAAGACCTTGAAATCTCAGGTTGTCACAATTGTCATGTTTTAATGACACATATGATTCCTATTGCAATTCATGGATTATTACCGGAGAACATTCGACATACAATCACAAAACTTTGTTTGTTTTTTTAACATGATTCACACAAAGGTTATTGATCTCGAAATCTTGGACGAATGGCAAAAGGAAATTATCATTACCCTTTGTGAACTAGAGATGCATTTTCCACTGTCCTTTTTTGATATAATTGTACACCTGATATCTCATAGTGTACAAGCGATTAAGGCTTGTGATCCTGTATTCCTACGTTACATGTGTTTTGGTCAAAAATCACACAAGGATAATGCAACCAAATCTGATTTTGTGAGGTGTGATGCTTAGTAAAATGATCAAATGTATGAAGAATGAATGAATGAAATGAACGATGAACACGAGGATTTGTACGAGGAAAAAGCCCTTGACCAATGTATGATCTCCGGCACAAAAAACCTCGGGTGATGGAAACTACCGATCACAAACTATATTAAGCAAACAATGTTTACAAATCTGGATGATAACAAGCTTGGTACAAGGTTCACTATAGTGCAAAAAATGTGTAATCGCTGAGAGTTGTTGAGAGCTCGAGTGTACTGTAATTGTGCAACTAATAATAATGTCTAAAGAAGCTTGTTATCCCCATTTAAAAATAGAAAATAACTAACCAACTAACAATCCGAAAAAGGTGCAAGTCCCCCACGATCACAATGATGGTCGAAGAGCTTATGCACGTGCAGAATAATGAAGCATATTCCCCTAGAATCTCGGTTAGACCAAGTCCTACTCGAATACTCCTGCAAAACAAGTTCAAAACGATGGAAATAATTGTTAGTATTAGGATAATAATGAGGATCCTGGATCCTTAATCCTGCAACGCTTTCTGAGGATCCTTAATTCAAACTGAACTAAGGATCCGTGATCCTAGCTGCACTTAAGGATCCGTGATCCATATGCTTAGAAATTCTATCCCTAACAATTGCCCCCAAACATGACTAGTTGATATCGAATTAGATAGTCATGTTTCAACATTTCTCGGACTAGCCGTTAGTAAGAGATATAGCCGTTGCGAGGCTGATGTCAGCGAGGGTCATCCCTGCAACGAACAATGATTATAAATAGGATAGAGATAGGGGAGATATTTTGCATTTAAATTAGAGAGTTTCTCCCTTTAAATCTTCATTCAACGATCTCAACAGGTATCTCTCTTTCCTTCTCTCTAAATTTTCTTCTTCTGATATTCTGCTTCTTTAAAATCCCATGGCCAAGATGAATCTCCAATCTTCCCGTGCTAAGGATCCTAAGAAGGAGAGCCCCCTAAAAGCCAGGGCGTAACAAAAAATCCTTCATTGGAACTTTGTCACTTCACCGATCCCGAGATTGATCGGTTGCGTCATTGCTTCCCTCAAGGAACCGTCTTCAGACCCTTCGACCCCGCTATGAAAAATGATTGTATTCTGATCACTAGATCACCTTCCCGACAACCCCTTTCCTGATAGGGTTTAATTATCCCTTCCCTACTTTAACACGTGAATTCTTCACAATCACTGGTTTGTGCTATGTGCAAGCCATGCCAATGATGTGGAGAGTTCCCTACACTCTTGAAAACATCATCGAACAAGAAGGGATTGAAATAGGTCTATCCGAGTTGAGTCAGTTATACATCCTTGTCAACCATGGTTCTCATCGTTTTCTGTTCAAACACAAACCTGGTCAACCACACCCGATCCTGAAAACCACTAAAAACGATCCCCACTGGAAGAACCAGTTCTTCTTTGTTAGAAAAGACTCCATCCCAAATGGGAATCACCTCCCCAAAATGTGGATCACCCAGGGTAGGATATGGGATCCTTGGACCAAGACCAAGGTAAAATCCTTTTTTTCTGTTTAGGATAACTGATCCTTCCTTTTGTTTCTATTGTGCAGCTGTCACACTTTCTCATATTCAAGAATCTCCTGCTACAAAAGAAAGGATTGATGCCTTCTGGAAGCTTGATCCTGTTACAAGAACATTTCAAAGTAAAGCAAAGGATATTCAAGAGACCTCCACCGCATCCTACACAATGTCAAGTAAGTATCCATGTTTATGTGTAAATTAATATTTAAATGAATATAAGGTATGAATACTTATCTGTGTTTTGTATGTGCAGGTGCTGACAAATCCTCAAAGTCTACCTCTAGATTCAGCGTAAGTGATCTTAATGAATTTGCCTCCTCAAGATCTCTCAAAAAGGAGCTGGCTGCAAGCCCAAGCATCCCCAATCCTAAGGGCACGAGCACACGGGGCAAGGGTGGCAAAAAGAGAAAGACCGCTGAGCCCACTGAAGGCCTCCCTCTTATTCAACATCAGTTTGAGGAATATGTCTCCGAGGTAAGGATCCCGTATCCTTAAGTCTGAACTTTCCTTTCTGAGGATAACCGATCCTGACTATACACTTCTTTCATGTAGAAATTCGCCGAGGTCCAAATGCTCATTGATCAACATGTGGCTGAAACCGAGCATCAGAAGCTAGACTTCCAGCAGATGTTCCTTGCTAAAGACAAAAATATTTCTTCCCTTGAGATGGATATCAATCTGCTGCAGAAGGAATTGGTCATGGCTCAGATCACAACTCAAAAGCAAAAGGTAGAGGTCATGGACGGGGCTAAGCTTTCTGCCACAATTGCTATGTTGAAGATCAAACTGCAGATGGCTAAGGAGGCTGAGGTGCCTTCCTTTGATAGGTCTGCCTGGGACCAGGAAGCTTGGAGGCAGAGGTTAGCGGAGCTGGATGATGAGGATGAGGCTGAGGAGGTCTTGACACTTGAAGTCGGTAGCAGCGGGTTGAAGGATCCTGAGGTGGATGCAGCTGGTGGAGGTGGTGAGGATGGAGTGAAGGTTTAGGCTGCAACAATGGGCGATGATGGATTTATCTAGATGCGACTGGAGCCCATTTTTTATGGTTTTGTGGTTTTTATTTAATGGTGTTTTGATGCTGAACGATTGTGGTCTGTAATAACTGTAAACAATAGCTTTTAGGTTTAAGGATCATGGATCCTTCAGATAATAGGTAGGATGATAGTTGGTGGAGGGATCCTCTGTTTGGGGGATGAAGCCACTATTATCCTGCCGTATTTACTTTCCTGCGCTTTAAGACTTGTTAATATGGACACCCTTTACCTACCCCAGCGGACGGGCCACGTATTGCTGGTAGATGCTCGGGGTAGGTAATTTTGACAACCTTTAAAGGGTTTAACTTTAATAAATAATATAACCTTTAACTTTTGGCTATCTTGGTCTTGTTCATTTTGCATATATTTACTTGTTAATTGTTATTGTATAACTTCTTAGATTTACAAGTTATTGATGAATGTATAAGAATCAGTTTTTGTCAAAAGGTTTAGGATATGATCAAGGATCAAATATCCTTTAGTCAAAAAGTTTAAAAAGAAAGTTTTCTTTAGGATCATTTATCCTGCTGTCAAAGAATAAGGGTAAGATTGATAAAGCGAGAATAAAATTAGAGTAACTGGGGTTCATACCAGAGAATCCAAGTTAGGATCCTATATCCTTAACACTTACAATTACGATAACCCAAAGATAAAACCTGATAGAAAGTTAGGATCCAGGATCCTTAACTGTTTAGCTTTAGAAACCTGAAATAAGATATAACTTGGGACTAAGCCAATTGTAAAAGAGGATGTTAGTATCTGGGGACAAGCCCAACAATCTGAGGACAAGCCCAATAAACTGGGGACAAGCCCAAAGGATCTTGTGTAAACTGGAGTATGGCCCAAACTGGCGACTATCCAAACTTAGTGACATGAAGATGCCAAAACCTTAGCTAACGTGAAAACGTTAGAAACCTTAGGAACGGATGTATGGTACGTCTACCATTATACTTAGGATCTTAAATACAGCCAGTACAATGAAATTGTCAGCCCCTAAAGCGAGTACTGGTCCCATTGCCTTTAACTGCATCAGGATAATCGTGCGCAACTGGCGAAGGGGTAAGAACCTGATTCGTAGAAGGTAGTAGATACCTTAAACTGGGGACAAGCCCAAAAAACTGGGGACAAGCCCAAACTGGGGACAAGCCTAAAAACTTAGGAAATTGTACTGGATATTGGATCCTTAGGTAGAAGTCTATCAGTATCTGCTAAACTCAGAAATCAGTAAAAAGGATAAAGGATCGTTTTCCAGGTAAACAAATTAAGGAATAAAAGGAATAACAAGGAAATGGTTACCAGACTGAGGTTCACTTATCCTTTGAGGATCCTGAGTCCTTAACCAAAATTCTGTCTTAGCTGAGGATCATCGATCCTTATCACGTGAAGTATTTTTTAAGGTGGATAGCATTCCAAGCCCTTGGTAGTAGGTCACCTTCCATAGTTAATAAACGATATGCCCTCTTTCCTGCCTCAGCTTCAATAAGATAGGGGCCTTCCCACTTTGGTGCTAATTTGCCATCAGCAGGATTTGTGGTATTTTGGAATGCTTTCCTTAACACCATGTCACCAACTTGAAACTTTCTGATCCTGACATTCTTGTTATAGGCTCCAGCCATCCTTTGTTGATAGCTAGCCAATCTTATCCTTGCTAAATCCCTGAGTTCTTCTATGGTATCCAAGTCTTGAAACAAGTTTTTAGCATTTCCTTCAGGATCACGGATGCTTGTTCTTACAGTAGGGACTACCATCTCTATAGGGATCACTGATTCATCTCCAAACACTAAGGAGAATGGAGTCTGACTAGTAGCATTCTTGGGAGTTGTTCTATCAGCCCATAACACATAAAGTAGCTCTTCTGCCCATTTTCCTTTCTTGGATCCAAGCTTCTTCTTCAAGTTGTAGATAATGATCTTGTTAGATGATTCTGCTTGACCATTAGCTTGTGGGTGGACTGGTGTTGATGTTATCATCTTAATCCCCCAACTGTCACAAAAGTTAGTATTTCTATTCCCAATAAATTGGGATCCACTATCACAAACAATTTCAGAAGGGATACCAAATCTGGTAATAATGTTTCTTTTAATAAAGGATATCACTTCTTTTTCTCTGACTTGAGCAAATGCTTCAGCTCTCTATCCATTTGGAAAAGTAATCAGTCATAGCAGGCATAAACACTTTCCCACCTGCTGCTTTTGGAAGTTTGCCAACTGTGGCAATTCGTATTTTAAAACCCAATTCGTTGATCTCTAATGTAACTGTGGGAGAACACGTGATTAATTGATGACATGTTGTTTGCAATGAATGATATAATTTTATATGCTATGTGTTACGTAATCATAATATGAACAAGTATGTTTGGTCGCACATCGACGGACCGGTCGCACAAGCAATTGGGCCAATCCCACTTCCACTAGCCTTGAATCCGCGGCCCAAAGGGTAGCCAGGATGGGCCGGCCCATATTATTTACACATAACCCCAAGGATGTGGTGTGTCTCTCATAATTCCCTAATCACTAGATAAACACACAAACCCTATTTTCCTCTCTCTCACTCGAAACCGGTGGTTACCATCTCTCCTCAGTCGAAGCTTTCTTGGATCATATCACCATCTTCCTTGTCCTAGCATTTTTGCACACTTCTTATCTCACGGTTAGTATGAAATCATTGTTTGATTTGAATAGTTAGTGATGTCTTGATTTATTGCTCCTATGAATGCAAACATGGTTATGATTTATCAAAAGTATGAATATTGATGCTTGTAGGTCTTTATGATCGTAAGGGTTAGGCAAACATTCTTTACACTGTAAACTAGGGTTGCATGATGTTAAGGGTTTAATAACTTTGTTGTAATAAATCTAGTTACAATGCTAATGAAATCGGGCTGTGAATGAATGTTAATCTTGATCAGATTGGTCATCAATAGTCTAGGGATGTTCGATAAAGTGATTAGTTGATCCATCGTGTTATTAGATTTGAGTTAAGCGTTGGTTATTAATAAATGATTGATTGATCTGAATGAAAGGAGAATCTGTTAACGAATTGTGTTTGTAAAAGATTAGGGAATAATAGTGGAAACTGTAACTGATTGACATGAGAATATTGAGTAGTCGAAGGATGTGATACTTTGTCGACATGCTTGACGACTAATGGGTGATGAACAATGGGAACCTTCGTCATCATGCTTTGACGAAACATTAGGGTTCTTCGTCAAAGTCCCTCTCAGACGAAGAACAGTTCTTCGCCATTGTGGTTCTTCGTCACACCCATGCTTGACGAAGAACGATAGTTCGCCACAGGGGTACTTCGCCGAGGAGACACTGGGTGTAACAGTATTCAGTAGTGATGCATGTATTGTTGAACACTTGTAGTTACTAGCTAATGCATGAAAACAATTCAATCTAAGAAATCTAACTTGTGTTATGTGGTTAGAATATTTATCTGTTAGGTACTGGATTGTAATATACATGGGATGTGGTCTGGTATAATAATTTGGTATGTGCTACATGTTAATGGGGATTGTCGTTTTAGATGCAAACTGTGTGCAAATACGTGACTTATTATGTACAAATATGTGACTTGCTGAATACGTGAATTGGATATGTGTTTATGAAACTGACTATTCTTGGTAACCACGGTAGGGTATGGTTGACCAACGTGGAACAGGTAAAGTAATGTAACATACCGAGCAATCTAAAGTGAGTTCATTCCTCTTGAGCATGCGTCCCGGTAGTTGGGACAGTCCTTGGGTATCCCTGAGAGGGATAGGTTTTTGGGTAAATCAATTGGGTATTCCTGAGAGGAATACGTCTTGTGGGTAAAATCTAGAATGTTGGATAATACACTCATCTTATCACCATTAAGTCCCATCTTGTATGTTACCTGAGAGGTAACGGAGTATTAGTTGGTAGCGCTATCTAGGTTTGGCACCCTCACCCCATACCTGAGAGGACGGGTGTGAACTAATGACTCAGTCATGCCCAATGCTTTGATAGGAGCATTGGGGAAAGGGCAAAGTAAATCAGGAGCCATCTTGTATTCGAGTTATTATCAACATTGTAATCAATGAACGGAACTAAACACTTGGTAACTAACGTTTTCGTAAAACTATGAACTCACCAGCGTTGTCTGATACACGTGTGTGCATGCTCGCAGGTTATTGATACGTGTGGATGTGGAACTTGCTGTCTGGGATGCTGGAGTGGTCATGTGTCGAGGAACATGGAAACTTGAAACGGGACTAGCTGATTTCATACACTTTGGTTTTAGTTAAACTTGTATTATGCTTCCGCTAAACACAACGAGTTATAAATAATGTTTTGTAACACTTTATCTTAATGAATGGAAGTTTTTATTAGCAATCTTGTTATGTGTTCAATGTGATTAGTAGCTATATCCTAGTACGTCACACGTCCCGCGGTATTCCCGCATGTGGAATTTTGGGGGTGTGACAGTTTGGTATCAAAGCCACTGGTTATAGTGAACTTGGTTTTAAAAATGTTTTTATAAAACCAGACTATAACCGAACAGTTCTGGATACATGAATATGACCATGACACTCAGCTCCAGATTGCAAGGTTCGTCTTTTCACCTGTGGTATACATTACATGATTAGTATACACTTGTTTATGATGTAACATACGAACACACCCCTGTCACTATAGCATGTTGCATGAATTGCTTGCTTACATTATGATACGTTAATAACATGTCATATTCTTTGAATTTCTGTGATCTTATCATTTTGACAACCTCCGTTTGACATCTGAATTTGAGGAACCATTTGACATGAGTTAGGAGGAACTGAGATGAGCATGTAAATCACAATGTTATTGTGTGTGCACACATAATAATAATGTGGGAGTGCATGTGAGTCCCAGTGAGACTTAACGAGTGAAAAAGGGGTTCTGTTCTGTTATTTAATCAGTGAGAAACGTAACAAATCTATAGGAGTCCTAGCCATGATTGCCTCCTACTTGAACGTGATCTTCTCACTCCTCTCTGAATCCTTACGAATCTCGATGCTATCAAGTATTACCTGAACACTCATCTGAACGCCTAGCAAACTGGGTAGAATGTTAGGTGCTTGTACGAACGTCCCTGAGTTGGATGTCACATAGTCGAATGATTGGTCGATACCTTTCTCACTCCTCTTCATTTGTTGGAACTCAGTGTATTGACGCCTTAGATTCCGTAAGTGCGATCACTTCTGCAACACCCTAGCAACATACTATGTATTACTCGATCAACTTGCAAGATCGAGGGGCAAGAGGATGAGCGTAGTACTTTACCGACCTCAGTATTTGGACGACCCTGATTACCGGCAACGAACACCAGCGAATTGACTTCAATCGAACCCTTAACCCTAGTCAGCGACTTATGGGAGTCAATTCTTATGAATCAATCAGGACATGAGCGATGACAATTGATTATAGTGTGGAATGTGTGATTGCCAGCACAATGAGTAGCACCTTAGGACGTGACATGGAATGTGAAAAGATGGACCCTGTCGGTGAAAGATCGTAGGGCTCCATTTCAAGCAACGACAATAGAGGCAACAATCCCGGCGACATTAAGATACTCGTAATCGTAGCCTTCAGTATGGAAACGAAGGTGACTTCCACAAGGATTGACTATTGATAAGTCAAAATGTCAACAACCAAGGGAATAGTGACAATATTGGGAATCCAAGTGACCGTAATAATAGCACTGGTAGTGGTACTCGTGGAATGGTATTTAAGATTGGCGTGGACAACGCCAGGAATACAACAACATGGTGGCCTGCACAATCTTGGTAACTAATCATTTCGTTCCCGTTCTGTTCAACCCTGATACTTCTTGAAACCGAACTTGTTGTGGAATCGGCTGATGGCAAGTCAATTGAAACCTCATATGTTCTTTGGGATGCAAACCCAACCTTGTGGAACAAGTGTTCGACATCGACCTTCCTTCTGCTATCCTTGATAGTTTCGATGCAGTAGTTAGTGTGGATTGGTTATCCAGATATCGCGCAGATATACCCCGTGAGAAGGAAATTTTGCGTATTCCCCTCCCTAGTGGAGAATGGTTATCTGTTTTAAAGGGTCAGAGTGGTGCGAAGGTTAGCATCATTTCAGCAATGAAGGCCTAGAAGTGTTTACAAAGGGATTACCCCGCTGTGTTAGCAACCGTTGCTGATGATAAGGCTAAGGAAGAGAGGGTTGAGGATCCACCAATTGTTCGTGATTTCTCTCGGTGTGTTACCCGAGGAACTTTCAGGTTTACTTCCACAATTGTAGGGTAGAATCCCAGTTTGACCTCAAGCCAGAGGCAGCCGTGATTACTCGCACTCCCTATCATCTTGCGCTTGGAGGCTTGCAAGAATTGCCTAAACAACTTCAGGAACTACTGGATGGGAGTTTGGTCGATCTAACTCCTCGTCTTGGAGATCCCGAGCTCTATCATGGAAATGAAGGACGAGTCCTTTCGTACGTGTACAGACTCCCACAAGGAGGCTATCGTAGACCATCACCCTCTATCTCGCATCGACGACCTGCTTGATCCATTGCAATGATTAAGCTTCTATCTGAAACTGACTAAAGGTCGAACTGTCATCTGATGGAAGACCATGGGGAGGATGATTCCTAACACGGTGTTACAGATCCAGTATGGCCACTACGATTTCCTGTTCAAGTTATTTAAGATATCCAACACACCAGCAGCCTGAGGGATCACATGAGTAGTATGCGTCAACCTCGTTTCGCCAGATTCGTCGACCACATTTATCTGTGAAGTTTAGAATCACTACCAAGGAAAAGGAACACCATGAATGACACCTGTATTTTGTCCTAGAGCTCCTAGAGGAGGAGCAACTCCACTCGAAGTCTACCTAAGTGTGACTTCAGGGTTTGGGAGGTACACTTTCTTGGTCACGTAGTCAACGAAGTGGGGATACATGTGGATCTCGCTAAGGATCCATTTTATTAGATATTGATCGGCACCAAAGAGTCCATCGGGGATTCAGTAATTTCTTGGTCTAGCTAATACTATCGCAGATTCATCGTGGGATTTTCGAAACCGCGCAACTTCAATCTCTATATAGCACAGCATGGTGCTGTGTATTCATGAGAGACAAAACAGGAGGGCGTCTTCTCAGCTTTTGAAACTCAACTCTACAATACACGGAGCATCGTCTTCACCCGAGGGTACGGGTGATCTAGTGGTATACCATGATGGTTCGAATCAGAGTCCCAATTACACGCCGATGCAACATGAGAAAGTGATGGCTTACGTAGTGGATTTACAAGAAGGATTGCACGAGTCACAACCTACGGTGGATATCATAGTCTTGGGATTTAAGTTGGAGGCATTACTTGGACGGTACCAAATGCACTACTTAGACCGATCACAAGGGCCTCCCGTGTACCCTTGTCTCGAAAGAGCTAAACATGTGGTGACATGGCTGGATGGAACCTTTGAACAATTTCTACTGTGAAACCTAGACATGTACTAGCCTCGCAACACACTATTGACTCTAACCTACCTGATCAGACCCGCTCCGTTCAAACTGAAGAACTGAAGGAAGAGATTTTGCAAGATTAAACCATGCGGGGCATGGGGGAGCAACTTTTGGCAAGATTGGAGGATGTTCGCTACTTCATGGAACGAATATGGATTCCACTATACGACAACCATAGGAAACTTGTGTTGAGCAAAGCACACCGGCCTCAATGTTCTAGTCGTCTGGATTTTGATATGAGATGTTAGGATCTATAAATCTGGTACTGGCAGCCGGTAATGAAGGTCCTTATAGCAATGTGTGTGAACAATGTTGACTTGTGCGAAAGTCAAGGTGGAATAACAAAAACCTTCTGGTTTGTGCCAGCAACGAGAAACACCCATTTAGTAACGAGAACAGACTGCTAAGGATTTTGTCACTGGTTTACCTAAAACTCAGAACGGAAGAAATATCACCTGGGTGATCGTTGATTGTCTCATGTAACCAGTACACCCTCTTGTAATTAAGGAAACCGACGAGTTTGCGCAGCTTGTGAACATTCCTCTGAGAGAGACGGTTTGTAGGCACGGGGTGCCAACTCCTATTACCTCTAGTTTTGATCTATACCTGATTTATGACAGGCACTACACAACACTCTTGGCTCACGTCTAGACATGAGCATTACTTATCACCATAGGACAAATGGTCAGAGTAAACAACCCCCCCTGACACTCGAAGACATGCTGCGAGCATGTGTGTGATTGACCTAGTGAAAATTGGAAGGACACATACCTTTGGCTGAGTTCTACTGTAGCAGTTATCATTCTAGTATTCAGACAGCTCTGTTTAGGGCATTGTATGGATGATAAT
The DNA here is from genome assembly GCA_030545235.1 of Helianthus tuberosus. Taxonomy (NCBI): domain Eukaryota; kingdom Viridiplantae; phylum Streptophyta; class Magnoliopsida; order Asterales; family Asteraceae; genus Helianthus; species Helianthus tuberosus. Next base: position 82,247,490 of record CM060395.1, read on the forward strand.
GCCATTCTTCTTGTTGGGCTAAGGTGTGTGACAACCTAATCATGGGTCCAGGACTTGTACTCGAAACTCTTAGGAAGATTGTTTGGACCGGGAAATTGTTTGGCGGCAACAAGTGACCGTCAGGAAAGCTGATAAGCTTAGGAAACGCTGGAAGATCGCGGTAGGCGATCGTGTCATGTTGAAAGTCTCACCCTGGGAGTGTGTGATACGCTTGGGAAGCGTGGCGAGCTTAACTTACGTTACGTTGGGTCATTAAAAATTCTAGGAAGAATCGGTAACATGACCTACAAACTCGAGTTACCCGACGAAATGGGTAACGTACGCGATGTCATTTATGTTTCGGATCTAAGGCAGTGTTTGTCCGATTAAACACGTGCGATACCTTTACTGGAGGAATATATCGAACACATGGTCCAGGAAGTCAAGGTTCGTTAACCTAGTCGAATCCCAATCGTGAGTGTTCGTTGGAACTCAAGACGTGGACCGGAGTTCACGTGGAAACGCAATGATCGGATGAAGCTCTACTATCCTCAATTGTTCAAACAGTTGTTTCAACTTTGGATGTTATTGACGAATTTCGGGACAAAATTCCCTTTCAAGTTGGGGATGATGTGGTACCCGAGGAGAATCCACAGTCATCCTGATCTAACACCTTATTGCTTTAGGCTACTTATCAAATTTCGGGACGAAATTTCTTTCAACTTGGGGATGATGTGGCAATTCGTATTTTAAAACCCAATCCGTTGAGCTCTAATGTAACTGTGGGAGCACACGTGATTAATTAATGACATGTTGTTTGCAATGAATGATATAATTTTATATGCTATGTGTTACGTAATTGTTATGGGTGAAATTCTGAGCCCATATCCTGGATAATATCTTAAATTATATCTTGATTGAAATTCTGAGCTCATATCCTGGATAATATCCCGGTAAAGGTTAAATGAGGATAAGGATGAGAAGTTATAGGGAGGTAATGAGTAATTATAGACTAAGCGGTTACAAGCGGTCACATCAAGGTCTAATCTTTTAATTGCCTCGTTATTCGTGAAAAAATATAACCGTTAGCATTAGGATACTAAACGGTAACATTTTTTGGGGACAATTGTTATGGGTGAAATTCTGAGCCCATATCTTGGATAATATCTTAAATTATATCTTCATTGTATGATATATGTTCATGCCCGGGATGCTGATTCAGGATATTGGTAACATCCTGAATGGTATCCTGAGGATCACTAACGGATTATGTACAGGAATGCGAGTCCAAGCTTGTAACGCTCATGAGGACCCTTTCCCCGGAAGACTCGGTCTAAGTCGTTCGAAGAAAGACGTTGAAGCCGCTTTACCCGTTCTTTAACGTTAACTATGGAATATTCGGAGGCATCCCCTGTTTATAGGAATTTTTGTTTTCATTTCGTAGCTATAAATAGATGGATAAATCAGATCGAATTGCACACAACAACACTCACTGCTCTCTAACACTCTACTCTCTCGCAACTCTCACTTTCACAAAAAGCATTGTAACACTTTGTGATCTGATCAATATCCTGCACTGTATCCTGACGTTTGAAGTAATAAGAAGAACAAGGCAGCTACGATTGTCAGCTCCCGAGGTTTTGTGCCGGTGATCTAGATTGATCAAGGGCTTTCCTCGTATATCTCGTGTCACCCCCTTTACTTTTCGCTCATTGTTTGATCGTAGATATAGCTCAATATCCTGAGCTATATCCTGAAACTGTTTTAACAAACAATCAATTCAGCATATTTACAACACACATTCTTAGCACACTACCTCACTTAACTTATTTGATCACTAAATTGCTTAGGTAATTTTTGACCAAAGCAATTTGGCGCCCACCGTGGGGCAAGTGGTGCTATTTCTACTAAAAGCTTTTGCAAAATCGTTACTTGGTTTCCTATTTTCAAAAATTTTTGCCACATTATTTTCAATGGCCTCGAGATCAAACATGAGCTCCTCCACCGTGTCTGCTATAACCTCTGCTACGGTTGGTTCGGTGCTTCCAGCACCTCCTCCAAGGATGCAAGCTTCTTCACAACCTCAGGATATTATCCCTACTCGGAACATTCAGGGATCTGGTCCTGTTTTGGCTTCTAATGATGAAATTCTAACCTTATTTGGTAGTGTACAGGAACCGATGAGGCAACAACAGGAAACCAACCAAATGCTGATGAGAGAAATACGACTCTTGAAATCCAGCTCAAGCAGGCCCGCTGAGGATATTGTCACTCCTTTACTACCCAGAGCTTTGAACTTCAGTTCGGCCGTATATACTGAGGATAACAGGGGAAATATTGTACCTAGCCATTCTCAGAATCATACTCCTGAAATACCCTCCTCGGTCAGATGTCAACTGTGAGGAGCTCAGGATATGTTTCAGGATATGGCCAGAATCCTCAGACTGGTAACGTGTCAAATAATAATAATGTTCTTGCTACTAATAATATTGGATCTTTGCAGGATGCAGGTATGACGTCAGCATTTTCTAGGGAGCTTCAGAAATTGAAGGACATGATCTCTAGTGTACCTGGGGTGGTCCAGCCAATTCCGGAAGTGTCCCAAGACAGCCACAGGATATCTAGGTTTGCATATCCTATTTATGATGCTAAAATCCCAAAAAGATTTCAAACCCCCAACATGAAGCTCTCTGATGGAACTACGGATCCTGAAGAGCATATTGCCCAGTATAGGGAAAGAATGAAGATCAACCCTATCCCTCTGGACCTCAAGGAAGCATGCCTGTGCAAGGGTTTTGGTTCTACCCTAACAGGATCAACCTTAAAATGGCTCTTAAACGTTCCTCCTCATTCGATTACATCATTTGCTCACCTAGTGAATTTATTTAATAGTCAATTTTCATGCAGTTGAAGTTTTGAAAAACTAACAAGTGATCTCTACAGGATAACTCAAGGACCTCAGGAATCCTTAAGAGATTATGTGAACAAGTTTAGCCGAGAATCCTTAGATATTCCACATCTTGATGTTGCAACAGCTCTGCAGGCTTTCAAGATGGGGCTGCAAAAAGATTCTCAATTTTACCAGGATCTTGTAATGAACCCATGCAGGAACTTGGATGAAGCTCGGAACAGGGCTTTAAGATATATTCGACTGGAGGATGACAAAAAGATGCAAGAGAGGATGAATTCATCCACCACCTATGAATCAACCAATAGGAAATCAGAATCCTCGTATAAACCATATCGCTCCAAGCCGTATGGCAGAAATGACAGGAAGTAAGTGAATGCTGTTGAAGACGAGGATCCTGAGGAGTATCCTAAATTACCTGAATATTGTTTTTTTTTTGTTAACATACCTGAACTGATGTATGCTATGCAGGGTTTAGGAGACAAAGCCAGGTGGCCTCGGAAGAATCAACAAAAAGCTGATTGGAAGGATAAGTCCAAATTGTGTGCCTTCCATGAGGATTTCGTACATGTAACTGAGGATTGCATTGCTCTAAGGAAAGAAATAAGCTATCTCCTGAGCAAGGGATATCTGAAGGATCTCCTAGGAAGAAAGAAGAATAAGGGTCAGGATATTGAGAAGGATCTCAAGATAATTAACTTCATTTCAGGAGGATCCGACATTTGTGGGACCTCATATTCCGCGGCTAAGAGATATGCAAAGGAGGCTAAGGCCGAAAAAGGAGATAAGCCAGCCAGGATGACGACCCTCACAACTGATAAAGTGATCACCTTCGACAGTGATGATATGGATGCTGTCCAGGATCCTCACCATGATGCTCTGGTAATAACATTATATGTGGCTAACCATTTTGTACGCAGGATACTGGTGGATAATGGCAGCTCCATCAACATAATCCAACTAGATACTTTGAAGAGAATGAACGTATCTCCAATGGATATCACTTCGAAGTCCACTGTGCTTGTTGGGTTCAGTGGAGAGGCTAGGAACACAGTGGGAGAGATAAAGTTACCAGTATATGTTGAAGGGGTCAACTCAATGCAACACTTCTGTGTGATGGACTCCCTATCCTGCTATAATATCATATTGGGTAGGCCATGGATCCATGATATGAAAGCTGTGCCATCAACTTATCATCAATGCATCAAGATCCCTACCCCATGGGGGGTTGTCAAGGTTGATAGTGATCAGCAGGAGGCGAAGGAATGTTACTCATCCTCCATGAAATCCTCAACCAAGCCTAGTGCAGCATAGCAATTAAAGATGCGGGCCCAGGATATCGTGGAGGCTTCAGAACAGGATGTAAAGAAAATTTTCCTGGATCGGGATAATCCGGATATCTCAGTGCTCGTAGGAACCAATATCCCTCAGGATATTGAAGAACAATTAACTAAATTTTTGAAATGCAGGATGTCATCATTCGCGTGGAAGCACGAGGATATGACAGGCATTTCCAAGGACATTATAACACATAATCTCGGTATTGACAGGTCATTCAAGCCTGTCCAACAAAAGAGAAGGAAATTTTCTCCGGAGCGAAATATGATTATTTAGGAAGAAGTGGAGAGGCTATTGAAATCCAAAATGATCAGAGAGGTCAAGTTTCCAAGCTGGCTAGCAAATGTAGTCGTGGTACAGAAGAAAAATGGGAAATGGAGAGTTTGTGTAGATTACACAGACTTGAATAAAGCTTGTCCCAAAGACCCATTTCCTCTTCCTCATATTGATGCAATGGTGGATGCTACTGCCGGCCATGAGATGTTAACCTTCATGGATGCATCCTCAGGATTTCAGCAGATTCAAATGGAACCTTCAGACCAGGAGGATACTGCCTTCATGACACCAACAGGTATTTATTGTTATACTGCTATGCCTTTTGGTTTAAAAAATGTAGGTGCAACGTACCAGAGATTGGTGACCATGATGTTTAAAGACAAGTTGGGGGACACCATGGAGGTGTAAATTGATGATATGGTAGTAAAATCTAAGAAGGCTGAGGATCACCTCCAGGATATTAAGGGAGCATTTGATATCCTGGATCAATATAATATGAAGTTAAATCCTGCCAAGTGCCATTTTGGAGTTGGAGCAGGAAAGTTTTTAGGATATATGGTGATTAAAAGAGGGATAGAAGCGAGCCCAGAACAGATCAAAGCCATCTTAGGTATCAAATCACCTACCAATATGAAGGATGTTCAAAGACTAACGGGACGAGTAGCGGCATTAAACAGATTTATCTGAAGATCCTCGGAAAAATGCAAGGAATTTTATGATATCCTGAAGAAGAACAAGAAGTTCGAATGGGGAGAGAAGCATGAAGCAGCCTTGCAGGATTTGAAGCAGTATCTTTCAACTGCACCTCTATTGATGAAGCCTGAAAATGGTGAACCATTATCCCTATACCTCGCAGTATCAGGGAATGCTGTAAGTGCCGTCCTTGTAAAGGATCATGAAGGTCAGCAGTATCCTGTTTATTATGTTAGTAAAAGTTTATTAGATGCTGAAACTAGATATTCTCATTTAGAAAAATTAATATTAGCACTAGTTATGGCATCAACAAAGCTTAGACATTACTTCGAAACACATAGGATTCATGTTAAAACCAATGATCCTGTTAAAAATGTGCTTAGGAAACCTGAGATGTCAGGTAGAATGGCTAAGTGGTCAGTGAAGTTAAGTGCTTATGACTTAGTATGTGAACCTAGAAATGCCATAAAATCACAGGCTCTAGCTGACTTTGTGGCTGATTTCAGTAGTGATATTCAAAATGAAGTAGACCTAGAAGTTCAACAATTAGGAGAAACCTCAGAATCCTGGACATTATATACTGATGGTGCATCCAACGTAAGAGGTGTAGGTTTAGGTATACTACTAAAATCGCCACAGGGGGACATATTACCCCAGGCTATTAGATGTGAGTTTCCTTCCACTAATAATGAAGCAGAATATGAGGCTTTAATTGCAGGATTAGAGTTGGCTAAAAACATGAATATTAAGAATTTGCAAGTATATGTTGATTCCTTGTTAATTACAAATCATTTTAATGGATCCTATGTAGTTAAAGGTGAGAAGTTAAACGAATATCTCGATATTCTCAAAAAATAAGCAGGATATTTCGATGTTTTTACACTTGAATAGGTACCAAGAGAAGATAATGCTGAAGCAGATGCCTTGGCAAACTTAGGATCATCAGTCAGGATACCAGAAGGAACCCAAATACCAATACTTCACATCCTGTATCCTGCTGTGGATCTCTTCAAGGCTCAGGATAAGGAGGTAACAAGCATTCAGGATCCTGGTCATGATCCTGATCAGGATACTAAATCCTGGACGGCCCCACTCAAGAGATACCTCAAGGAGGGACACATTCCAAAGGATGAAAATCCTAAGGCCTTGAGAATGAAGGTATCACGATTAACTATTATAAATAATGTTTTGTATAAGAAATCTCTTGCAGGACCATACCTGAGATGCTTAGAATGTGACAACCCGAGTTTTCAAGGTCTCTATTTGACTTAACCTTGTATATATTGCAAAGTGTGTTTATATATATGTTTGATGTGCAACATAAGTGTATTTGGTGATATGTGTTTGTATGTTGTTAGTATATGATTATATGCTTTTAAAGTGAAGCCTTTGCCGAAAATCCTTCACTCATGAAAACCCTCACTCGAAAACACCCTCTAGCCGAAAACCCACCCCCCAACGAAATCACCTGGACGAAAACAGCCAAGTGTTTTCGTCAGGAAGTGGGCCGGCGAAAGCGGAAACGGGCTTCGGCCCAGTAGCAAGCCACTAGAAGATTTTGATAATAACCTTTACGTGAAAGTTTTAATCCGAAAACCCTAGTCACCTCTCACCCTGCGACGGCAACCTTGAGACCCTTGAAGCCTCTCACTTTGTCTGGTTCATTGCTTCTCCTGTTTGGGTTAGTTATCAATTATTGATGGTTATGTAATGGAAATTATTATGAACTATTTGTTTGTTATCATGAATGAACTGTTATGTGATTTGGTTGCGAATTAAATAAATGAGTATGATAGGGATGCTTAATCTGATGTATGATCGGTTGTGTCATGCTCATTGTACTTGTTGATTTGATATTGATGATTCTAATAGACGATTAGAAGAGTAGGGTTTTATGTGTGCATGTGTCGAATTAATGGTGATCATAACCACTTACTGATGTTGAATGATGATTGGATGGTAAACATGGTTGAACAGTAACTTAGTATTCTAGTAATGTGTGGTTTCATGAACTGATTTGAGGGAATGATTGGGTGGATGGTTGATCTTGTAACTGTTCGTGATTACTAGGATTTTTGCATAACTGTTAGATAATTAAAACCCTATTTCACGAAATCACCAATCGAACGAAGTCCCTCACCCGGCGAAATCGAAACCAGACGAAAATACAAAGTGTTTTCGCCAAACTTGGAGTTCGACGAAAACCCTTGGGATTTCGTCGCCCAAAGGGTTTTCGCCAATAAATGTTTTCGTCGCCAAAAGCGTTTTCACCACTAAGTAGTTTCGTCACAAAAAGGGATTTCGCCTATCACGTGTTTTTGCCATAAATGTGATTTCATCAAGCGTGCTGCCATGATCACTCTGTTAAATTGTTTACATTGTTAAGTCATGGACCCTGTTAGTATATAACTCTGTTAAAGTTATGCATTTAACCCTGTTAAGGATGTTATCTCAGTTAAGATTAGTAACTCAGTTAAGTTAATTCTGTAAAGCCTAGCAACTCTGTCAAGTATGTTATGAATAACCATGTTAGTGCAAACTGTGAAGGACATCTATATGAAGCATGAATTGCATGACTTTGATTAACTGCTTATATGATGCGTGATAATTGCTTAAACACACTTCGTGACATAGATTGGATATTAATCTATACGAACTTAGCTGATTGAGTACACGTGTATAACTATAGGACTTGACTGATTACTTGCGAGCACAAAGTTTAGCATACCGAGCAAACCAAGGTGAGTTCACACTCCTAAGGCATGGGATTTCGGTGGGTTTGGAATGGGATTGTATAACTATTTATATTATCAATAACACTAGACTACTTGCTACTGTCCTCAGATTGAGAAGGGCACGTACGTAAAACCTACGTACACTCATACTTTCTACTGTCCTCGGATTGAGAAGGGCACGTACGTAAAACCTACGTACACTCATACTTGCTACTGTCCTCGGATTGAGAAGAGCACGTACGTAAAACCTACATACACTCATACTTGCTGCTGTCCTTGGATTGAGAAGGGCACGTACGTAAAACCTACGTACACTCATACTTGCTACTGTCCTCGGATTGAGAAGGGCACGTACGTAAAACCTACGTACACTCATACTTACTACTGTCCTCGGATTGGGAAGGACACTTATGGATACGACTAGTCTAGTAACATACAACATGGGAAGCCCCTACTAAATATCGTGAAATGGTTTAGTAAACAAGGATACTGGGTAATACATGGTTATGAAACGAACTTACGATTTCTGAAACGAACTCAATAACTGAACAATCGACTGTGAACTCGCTCAACTTTGTTGTTGACTCGTTGTTACATGCCTTGCAGGTCGTTAGGTATCTATGGAGCTTGCATCGGAGTGGGAAGAGTCGTTGTGGGACATGGACAGCTATGTGCCATGCTAAACATTTGAAACATTTAAACTTATGACTTGGTTTTAAACATTATGCTTCCGCTTGCAACTTAAACTATGTTTTGTTTAGACACCAATTGTATTGTGTTGGATTTTTATATACTACTTACATGCTTGTTCAATATGATTGGTGGCTTGATCCTGGTCAGTCACGCCTCCAAGCGGTGATACTCCGCATGTGGAGTTTTCGTATAATAACAGTTACCACACTAGCATTCAAGCCGCTCCGTTTGAGGCACTGTACGGGCGTAAGTGTCGATCACCTCTTTGCTGGGCAGAAGTTGGCGACAGCCAAATCACTGGCCCAGAACTCGTAGTTGATACTACAGAAAGGATTGCTCAGATACGACAACGCATGGCCGCAGCTCGTTACCGTCAGAAAACCTACGCTGATAAGCGCAGGAAACCACTCGAGTTCCAAGTTGGGGATCGAGTGCTACTCAAAGTCTCACCTTGGAAAGGTGTACTTCGTTTTGGCAAACGAGGTAAACTCAATCCGCGTTATCTCGGACCGTTCGAAATCATAGAGAAAATAGGCAAAGTGGCCTACAAACTGAACTTACCAGCAGAACTCAGTGGAGTTCACAACGTATTTCACGTGTCGAGTATGAAGAAATGTCTGTCAGATGAGACCCTCATAGTTCCTTTGAAGGAGCTCACTATAGACGATCAGTTGCGATTCGTCGAAGAACTAGTTGAAATCACGGACCGAGACGTTTAGGTCCTCAAGCACACCAGAATACCCCTTGTTCGAGTTCGTTGGAACTCCCATCGTGGCCCATAGTTTAACTGGGAACGAGAAGACCAAATGAAATTCAAGTATCCCCAGTTGTTCAAGAACAATGCAACCACTACTGAGGCTGAAGCTACTACAGAATTCCGGGACGAAATTCCAAACCAACGGGGGGATGATGTGACACCCCAGGAAAACCAGGAAACAACACAACACAACTAGCTTCCTCAGTAACCGCATGCAAAATTTCAGGACGAAATTTCTTTAAAGTTGGGGATAATGTGACAACCCGAGTTTTCAAGGTCTCTATTTGACTTAACCTTGTATATATTGCAAAGTGTGTTTATATATATGTTTGATGTGCAACATAAGTGTATTGTTGATATGTGTTTGTATGTAGTTAGTATATGATTATATGCTTTTAAAGTGAAGCCTTTGCCGAAAATCCTTCACTCATGAAAACCCTCACTCGAAAACACCCTCTAGCCGAAAACCCACCCCCCAACGAAATCACCTGGACGAAAACACCCAAGTGTTTTCGTCAAGAAGTGGGCCGGCGAAAACGGAAACGGGCTTCGGCCCAGTAGCGAGCCACTATAAGATTTTGATAATAACCTTTACGTGAGAGTTTTAATCCGAAAACCCTAGTCACCTCTCACCCTGCGACGGCAACCTTGAGACCCTTGAAGCCTCTCACTTTGTCTGGTTCATTGCTTCTCCTGTTTGGGTTAGTTATCAATTATTGATGGTTATGTAATGGAAATTATTATGAACTATTTGTTTGTTATCATGAATGAATTGTTATGTGATTTGGTTGCGAATTGAATAAATGAGTATGATAGGGATGCTTAATCTGATGTATGATCGGTCATGTCATGCTCATTGTCCTTGTCAATTTGATATTGATGATTCTAAAAGACGATTAGCAGAGTAGGGTTTTATGTGTGCATGTGTCGAATTAATGGTGATCATAACCACTTACTGATGTTGAATGATGATAGGATGGTAAACATGGTTGAACAGTAACTTAGTATTCTAGTAATGTGTGGTTTCAAGAACTGATTTGAGGGAATGATTGGGTGGATGGTTGATCTTGTAACTGTCCGTGATTACTGGGATTTTTGCATAACTGTTAGATAATGAAAACCCTATTTCACGAAATCACCAATCGGACGAAGTCCCTCACCCGGCGAAATCGAAACCACACGAAAACACACAGTGTTTTCGCCAAACTTGGAGTTCGACGAAAACCCTTGGGATTTCGTCGCCCAGAGGGTTTTCGCCACTAAATGTTTTCGTCGCCAAAAGCGTTTTCGCCACTAAGTAATTTCGTCACAAAAAGGGATTTCGCCTATCACGTGTTTTTGCCATAAATGTGATTTCGTCAAGCGTGCTGCCATGATCACTCTGTTAAATTGTTTACATTGTTAAGGCATGGACCCTGTTAGTATATAAATCTGTTAAAGTTATGCATTTAACCCTGTTAAGGATGTTATCTCAGTTAAGATTAATAACTCAGTTAAGTTAATTCTGTAAAGCCTAGCAACTCTGTCAGGTTTGTTATGAATAACCATGTTAGTGCAAACTGTGAAGGACATCTATATGAAGCATGAATTGCATGACTTTGATTAACTGCTTATATGATGCGTGATAATTGCTTAAACACACTTCATGACATAGATTGCATATGAATCTATACGAACTTAGCTGATTGAGTACACGTGTATAACTATAGGACTTGACTGATTACTTGTGAGCACATAGTTTAGCATACCGAGCAAACCAATGTGAGTTCACACTCTTAAGGCATGGGATTCCCGGTGGGTTGGGAATGGGATTGTATAACTATTTATATTATCAACAATACTAGACTACTTGCTACTGTCCTCGGATTGAGAATGGCACGTACGTAAAACCTACGTACACTCATACTTGCTACTGTCCTCGGATTGAGAAGGGCACGTACGTAAAACCTACGTACACTCATACTTGCTACTGTCCTTGGATTGAGAAGGGCACTTACGTAAAACCTACGTACACTCATACTTGCTACTGTCCTCGGATTGAGAAGGGCACATACGTAAAACCTACGTACACTCATACTTGCTACTGTCCTCGGATTGAGAAGGGCACGTACGTAAAACCTACGTACACTCATACTTACTACTGTCCTCGGATTGGGAAGGAGACTTATTGTTGGACCGTTTTACGACCCCGAAAAGTCAGTTGAGAACGTTCATCTTCATATACGAAGGCGGAATCAACGTAAATCAAGTTACAACAGCTTTCCTCTTCAATTCCTTCTCTTTTATTGCTTTCTGGAATGATTTTGACAGAGTTTGGTTACACAAGCAATGGTCAGGTCTCGCTCCAATGTACACCAATGAATAATCAGGTTTCGCTTATGCTGACTATATACAGCCCTGAGGTTTCGCTCTTATGACATGATCAAATAAGCGAAACCTGTTGTTGACATATAAGCGAAACCTCCAAGTGTCTTATAAGCGAAACCATCTAAAGACCCTTGGAGCGAAACCCTTGATGTACATACAAGCGAAATCACCTATAACCTATGTACATTCAAACGAAATACCAACATTAAACCCTAATTTTGACTATCAAGACTCTATGTTGATCTATCTTGACCTAAAACATGATGTAGACATAGTCAACAGACATTCCGTGCACCAACAGACTCCCCCTTGGATGTTGACAAAGTCTTCAGCTCCGAGTCTTCAGTCTTGGTCTTTTCTCCATCTCTCTGTCTTTTCATCATAAGCATTCTATCTTCACGGGTTCAGGTTCACTTCCTAGCTCCATCTTCAAACTTCCCTTTGACTGTTGATCCAGACTCCCCCTTTCACAGACTCCCCCTCTCAATATGCTAAAATCTGAGGTATTGATCTGGTTCAAGCTTTGACATTTAGCTTCCTTGGGAATAATGAAGTCCAAAACCTGTTTCTCAAACATCAATCATTACAAACTATCTTTTCAACAATAAATCACAAACTCAATCAGCTTTAGCAATCCACTCAAGTATTCAGGTCCAAGTTAATGACCCTGATTACTCAATTAATCTACCAAGTTCAATTTAATGACCTTGGTTGATTATTTGACGAATCAAACTGATTTTGAAAACAACAATTTACACATTTTCTAAAAATAACAAGTATCAAGTTAATGAACTTGTTTTTGACTTTTCAATAAATCAAACTCCATCAAAGATAAGCTCTCCTCATTTTTCAGTCCAGAATCTCCTGCAACTGCTTCAAACATCTGAGAATCCAACAATCAACTCTCTACTTTGGTTTGTCTAAAATAAAGCAGAAATAAAATCTTTTTGGATTTTATAAAGTGTTCTAAATTAAGAAATGAAATACAGAAAACTTAAATTCAGAAAGTAAACAAAGTAAACTATTTACAAACATATTTTTGGCGAGCGTGTTAGGGAATCATATCAGCTATCAGACAAATTACAAGTACCATTAAGCTTCATTTCATACTCAGACTTAAACAATTCACCTCGATTGTCGATATACTGATCCATCTTAAATTCCCACACAAATTTCAATTTACTCAGGATACGAATTAAATGTCTTATGAACAAGCTCATTCATGTGTCCCACCTCTTGAATATACTCCCGTATCCAGAATCCCAATTATCAGTCTTACAGGTGAGTATACTACAATGATATCTGTACATAAATTAGCTATGCGAGGGCCGAGGGATCTCAGGTCGATACTTCCGTATACGCAGAGAGATATCAGCTTCGACTTTATGGTATGTCCCCTTTAGAGGATCTTTTAGCTACAACAGCAGCGACTATCAATTTTATTGTTTCATCTGCATGCTGAGGGTGTATGCTATGTTTCAAGCATTTGCAGAATGTATTATCCAAGGACTAGGTCAGAACTACCGTTCAGCAGAAGTCCCAGAATAATACCCCAGACATCATTGAGTATAAAGACCTAGTATATCAGATTATGAGACCTTTCAAACGAGATTTCAGGGGTTACCTATATATCCAAGTAGTGTTCCCCACGAATTTCACAAGTTTGAAATTTAGGTTTATATCCCGAATAAATCTACTAAATGTGTGAAAACCTATCGACACATCATCAGTGAGACTGTTTAACTCATTTAAACTTTACAAATCTTTAGCATACTGTAATTGTCTAGCCAATGTACTATCATTTTCCCTATATACACAAGCTCTTTTTCAAATTTTATCATGTTTTTGTATTTTTGCAATTTTTGACTATTTTTGTATTTTCTGAAAATATATCTATATACATCTATCTACTCCCCCTAAATACCAAAACAAGTAAAAAATCGACAAACCATTGCAGATTGTTTCTCATCTTCATCCGCAACAGTACTCTCATCAATGCCAATTATGCCATCCGACACCGACAGAAGCTTCATACCGTTCAGTATTAACAAATATTTAAACCGATTTTTATCAAAAGCTTTGGTATGTAAATCAGCTTTCTGTTCGTCAGTGTGGATTTTCTCAATTCGTATCAACTTTTTCTCAAAACAATCACGAATAAAGTGATGACGAATTTCTATGTGTTTAGTTTTAGCGTGATGTACTGGATTCTTTGTTATATTTATTGCGGCCTCATTATCAACAAAAAGAGGTGTGTTAAGAAACTGCAAACCGTAGTCGCGCATCTGTTGTTGTATCCACAGGATCTGAGAGTAGCAACTGCTAGCAGAAACGTACTCCGCTTCACATGTAGATAACGCCACAGACGTTTGTTTCTTACACTGCCAGGTAAGCAATCTAGATCCAAAGAACTGGCATCCTGCAGTTGTTGATTTTTAATTGACTTTGCAGCATCCGAAATATGAATCGGAATACCCTTCGAGCGTAAAGTCGCCTTTCCTAGGATACCACAACCCCAATGAAGGAGTTCCTTTTAGGTAACACAATATCCTCTTCACAATAATCATGTGCGAAGCTCTCGGGTTAGATTGATATCTTGCTGCGAGGCACGTTGGGTACATAATATCAGGACGTGAAGCAGTTAAGTACATCAAAGAACCTATCATGGATCGGTAAAACGTTTCATCAGCCCTATCTCCGGTGAGATCTGGGTGAATCCCATGATTTGTTGCAAGTGGGGTAGCAACTGGAGTAGAACTTGACATCCCAAATTTCTCTAGAATATCATGAACGTACTTTGTCTGATGAATGAAGATTCCCTCAGGAAGTTGTTCAACTTGTAGACCCAGAAAGAATTTCATCTCCCCCATTGATGACATTTCGAATTTTTGCTTCATCACTGATTCAAAATCTTTACATAGATTTTCATTTGTTGACCCAAAAATTATATCGTCCACATAAATCTGAACTATCAGAAGATGACCGTCGACTTCTTTAGTGAAGAGAGTGGCATCCACTTTTCCACGACTGAACTTGTTGGCTTGTAGGTGTTGAGACAAAGTCTCGTACCAAGCTCTCGGGGCCTGGTGTAAACCATACAGCGCTTTGTCCAATAGGTAGACCTTGTTTTTGTGGATTGGATCGGTGAAGCCCGGCGGCTGTCCGACATAAACCTCCTCTTTGACCTTCCCATAAAGAAACGCCGATTTTACATCTAACTGATATACTTTGAAATTCTTCCAAGACGCAAATGCAAGGAAAATTCTGATTGCCTCTAGATGTGCTACAGGAGCATAGACTTCTGTAAAATCAATCCACTCCTGTTGACTAAAGCCCTGAACAACAAGTCGAGCTTTGTTCCTTATAACAACTCCTCTGTCGTCTCTCTTACACTTAAATACCCATTTTGTATTTATTTTTCTATGACCATCCGGCAAATCAACTAACTTCCACACTCCCAGCTTCTCGAATTGACAAAGTTCCTCCTGCATTGCATTGACCCAAGAATCTTCTGTAAGGGCCTCTTTGTAAGTTCTTGGCTCAACCTGCGAGATAAAACTACTCAATGAGAATTCAGTTTGCAAAGGAGCAACTTTTGTATAAAAACATGTAAGCCCTTTATCAATCTGATTTCGAGTGCGAACGCCTGTCTACAATTCTCCTATGATCAACTCCTCTGGATGATATGAAAAAGTTCGCGGCATCACTTCGCTTGGAACATCTACAATTCCCTCCAGATTAGTAACATTCTGCTCTGCATCTTGTTCACCAACTTGGTTTGTTTGACTTGAAATCTGAATTTGCTCCCCCTCAGAATCTGAATCACCATGATCAAAGACTAGCATGTTTTCAGCTTCTTGATTATCAATCTGCTCCGACTGATTATCCTGAGCAACTTCATTCTGTTGGACATCATCATGTTCACCAACATTACTCAGACCTGCTTCATCGTCATTTGAAGTTTCCTGTGGTCGCCTCGAATACTCAGCTGGGAACCTTAGCTGTGACTCGTATTCACGCAAAATATCCAACTCATCAAAGAAATCTTCATCTTCCTCTGATTCTTCTCTCATGTCAAACGAATCCCACAGTTTGTCATAATGATAACGCCATGAATCACCAGGATTCTGCGGCGGCATAGTATAACCTTGACATTCAACATTTACAGCTTCAATAATCCGCTTCTCACTTGGAACGAAGACACGTCGCATCGGATTTGCATAACCAACAAATATTCCCTCAATGCTCTTCGGACCAAACTTTCCATGAGGCTCTATAACTGTACAGGGTGACCCGAATGGTTCTAGATACTTCAAATTCGGTTTGCGGTTATTGATTAGCTCAAAGCATGTTTTGTTGAACTTCTTGACAGTGAGAACCCTGTTGAGCGTATAGCATGCGGCGGAAACAGCTTCAGCCCAAAAATTTATCGATAACTTTGAATCTGCGAGCATAGTTCTAGCCGTCTCGATTAGTGTCCGGTTTTTGCGTTCTGCGACTCCATTCTGCTGCGGAGTGTACGGAGCACTAAACTCATGCAATATACCTCTTTCATCACAAAATTCTTCCATCTTACTGTTCTTGAATTCAGTACCATTGTCACTAAGAATTCTTTTAATACGCCTTTGGTACAGATTCTCAATTTTTCTGAACAACGCCATCAAACTATCAAACGTTTCATCTTTCGTCTTCAAGAAAGAAACCCACGAAAATCTGGAATAATCATCAGTAACGACCAAACAGTAGTAATCTCCTGTAATACTTTTGACATTCACAGGACCAAACAAATCCATGTGAAGTCTTTCCAAAGGTCTCGAAACTGAATTGACTTGCTTTGTAGGGTGTGACTTTTTCTTCTGCTTGCCTTTAACACAGCTAATGCACTCCCCTTCCAGATGAAAACCTTTGACATGAACTCCAAGAACCAAATCATTATGCACCAAGTGATTCATCTTCCTTAGGTGAATATGCCCCATCTTGCGGTGCCACAATCTCGATTCTTTCTCTGTTGCTCTAGAAACAAAACAATGTGCTTGACCAGTAGATGTAGTTGCTACACTCATATCTAACACATATAAATCATTCACTCTAGGTGCCCGCATGATAATCCATTCTTCAGGGATAACAAATCCTGGTTTCAAGATCAAACATTCTTTATCAGTGAAGTGAGTAGTATACATATTGTCACAAATCTGCGAGATACTAAGCAGATTGTTCTCCAGCTCAGTAATGTAGTTAACTCTCTCAAACGTCACAATCCCGTTGGATAACGTTCCTTCACCAATAATTCTACCACCTTCATGACCAGCAAATCCCACATAACCACCATTGATATTTGTCACATCATACAGCAATGCAGTCTTCCCTGTCATATGTCTTGAAGCTCCACTATCCATGATCCATCTGGATACAACTTGTGGAAGATCCTGCACAAAACAAACTTTGACTTAACCAACTTCAATAAAGATACCGATTCATGCTTCGCGATCAAGGAAGCTCCGGCAATTCAAATTGTTTAGTCAAACATGGAGTCCACCCAGGCCTTATCAGTCTTAGGTGTAACCTTGACTCTCGCAATTTGAATTTTAAAGTTTTCAGCCTTAAGAGGTGGAAAATTTGCATCATAATCAACCGAAATTGATTCTTCAGCCTTTTTCACTTCAGAAATTGAAATTTTCATTTCTGTTTTTGGTTTCCAAACTTGTTGAGATAATGCAACCCGCTTGTAAAATTTGTCATTTTTAGTTACCACTTTCTTTACGAGTTCATTTTTCACTTTGATGTTATCATTTTTCACACTCTTTTTCTTAACAACGATTGGTGCTTTACCCTTCACCTCAACTTTCTTCTGTTGAATCTTCACAATTTCAGTCTTAGGCTTCACATTGGTACACTTTCGTGCAATGTGACCAACTTGATTACATCTGAAACATGTTCGAGTATCAACAACTCGACTTGTGCCTTCAAACTGAGACTGTGAAGCTCTTTTCACAAAAAATTCTTCATTTGATTTTGAAAAAAAATCATTTTCCTCATCAGAAAGTGAACTTGAACCGTTCACAAACACCTTCTTTTCAGCAAACCTTTTGTTTTGAAAACTCTTTTTCTGATAACTCTTACCTCCCCGATAACCACCCGACCAATTGTTTCGATTGTTATTATAAAAACGTGGTGGCACAACAGGCTTTTTGTAGTAAGCTTTATCTTTCTCAAAATTCATTTGCCTTTTTGTTTGTTTCAAACTGTTCACTTCTGACAACTCAACTTCAACCAATTTGAAAACATTTGTCAACTTTTTCACATTAACATTCTCAATGGGAAACTCAGAATCCGAATACAACTTATCAAATCCAGCCATCTTGTACATCACAAGACCCGGTTCATCACTTAAGTTGTTTTTGGATTTTGGTTTCTGAATGTACTTAATCAAGAAACACCCATCTTCCTTAGTAGTGTCACTATCCGTTTTTAGCACATTTTCAACAACACCTTTTACAATATCATTTTGGACACTATCGTCATTGGAAGATGTGAACGTGACATCAATTGAATCCAGAAGTTTAACTTCACTTTCTTCCTCAATTTCAACCAACCCAGATTGTTTTTTCATGTAATTATCAAGAACAGGTGGTGGAACTTGATGAAAACCCACCCCAGTTCCATCAGAATACACATCTTCGCCTGCTTTGTCTTTCCCAATGGGTTTGGGAATAATGTGTTGCAACACAAAGCTTGCGGAGCTGTAACTGTTAAGCTTCAACTGGATTCGCTCGTTTTCAATTTCAGCCTCTTGAAATTTAAGTTTCAGTTTAGCGATTTCATCCAGTTGTTGGTTGATTGATTCTTCTTTTACTCTAAGCACTGCTTTTAGATGTTCATTTTCTTTAAAAGTTTTACCATTTCGATCATCACAATCTTTCATTGTGCTTTTGAGTTTTTCAAAATTTTCAGAAATCTGACGGTTTTCAAGAATTAACTTTTCATTTTCTTGTTTAATTTTGTCATGATCAATTTTATCATTTTCAATTTGACTAGTTAATTCTCTTATCCGTTCAGTTGAAGCTTTAACTGTTTTGTCACGATCAAGAATCTGATTCTCAACGCTTCTGACCTTTGCTGTCAGATCATCAACTTTCTTCCCATTGAGATACGTGACTGTGTTACAAAATTTGCACTCTTTGTTGCAATTTTTTCAATCAGCATTTCCATCAATTTTCTTACCTGACACATTTGTTGACAAGTTTGAACTGACCTGGCTTTTTGACTCAGACACGGAGTTAGAGTCTACCTCAAGTGCCTTAGCAGCCAGCACTTTGTCAGCTATTTTTCCCGGATTCTCTGTAGTCAACTCCTGCGTTGTGTCAATAACTCCAGTATCAACTTTCTTTGATTTCTCCTGCTCTTCTTTCTCCTTTTTCTCTTTTTCTTCTTTCTCTTTCTCGTCTCCAGTTCCCCACCATTTATTCTGCCAGTACTCATCCTCTTCTTTGTACTGCTGGATTATTGCTTCGATATCAAGCGTTTTGTCATCGGTCACAATATTTCCATATTCATCAAGATAACACTCTCTGTCCAGATCCCATCTATTTGCTTTCCTCGCTTCCAGAAAGATACGAGATATTCTAATTATTTTGTTTTCAGCAATCATTTTTCTGTATTAATATTTCTGCTCTTCAGTTGTATCGTCTTTCCACGGAATAGGTTCGTCGTTTTTCGCCATGAATGCGTAACCAATCGCATATTCCTCCGGTAGAACCTCTTGACTCCAATCATACCCTTCATCATCATAAATCACAGCAAGAGCTCTAGATTTCTCTCTATTGTCTTCAACCTGCTTCAATCTAGGCGGTTCGGATTTATTCTGATGATAAATTGCCTTCTTGTAATAATCATCTCTGAAAGGGTTCTCCGACTCATCAGCATAAGCGTTTCTACATTCTCGCTTGAAGTGACCCTTCTGCTTACACTTGAAGCATGTCACCTTGGATTTATCGAAACCCAGCTTGGTAGATGGACCACCAATTGTCTTTCTGCCAGTAATTTCCATGAAACGCTGTGCTCGACGAACAGCACTTGCCATAGCCCAACGAATATCGATCAGCTCCATATCCTCAGGATCAATCTGATCATAATCTTCTTTTGTCAGATTGGTGTTGCCTATCTTCCCAGCTACTAACCCTTCATACGATTCCAACACCGATGCTAGGAAGATCATCTGCTGTTTGGCCAACTCCTCATCAAAATTCTGAGCATTCTTCAAGTCTATTGCAATGTTGCATTGAAAACGATTCTTTGCATCAGAATGACTTGCAGATGATGAAGATCCACTGTGATTTCCACTACTTTGACCACTTTGACTTTCTTTGCTTGCTGTGGACACATTTTCAACAGAAAACGCAGTCTTGGGAGAAGTTGCTTTTGGCATCATGCTCTTTGGATAATACAAATCCAAATTCTGCTGGTAAGATGAGTGAGTGACTTTGTATGTCTTCTTCAGTTCCAACTCGTGATTCTCGAGTTTCTCAATCAGCAAATCTAATGTCAACTTTTCCGGTGCTTTGATGGTATTCTTCAGCATCAGCGCATAATATCTCCAATCCATCTCGTCAGGCAACGAATCGAACAATTTGTCGATAAGATCTTCTTCAGAATATCTGATATCATGTCTTACTAATTCCAGCTTCAGATGACCAAACCTTTCTATCATTTTACAAACTGACTCGTTCTATAAATACCCAAACATATCAAACTCTTTCTTAAGTAGCTTCTTTTTGTTTTTCTTGATTTCTTCACTACCTATACATTTCTTTTCTAACTTTTCCCAAAGATCTTTTGCATTTGAATAATCGATCAAGGCAATAATGTCTTCCCGAACAGATTGAAATAACAATGCCACACACTTTTGTTCAGCTACAAACGAATCAATCTCCTCAGCTGCTCTTAAAGTTTCACCATTTTTGTTTCCATTTGCATAACCGTTTTTCAAACTCTTCTAACTGGGAAATGCGAATGCCATCAACCAATCTTCAAACTTTCTTGACCACCGACTGTGTTCCTCGATAGCCATTAGCTTTGGAGGTCTATTGAATGTTCCGAAAGCACTTTCCGATTCCCAAGCTTCCTTTTTCCTCTCTTTCGGCGGATTCTCATTCACATTGCTTGACAAAGTATCATTGTTTCCGGAATCTCCAGCGAATGCGTACATGTCGCTAAACGGGTTCAAGAAAATATCATCCATCTTGAGTGTACCTGCAAAATCAGTAAACAGTTAGAAAATTTTCGAAATTTTGACAAACATGGACACTTAAACGAAATCAGCTTTAATGTGTCTTTATAATCGAAATCAATATATGTGACTGATAAGCGAAATCTGTCTTGACCAAATAAGCGAAATCAGTTTTGACCAGATAAACGAAATCAGTTATGTCCTATAAGGAAAATCACTAGTTGTTCACAAAAGCGAAACAACAATGTTCAAATGAGCGAAATATGATGTGTCCGTATAAGCGAAATAGTCTAATGTCCGTATAAGCGAAAGTGATAATGTACAAATAAGCGGAACCGGTAATGTCCGAATAAGCGAAACTGATATGTTCGAAAAAGCGGAACCTTATGGTTCGAATGAGCGGAACCTTCGATTACCGAATAAGCGAAACCTGGTTTTTACCCAATTTTTACCATTTTTAAACCGAATTTCAACCTGAAACTTTCTAGGGTTTGTTAATTGCTTATTTTACACATTATACTCGAATTTTAGGCCATTTCAACCGTAGTAACTATCTCAAATCGAAAAAATATAAGAGAAAGTGAGTAGAAGTAAGAGAATTTA
Source organism: Helianthus tuberosus (assembly GCA_030545235.1). Taxonomy (NCBI): domain Eukaryota; kingdom Viridiplantae; phylum Streptophyta; class Magnoliopsida; order Asterales; family Asteraceae; genus Helianthus; species Helianthus tuberosus. Next base: position 82,269,065 of record CM060395.1, read on the forward strand.
GTCGATTCAGCTGTAGTAGTATGAACTCCTCGTCCTGTCGCTCTGATACCACTTGTTGGACCGTTTTACGACCCCGAAAAGTCAGTTGAGAACGTTTATCTTCATATACGAAGGCGGAATCAACGTAAATGAAGTTACAACAGCTTTCCTATTCAATTCCTTCTCTTTTATTGCTTTCTGGAATGATTTTGACAGAGTTCGGTTACACAAGCAATGGTCAGGTCTCGCTCCAATGTACACCAATGAATAATCAGGTTTCACTTATGCTGACTATATGTAGCCCTGAGGTTTCGCTCTTATGACATGACCAAATAAGCAAAACCTGTTGTTGACATATAAGCGAAACCTCCAAGTGTCTTATAAGCGAAACCATCTAAAGACCCTTGGAGCGAAACCCTTGATGTACATACAAGCGAAATCACCTATAACCTATGTACATTCAAACGAAATACCAACATTAAACCCTAATTTTGACTATCAAGACTCTATGTTGATCTATCTTGACCTAAAACATGATGTAGACATCGTCAACAGACATTCCGTGCACCAACACTTATGGATACGACTAGTCTAGTAACATACAACAAGGGAAGCCCCCACTAAATATAGTGAAAAAAGTTTAGTAAACAAGGATACTGGGTAATACATGGTTATGAAACGAACTTACGATTTCTGAAACGAACTCAAAAACTGAACAATCGACTGTGAACTCGCTCAACTTTGTTTTTGACTCTTTGTTACATGCCTTTCAGGTCGTTAGGTTTCTATGGAGCTTGCATCGGAGTGGGAAGAGTCGTTGTGGGACATGGACAGCTGTGTGCCATGCTAAACATTTGAAACGTTTAAACTCATACTTAACCTTGTATATATTGCAAAGTGTGTTTATATATATGTTTGATGTGCAACATAAGTGTATTTGTTGATATGTGTTTGTATGTTGTTAGTATATGATTATATGCTTTTAAAGTGAAGCCTTTGCCGAAAATCCTTCACTCATGAAAACCCTCACTCGAAAACACCCTCTAGCCGAAAACCCACCCCCCAACGAAATCACCTGGACGAAAACACCCAAGTGTTTTCGTCAGGAAGTGGGCCGGTGAAAACGGAAACGGGCTTCGGCCCAGTAGCGAGCCACTATAAGATTTTGATAATAACCTTTACGTGAGAGTTTTAATCTGAAAACCCTAGTAACCTCTCACCCTGTGACGGCAACCTTGGGACCCTTGAAGCCTCTCACTTTGTCTGGTTCATTGCTTCTCCTGTTTGGGTTAGTTATCAATTATTTGATTTTGTTGCGAATTGAATAAATGAGTATGATAGGGATGCTTAATCTGATGTATGATCGGTTGTGTCATGCTAATTTTCCTTGTCGATTTGATATTGATGATTCTAATAGACGATTAGCAGAGTAGGGTTTTATGTGTGCATGTGTCGAATTAATGGTGATCATAACCACTTACTGATGTTGAATGATGATAGGATGGTAAACATGGTTGAACAGTAACTTAGTATTCTAGTAATGTGTGGTTTCATGAACTGATTTGAGGTAATGATTGGGTGGATGGTTGATCTTGTAACTGTTCGTGATTACTGGGATTTTTGCATAACTGTTAGATAATGAAAACCCTATTTCACGAAATCACCAATCGGACGAAGTCCCTCACCCGGTGAAATCGAAACCAGACGAAAACACAAAGTGTTTTCGCCAAACTTGGAGTTCGACGAAAACCCTTGGGATTTCGTCGCCCAAAGGGTTTTCGCCACTAAATGTTTTCATCGCCAAAAGCGTTTTCGCCACTAAGTAATTTTGTCACAAAAAGGGATTTCGCCTATCACGTGTTTTTGCCATAAATGTGATTTCGTCAAGCGTGCTGCCATGATCACTCTGATAAATTATTTACATTGTTAAGTCATGGACCCTGTTAGTATATAACTCTGTTAAAGTTATGCATTTAACCCTGTTAAGGATGTTATCTCAGTTAAGATTAGTAACTCAGTTAATTTATTCTGTAAAGCCTAGCAACTCTGTCAAGTAAGTTATGAATAACCATGTTAGTGCAAACTGTGAAGGAGATCTATATGAAGCATGAATTGCATGACTTTGATTAACTACTTATATGATGCATGATAATTGCTTAAACACACTTCGTGACATAGATTGCATATGAATCTATACGAACTTAGCTGATTGAGTACACGTGTATAACTATAGGACTTGACTGATTACTTGTGAGCACATAGTTTAGCATACCGAGCAAACCAAGGTGAGTTCACACTCCTAAGGCATGGGATTCCCGGTGGGTTGGGAATGGGATTGTATAACTATTTATATTGTCAACAATACTAGACAACTTGCTACTGTCCTCGGATTGAGAAGGGCACGTACGTAAACCTACGTACACTCATACTTGCTACTGTCCTCGGATTGAGAAGGGCACGTTCTTAAAACCTACGTACACTCATACTTGCTACTGTCCTCGGATTGAGAAGGGCACGTACGTAAAACCTACGTACACTCATACTTACTACTGTCCTGGGATTGGGAAGGACACTTATGGCTACGACTAGTCTAGTAACATACAACATGGGAAGCCCCCACTAAATATCGTGAAAAGGTTTAGTAAACAAGGATACTGGGTAATACATGGTTATGAAACGAACTCAATAACTCAACAATCGACTGTGAACTCGCTCAACTTTGTTGTTGACTCGTTGTTACATGCCTTGCATGTCATTAGGTATCTATGGATCTTGCATCAGAGTGGGAAGAGTCATTGTGGGACATGGACAGCTGTGTGCCATGCTAAACATTTGAATCGTTTAAACTTATGACTTGGTTTTAAACATTATGCTTCCGCTTGCAACTTAAACTATGTTTTATTTAGACACCAATTGTATTGTGTTGGATTTTTATATACTACTTACATGCTTGTTCAATATGATTGGTGGCTTGATCCTGGCCAGTCACGCCTCCAAGCGGTGATACTCCGCATGTGGATTTTGGGGGTGTGACAGATTGGTATCAGAGCCATTGGTTATAGAGAACTTGGTTTTAATAAGGGAAAAAGTTTTTATTAAAACCAGACTATAACCTGTATAGTGCTCAACGATCCACAACGACGCTTCACTCCACGTGCAAGGCTCAACACTATAGGTGATATGGTTTATGTTATATTGCCTACTTGCTATTTACATAGAACTTTGATTATGGTATGCTTAGATGAACGTAACGGCTATTGTTTGAAAACCCATGTGTGCTTACTCTCTTCTGTCATCGCACTTTCGCGAACCTTTCTCACTCATGAGTGGACGCGTTAACCTAACTCAAGCCCAGTTGGTGGCTTTGATCACTGAACAAGTTACTGCAGCGCTTGCAGCCGCTCAAGCAGGAGGTATACCCTGCAGTCGCAACTCACTCTAGGATCTTTAGATCCTACCCTCATAAACCAACTTTTGTGTTTAACCTTGTCCTGTTCTTATACACAACAAATCAGAACGCTCAGCCACCTGTATGCACGTTCAAGACTTTTATGGACTGTCGTCCTAATACTTTCAGTGGCACTGAAGGGGCCGTTGGACTCCTCCACTGGTTCGAGAAGCTCGAATCGGTCTTCGAAATGTGTGAATGCCCTGAGGCTCGCAGGGTGAAGTATGCCATTGGTACTCTCGAAGGTGTTGCGTTGACTTGGTGGAACGCACAAGTTCAAATGTTAGGGCTGGCAGGTGCTAATGCCACCCCGTGGAATGACTTCAAGGAACTGATCAAGCGAGAATACTGTAATCGTGATGACATCCACAAGTTGGAAGTGGAGTTCTTTAACCTGAAGATGACGGGGTCAGAGATAGAGGCGTATACGAAGCGATCCAACGAACTGGCAGTGTTATGTCCAACTATGGTGGATCCTCCCATCAAGCGTATCGAGCTGTACCTCAAAGGCTTGGTACCAGAGATTCAAAGCCATGTGACTGCTGCTAACCTTGCTACCATTCAGGATGTTACTCGTCTTGCTCATCGTCTCACAGACCAGGCAGTGGAACAGAACAGGCTGCCAAAGCGTATAGGTGCTACTACTACTACTACTTCTGCTATTCCCATTGACAACAAACGAAAATGGGATGGACCCTCTAGCAAGGGTTCAACTACAGTTCAGTCCCAGGCACAGCAGCGAAAGACTGATGACTACCAGAGTCCTGGTCAGCAATCATATGGTAGTCAAGGGCAGGGTGGATATCGGGGAAACCACCCAAAATGCAACAAATGCAACAGACACCACAGTGGTCAGTGCAACAAGGGACGTTGTCAGAGGTGTCTTAAGATGGGTCATGAAGCCAAGGATTGCAGGAGCTCACGGCATGCAAATCCAAATCGTCAGCAGCAACAGCAAGCACCGAAGAATCAGCAACAACAACAGGGGATGTTATCAGTGTGGCGCTGAGGGTCACATCAAGAGACAATGCCCGCAATTAAATCAGAATCAGAATCAGAATCAGAACAATAACTAAGGGAACGGAAATAACAATGGGGGTAACAACGGGGGAAACAATGGAGACAATGGCGCCCGGGGCCGTGTGTTCGTGATTGGTCAGGGTGATTCTAGGAATGATCCCAACGTCGTGATGGGTAAGTTTCTACTGGATGACTTTTATGTTAATGTTTTATTTGATTCGGGTGCCGATACCAGTTATGTGTCCCTAAAAGTTAGTCAAATGCTTAAACGTACCCCAACACTTTTTAACACCAAGCACATGGTAGAGTTAGCAATCGGTAAAAGTCTTGAGGCCACACACATAGTTAGGGGTTGTAATCTCATCTTAGCTGGTCAAACCTTCTCTATCGACCTCATCCCTATTGTTTTGGGTAGTTTCGACATTGTTGTTGGTATGGATTGGTTATCGCAACATCGAGTAGAGATCCTTTGCAAGGAGAAGATCGTCCGCATTCCTCGTTCTGGTGAAGAACCTTTAGTACTTCATGGTGAAAAGAGTGGTGCAGTTGTAGGTATCATCTCTTTCCTTAAGGCCCAGAAGTGGTTACGAAAGGGCCACACTGCTATTTTAGCAATTGTTACTGACGCATCAACGAAAGAGAAGAAAATCGAGGATATTCCAGTTGTACATGACTTTCCTCAGGTGTTTCCTGAAGATTTACCTGGGCTACCGCCTCATCGTCAGGTTGAATTTTAAATAGAGCTGGCTCCTGGAGCAGCGCCCATAGCTCGAGCACCGTATCACATAGCTCCAACCGAACTGGAAGAACTGTCCAAACAATTGCAAGAACTCTTGGACAAGGGTTTCATTTGTCCTAGCTCTTCGCCCTGGGAGCTCCAGTATTATTTGTGAAGAAGAAAGACGGTACCTTCAGGATGTGTATCGATTACCGTGAACTCAACAAGGTAACCGTGAAGAATCGCTATCCACTTCCACGTATTGATGACTTATTCGACCAGCTGCAAGGGTCGAGCTACTACTCCAAGATCGATCTGAGATCGGGTTACCATCAACTGAGAGTCCGAGATGAGGATATCTCTAAGACAGCATTCAGAACTCGTTACGGCCATTACGAGTTTCTGGTCATGCCATTCGGGTTAACAAATGCACCTGCGGTTTTCATGGATCTTATGAACCGAGTGTGCAAACCTTACCTGGATAAGTTTGTCATTGTTTTCATCGACGACATCCTGATCTATTCTAAGAGTCAGGAGGAACACGAGCAGCATCTGCGGATTATTTTGGAACTGCTTCGAACAGAGCAACTTTATGCTAAGTTTTCAAAATGCGACTTTTGGCTTCATGAAGTCCATTTTCTAGGCCACATGGTAAACAAGGATGGGATACACGTTGATCCATCCAAGGTAGACTCGATCAAGAACTGGCCTGCACCCCGTACACCAAAAGAAATCCGCCAATTCTTGGGTTTGGCGGGATACTATAGAAGGTTCATCAAAGACTTCTCGAAGATTCCACAGCCGCTTACTCTACTAACTCAGAAAGGTGTCACCTATCATTGGGGTAATACACAGGAATCCGCATTTCAGCACTTAAAGGATAGACTTTGTAGTGCACCTATCCTTTCATTGCCAGAGGGCACAAACGATTTCGTGGTTTATTGTGACGCGTCAATTCAGGGTCTTGGTTGCGTACTGATGCAACAGGATAAAGTCATTGCTTACGCCTCGCGCCAACTTAAGATTCACGAAAGGAATTACACTACACACGATTTGGAGCTGGGAGCTGTTGTTTTAGCACTCAAGATATGGAGACATTACCTGTACGGTACCAAGTGCACCGTCTACACCGATCACAGGAGTCTCGAGCATATCTTCAAGCAAAAGGAGTTGAACATGCGGCAACGATGATGGGTCGAGCTATTGAATGACTATGAATGCGCGATCAAGTACCATCCAGGCAAAGCCAATGTTGTGGCCGACGCCCTCAGTCGAAAGGATACTACACCTAGACGCGTACGTGCTTTACAACTCACTATCCAATCTAGTCTTCCTGCACAGATACGAGATGCTCAGGTAGAAGCATTGAAACCAGAAAACGTCAGGGCTGAAGCCCTACGCGGCTCAAGGCAACGGTTAGAACAAAAGGAAGACGGCGCCTACTATGTAACAGGACGCATTTGGGTCCCACTCTTTGGCAATTTATGAGAACTCGTAATGGATGAAGCACATAAGTCTCGCTACTCAGTACATCCTGGTTCGGATAAGATGTACCACGATCTCAGATCTACGTATTGGTGGCCTAGCATGAAAGCTCACATAGCAACTTACGTTAGCAAATGTTTGACTTGTGCGAGAGTCAAGACTGAATATCAGAAACCATCGGGCCTACTCCAACAACCAGAAATACCACAATGGAAATGGGAACAAATTTCCATGGATTTCGTTACTGGCCTGCCTAGATCTCAACGTGGAAATGATACTATTTGGGTGATCGTGGATCGACTCACAAAGTCTGCACACTTTTTGGCTATCAAGGAAACGGATAAGTTCTCCACTCTAGCAGACGTTTACTTAAAGAAAGTGGTTTCGAGGCACGGAGTGCCGACCTCTATTATCTCTGATCGTGATGCACGTTTTACTTCAGAACTGTGGCAAGCGATGCACAAATCTTTTGGCTCTCGATTAGACATGAGCACAACTTATCACCCGCAAACGGATGGGCAGTCTGAAAGCACAATCCAAACTCTTGAAGACATGCTTCGTGCATGTGTAATCGATTTTGGCAACAGCTGGGAAAAACATCTCCCTCTAGTGGAGTTTTCGTATAATAACAGTTACCACACTAGCATTCAAGCCGCTCCGTTTGAGGCACTGTACGGGCGTAAGTGCCGATCACCTCTTTGCTGGGCAGAAGTTGGCGACAGCCAAATCACTGGCCCAGAACTCGTAGTTGATACTACAGAAAGGATTGCTCAGATACGACAACGCATGGCGGCAGCTCGTGACCGTCAGAAAAGCTACGCTGATAAGCGCAGGAAATCACTCGAGTTCCAAGTTGGGGATTGAGTGCTACTCAAAGTCTCACCTTGGAAAGGTATAGTTCGTTTTGGCAAACGAGGTAAACTCAATCCGTGTTATGTCGGACCGTTCGAAATCATAGAGAAAATAGGCAAAGTGGCCTACAAACTGAACCTACCAGCAAAACTCAGTGGAGTTCACAACGTATTTCACGTGTCAAATCTGAAGAAATGTCTGTCAGATGAGACCCTCATAGTTCCTTTGAAGGAGCTCACTATCGACGATTAGTTGCGATTCGTCAAGGAACCAGTTGAAATCACGGACCGAGACGTTAAGGTCCTCAAGCACACCAGAATACCCCTTGTTCGAGTTCGTTGGAACTCCCGTCGTGGCCCAGAGTTTACCTGGGAACGAGAAGACCAAATGAAATTCAAGTATCCCCAGTTGTTCAAGAACAATGCAACCACTACTGAGGCTGAAGCTACTACAGAATTTCGGGACAAAATTCCAAACCAACGGGGGGATAATGTGACACCCTAGGAAAACCAGGAAACAACACAACGCAACTAGCTTCCTCAGTAACCGCATGCTAAATTTCGGGACAAAATTTCTTTCAAGTTGGGGATAATGTGACAACCCGAGTTTTCAAGGTTTCTATTTGACTTAACCTTGTATATATTGCAAAGTGTGTTTATATATATGTTTGATGTGCAACATAAGTATATTTGTTGATATGTGTTTGTATGTTGTTAGTATATGATTATATGCTTTTAAAGTGAAGCCTTTGCCGAACATCCTTCACTCATGAAAACCCTCACTCGAAAACACCATCTAGCCGAAAACCCACCCCCCAACGAAATCACCTGGACGAAAACACCCAAGTGTTTTCGTTAGGAAGTGGGCCAGCGAAAACGAAAACGGGCTTCGGCCCAGTAGCGAGCAACTATAAGATTTTGATAATAACCTTTACGTGAGAGTTTTAATCCGAAAACCCTAGTCACCTCTCACCCTGCGACGGCAACCTTGAGACCCTTGAAGCCTCTCACTTTGTCTGGTTCATTGCTTCTCCTGTTTGGGTTAGTTATCAATTATTGATGGTTATGTAATGGAAATTATTATGAACTATTTGTTTGTTATCATGAATGAATTGTTATGTGATTTGGTTGCGAATTGAATAAATGAGTATGATAGGGATGCTTAATCTGATGTATGATTGGTTGTGTCATGCTCATTGTCCTTGTCGATTTGATATTGATGATTCTAATAGACGATTAGCAGAGTAGGGTTTTATGTGTGCATGTGTCGAATTAATGGTGATCATAACCACTTACTGATGTTGAATGATGATAGGATGGTAAACATGGTTGAACAGTAACTTAGTATTCTAGTAATGTGTGGTTTCATGAACTGATTTGAGGGAAAGATTGGGTGGATGGTTGATCTTGTAACTGTTCGTGATTACTGGGATTTTTGCATAACTGTTAGATAATGAAAACCCTATTTCACGAAATCACCAATCGGACGAAGTCCCTCACCCGGCGAAATCGAAACCAGACGAAAAGACAAATTGTTTTCGCCAAACTTGGAGTTCGACGAAAACCCTTGGGATTTCGTAGCCCAAAGGGTTTTCGCCACTAAATGTTTTCGTCGCCAAAAGCGTTTTCGCCACTAAGTAATTTTGTCACAAAAAGGGATTTCGCCTATCACGTGTTTTTGCCATAAATGTGATTTCATCAAGCGTGCTGCCATGATCACTCTGTTAAATTGTTTACATTGTTAAGTCATGGACCATGTAAGCATTTAACCCTGTTAAGGATGTTATCTCAGTTAAGATTAGTAACTCAGTTAAGTTAATTCTGTAAAGCCTAGCAACTCTGTCAAGTATGTTATGAATAACCATGTTAGTGCAAACTGTGAAGGACATCTATATGAAGCATGAATTGCATGACTTTGATTAATTGCTTATATGATGCGTGATAATTGCTTAAACACACTTCGTGACATAGATTGCATATGAATCTATACGAACTTAGCTGATTGAGTACACGTGTATAACTATAGGACTTGACTGATTACTTGTGAGCACATAGTTTAGCATACCGAGCAAACCAAGGTGAGTTCACACTCCTAAGGCATGGGATTCCCGGTGGGTTGGGAATGGGATTGTATAACTATTTATATTATCAACCATACTAGACTACTTGCTACTATCCTAGGATTGAGAAGGGCACGTACGTAAAACCTACGTACACTCATACTTGCTACTGTCCTCGGATTGAGAAGGGCACGTACGTAAAACCTACGTACACTCATACTTACTACTGTCCTCAGATTGGGAAGGACACGTATGGATACGACTAGTCTAGTAACATACAACATGGGAAGCCCCCACTAAATATCGTGAAAAGGTTTAGTAAACAAGGATACTGGGTAATACATGGTTATGAAACGAACTTACGATTTCTGAAACGAACTCAATAACTAAACAATCGACTGTGAACTCACTCAACTTTGTTGTTGACTCGTTGTTACATGCCTTGCAAGTCATTAGGTATCTATTGAGCTTGCATCGGAGTGGGAAGAGTCGTTGTGGGATATGGACAGCTGTGTGCCATGCTAAACATTTGAAACATTTAAACTTATGACTTGGTTTTAAACATTATGCTTCCGCTTGCAACTTAAACTATGTTTTGTTTAGACACCAATTGTATTGTGTTGGATTTTTATATACTACTTACATGCTTGTTCAATATGATTGGTGGCTTGATCCTGGTCAGTCACGCCTCCAAGCGGTGATACTCCGCATGTGGATTTTGGGGGTGTGACATGGAAGATCCTGAAGTTAAAGAAGTGCTTCAGGATATACACGAAGGAGATTGTGGTAACCACACTGGGGGCAGGTCATTATTCTCAAAAGTATTAAGGACGGGATACTATTGGCCGACAATGAAGAAAGATGCTGCAAAATATGCTCAAAGGTGTGATGCTTGTCAAAGGCACAGTAACATATTACATCAACCAGCTGAACCATTATATCCTATAGCTTCCCCTTGGCCATTTATGAAGTGGGGAATGGACATAGTGGGGAAATTGCCGAAAGTTCCAGGAGGAAAAGTCTTTATGCTGGCAATGACTGACTATTTTTCAAAATGGGTTGAAGCTGAAGCATTTGTTCAAGTTAGAGATCAGGAAGTAGTATCCTTCATAAAAAGGAATATCCTGACCAGGTTTGGAGTACCAGCCGAGATCATTTATGACAATGGATCTTAGTTTATAAGTAAGAGGACTACTGACTTTTGCAAGAGTTGGGGAATCAAAATGATCACATCTACTCCGGTACATCCTCAAGCAAATGGACAAGCAGAATCCTCAAACATAATAATTGTCAACAACCTGAAAAAGAGATTAGGAGCTAAGAAAGGGAGATGGGCTGAAGAATTACCCTTTGTTTATGGTCTGATAGAACAACGGTAAAAAATGCAACTGACCAAACCCCGTTTTCCTTGGTATTTGGAGCAGAAGCAGTGATCCCAACAGAAATGGTGATACCTATGGCAAGATCTATCCTCCGTGATCCTGAGCAGAATCCTGAAGCTTTGTGTCAGGATTTGGACACTGTAGACGAAACAAGAGATGTAGCAAGGCTAAGGATGGCAGCATATCAACAGAGGATATCCAAAGCATATAACAACAATATAAGGACTAGAAGATTCCAAGTTGGGGATTGGGTGTTAAGAAAGGCTTTTCAAAATACTACCAATCTTGCTGATGGAAAGTTGGCTCCAAAGTGGGAAGGACCATACGAGGTTGAATCAGAATCGGGGAAAAGAGCATACCAACTCAAGAGTATGGATGGGGATATGCTCCCAAGATCCTGGAATGCTATACACTTGAAGCTCTATTTCAAGTGAGTTTAGAATTTAATTTCTAACTCGGGATGGTATGAATTCTATCTTTATTAAATATAATTTATTTTATTCCTTTTTAACCCAATACTTACTTAAGCATCGGAGGGGTGTTAGCCAGGCCAACACCCACCTTAGTTTACAATTGTTTTGCAGTATATGCTCCAGGATATAGCTCCAGGATATACTCTCAGGATATTTCGAAAGATTAGAGGATTGGTGTGATAACTGTGTTCTGTAATCGATGTACGATGTAAAACAATGATGATTATTAATAAAACAATGTGTTTTGGTGTTATTATATGTGTTTTGGTGTTATTATATGTGTAATTGTGTTTAGTGATTTTACAATTTGATTCGATTCCAATTTCAAGCTCTAAATTACTTTCTGGAAGGTTATACGCAAACTGGTGCTTAAACGCAGTCAGTATAACACGACAAACACTCCGGAATAGTGAAATAGGGTTAACATACCTTAAATAACCTCCACATAACTTAGAAATAAGTTTTGAATGGTTTGGTGTGTCGAAATCAAATTTGTTCGATCGCAGGGACTATTTGTGTCAAACTGCGAAACTATGCTGATTTGTATAGTAACAAAGATTCCGGAACTTGATCATAAGTTAAACATACCGTAAATAACCTTTACAAAGCTTAGAAATAGGCTTTGAGGGGTTCGGTATGCTAATATAAACTTTATGCTCATTCAGGGACTAAAAGCGTCAAAAAGTGCATAAGTTTGCATTTTCGTGCATAACTTACGTTCTGAATACATCCGGACATCCAAAAATTTATGTAAGCATTAAAATATTTTATTTTAGTGTTTGGCATGATAAAATTATATTCGTCGCTTAATTTGGATCATTTTTGCGTTCGTTACGACTTCCGTCGTAATTAAACGAATAACGCAACCGTATGACCAAACGAACCGACATCCGAGATGTTTTTGAGCATATTTTAAGTTCCCTATACTTTAACTTTATTTTAGAGCCTTGAAATGGGGTTAACAGGGCTTAAAAGTGCCAAAAAATCAAGTTTTACAAGTGTAGGGACCATTTTTGAAATTTCTGGCAGATTCAATGAACCTAGTCCATTTTGAAGTGTTGATGGTTTTCACCCATGGTTTTACAAAACCATGGGCTGGTATTCAATGAACATAGTCCATATTAGGGGCTCCCATGGTTTTAGAAAACCATGGGCACACATGTAAGGTCCAGATCAAAGCTCAGTTTTCGAGGAACGATCTTAACGGTTCTAGAAATCCTATATATACCCCATCCATTTCACTTCAAAACCCACAATTTGAAATCTGATTTATGCTCTCTAAGTGGAAGTATATGCTTCCTACCTGAGAGAAAAATCGGAATCAAATCTTGCGGGGACCTTCTATAAGTGTTCTTTCGTTCTTTTCATTCGTTTTAGCATTAAAGTCAAACTGCGTTTGACTTTCTGCATTGACCAGTTTATGGTCAATGCGAAGTTCGTTTGAACTTCATAACATGAGCGTAATCACGATGGTTATAGTCCCTAGTGACTATACCTACTGATTACCACGTTATCTAGGCTCCGTGACGAGTCGTAGTTTCAGCCAAAATGCGTATTCTTGCGTATTTTGTAACCAAACTACTTTTGGGTATCAAGACCCTTTGTCTTGATACCAAACCTGTTTTCAAACTTAGTTAAGCATGTTAAAAGCTCGTCACTTTTAGTTTAGTGCTTATATAGGGTCGTAAAGTAAGCGATCTAAACAATCGCTTATACTTTCTAACCCGACCCGTTTGGTCGATCATTAGGATCCGACCAAACACATTAGGTGACCATAGTGTATAGGGAATAACCTTCCGAGGTTATACCTTATGGTCACGATGTTTAGTTAGTTGTATGATAGGTAGTTTATATGCCTTAGGTAAATTACCAAAATGCCCTTTTTACGCCAAAATTCATTTTAAGCATATGTAACATAACTTTTGACATCTAAACTGATTTGGCAACAATATTAAACATGTTGAGGCATATTTTTCTTATCATAGGACTAGTTAGGCGTTCCGAACGCGTTTCACGCGAACAACGCGTTAAAGTAGCATAAGCTACCTTAATGGGTCGCGATGGGTCGAAAGCACTTAGGTTAGGTTTCATTTAGGATGTAGGCCTTGTTAAACCATATCATATGAGTTCCAACACTCATTTGGTTTACCAGACCTCATTCTGTCCGATCTTCCGATTTAGGCGTCTATTGTTTGACTAGTGATTGAATTACTAGGTGCTGCTTGATTTCTCTGGTTTACTCGAGTTTGTTGAAGTACTATTGATTGAGGATACCTTGCACTACATGTGAGTACATAGTTCCCCTATTTTATTGTTTTCAATTGTTTTGGGGTGATTCATATGTGCTAAATGTTTTCAAGGTTTTAACGATGGTTTTCAAAACGATTTTCGATATTATACCGATGATTTCAAAAACGATTAAGATGGTTTATACTAAACTAATAACGATTTCAATAAAGTGAATAAACTAGTTGGTTATATTTACATAACGAATGGCATTCATTAGCATTGATCAAGCCGACCAGTATTTAGGTTATGGTACCATAGGATCTGACAAATCCCGTTATTGCACTATACCCATGGTTATGTGTGGGTGTTGTGGGTAACGACTGAATCTGTGATTGTTAACTTACCCTTTGGAGGTTTGTTAATGCGAGAAGCGAGAAACGAGAAACGAGGTAGTCGAGTCACGAAGGTTTGAATGTTATTAGCGAGACGACCATATATAAGTTTTTCACAATTAAAACGAGGATGATTTAAACGATTTGGAAACGATTTGGAAACGATGTTAAACGATTTGGGTAAACGATTGATTTTTGGTTAGTGTTTAGATAACGGGACGGGTGTAATGTGGTGAAAACATGGTAGATACGCCGCTGGTACTTCTTATATATAAGTGTTATCAACATATTACATAATGTGGCGTTATTTAGCTCACTTGGGTAAACGATATTGAAACGATGTCACTCAACGATGTTTTCGAAATAATATACGAGTTTTATTAACAAGTTTATACGAGATGTTTTACAAGATGGTTTTCTAAAACAAAAAGCTTTTGGGTTAAGAATCGTGGCTACAAAATTTTATAGATTATAACCATCTTGATTTGAGTTGGTTAATCATGTTGCAATATTATACACTTTTTAAAAAACAAGGTTTTCGAGCTATTGCAATATATGTAAACAAGCCATGATTCCGATACTCTTATAAAACCTATGTACTCGCCAGCATTTCTTTGCTGACTTTGTTTTTACATATGTTTCAGGTGTTGTTACTTGATTGACGTTCTAGGATGCATGCGTCACATAGGATCTGGACGAGGCCTTAGTGACATAAAACGATGATAGTCGATAAAAAACTTGTTTGTTCTATGTTAAGACAATGTTAATGTTTAATATTATCAATAAAACGAAACACTTTTTGTATCAATGGTTATGAAACGATAATTCTGTTACAACACTCCCTGACATTTCCGCCACGCTTTGTTGTTTTACGTGGTCGGGGTGTGACAGAAGAGTTGGTATCAGAGCCAATGGTTATAGGGAATTAGGTTATTAGTAATGCTTTGACCTAGATTATAACTTTAGGATCCTAACACAAGTTTACTTCTGTTTAGATTTTAAAACAAAACCGTCATCTATCCTTAGGTGATAACCACAATAAGAACGCTAAGTTCGAATCCGCTTTGAAAACTAATCATCCATTCTAGGATGATTGATTACTAGGTTTTGAACCCTCTGTTGTAAGGTTTTGAACCCTACAAGTTTAACTCATTTTTAGCTTAGTGTCTTCTGAGTTTTCAAAATCTCGTCAAAGTTTGGGTCTAAATAATGTGAACACGTGCAAACTGGAAGAGTGAGTGCCTGTACTCTGAGTTTTCTGTCTAAGGCTAGAGTGTTCATACAAATCCACATAATCGGACCAGTCACTCTTACCTGGGAACTCTTGGGGTGAGTGTTCACTTATAGGCGAGCATGTCTTCGTGATACATTATTTTTGACCTATTTACTTTGATTAGTCACTCCGTGTCGTTTGTTTGTTCGAAGTAACGAACAAATGTTCGCCTTTATGGTGTTTTGACGGTATTTTCAATACCTCTTTTGCTTTTAAACCTCACTCGTTTCTCTTGTTGCCTTGTTAGACAATGCCTCCTCGACGTGAAGCACAATCTTTCACTATTGAAGAAATCGCAGCCTTGGTCTCTCAGCAAGTGGCTGCTGTGCTTCCAGGCGTTGTCACCCAAGTCCATGAGATATACAACAACAATAATAACAACAATAATGCACCGTGTAATTTCAAGAATTTCAATACTGTGAAGCCGCTTAAGTTTTCTGGGTCGCAAGGAGCAACTACGCTCCTACAGTGGTTTGAGAGTATAGAGAGCACATTCAGACATGTGCAGTGTC
Source organism: Helianthus tuberosus (assembly GCA_030545235.1). Lineage (NCBI taxonomy): Eukaryota > Viridiplantae > Streptophyta > Magnoliopsida > Asterales > Asteraceae > Helianthus > Helianthus tuberosus. The sequence continues at coordinate 82,284,887 of CM060395.1, forward strand.
AGAATGCGCGTAAGGTTGAATTTGCTTCAAGCGTGTATAAGAAGCGAGCGCTTACCTGGTGGAATGGTATTATGCACGACAGGGGTGTCGAAGTGGCGTTGGCACAAACATGGGAAGAGCTTCGGGCTCTCATGATGAAGGAGTTTCGTCCCCGTCACGAAATTCGGTCTTTGGAGCTAGAGTTTGACGATTTAAAGCAAGATGGGGCTGAACACCGTGCGTACACGGATCATTTTGAGGAACTCAGTCTATTGTGTCCCACCATGGTTACCCCTCTGGAGAAAGCAATCGAGAGATATATCGATGGTCTACCCGATTCTATTCTGGAGATTATGACCGGTGTTAATCCTACTACCCTTCGTCAAGCAATCGAGTTGTCTGCTACCCTGACTGAGACTCAAGTCAGGAAGGGTAAACTCACCCGCAAGGGTGATAAAAAGAAGGCGACTCATTCAGGGAAGGACAAGAAAAAGGGTAAGGGTAAGGAAGGTGAGGCGTCGAAGAAATCGAGGAAGCGAAAGGGTGCTCAGAATTTTGCTGTTACAGCACAGACTGCTCAGAACCCGCAGAACCCATCGGCTCAGCCACCTGCAAAGAAAGCGTATGCTGGTACCGCACCTCATTGTGCTCGTTGCAACGGTCATCACGTTGCACAACAGGCTTGCAAGCAATGCACGACGTGTGGTAAACTTGGGCATTTGGAAAATACTTGTCGTTTGGGACAGAATCAGGTTGCTCAGGTTCCAACTCCGGGTCAGGGGAATGTTGTGAGATTCCCACCGGGTTCATGTTTTAATTGTGGAGAGTATGGTCACTTCCGCAACAATTGTCCGAGACTGGTGATTGCAAACACGAATGCTAACGCGAACCCGAATGTGAACGTCAATGTTAATGTCATTCCCGCTCGTGGGCGAGCGTACAATTTGAATGCAAACGAAGCGAGGGCCGACAACGAAGTGGTTAAAGGTACGTTTCTTGTTAGCAATCGACCTGCGTCTATTCTTTTTGATTATGGTGCCGATAGAAGTTTTGTTTCTTTGTCTTTTGAGCCTTTCTTGCGATACCTAGAACCAAACTAAGGAAACCCTTATCTGTCGAAGTTGCTACTGGTAAATCTCTTGTTCTCGATTCAGTTATTCGTGATTGTCAGTTGAACCTTGATAACCATCTTTTTCCTATTGACCTCACACCGATGCAACTTGGGAGTTTTGATATTATCATTGGAATGGATTGGTTAACCAAACACCACGCTGAGGTCGTTTGTTTCGATAAGATTGTTCGTATTCCTTTGTCTTTCGGCAATGTTTTCGAAATTCGTGGCGAGAAACCTTCAGGTGGTTTGAAGCTTATGTCGTGTTTGGAAGCCCAAAGGAATCTACGAAAAGGATATGTTGCTTTTCTGGCACATGTCACTGAGGAGAAAACCAAGAGCAAGAGTATTCAGGATATTCCGATTGTTCGGGATTATCCGGAGGTGTTTCCTGATGAACTGCCTGGTTTGCCTCCAGTTCGTCAAGTCGAGTTTTATAGTGACCTTGTACCCAATGCCAACCCGATTGCAAAAGCACCTTATCGTCTTGCACCGTCGGAGATGCAAGAGTTATCGAAACAGCTTCAAGAGTTATCTGATAAAGGATTCATCCGACCGAGCTTTTCACCTTGGGGAGCTCCTGCCCTCTTTGTGAAAAAGAAAGATGGATCTTTTCGAATGTGTATCGATTATGGTGAGCTTAATAAGCTCACCATCAAAAATCGATATCCCCTACCTCGAATTGATGATCTTTTCGACCAGCTGCAGGGTGCTTCATGCTTTTCCAAGATCGATCTGCGTTCTGGGTATCATCAACTTTGTGTTCTCGAAGAAGATATTCCCAAAACTGCTTTCCGCACAAGATATGGGCATTACGAGTTCACTGTCATGCCTTTTGGTTTGACGAATGCTCCAGCTATCTTTATGGACTTAATGAATAGGGTATGCAAACCTTATTTGGACAAGTTCATTAATGTGTTCATCGACGATATTCTCATTTATTCAAAATCTCGAGTCGAGCACGAGCAACACCTTCGCTTAACATTGGAACTCCTGAAGAAGGAACAACTTTTTGCTAAATTCTCCAAGTGTGAATTCTGGCTTAAAGAAGTTCAATTCTTGGGTCATATAGTCAATGAGCAGGGTATTCATGTGGATCCATCCAAGATTGCTGCTATCAAGGACTGGAATACACCGACGACGCCTATAGAGATTCGATCTTTTCTTGGTCTTGCTGGTTATTATCGTCGATTCATTTCGAATTTCTCGAAGATTGCGGTTCCACTCACTGCTTTGACTCAGAAGAATAAGCCTTTCGAGTGGGGTCCCAAGCAAGAAGAAGCGTTCCAAACACTGAAACAGAAGTTATGTGATGCTCCTGTTCTATCTCTACCCGAGGGAAGCGATGATTTCGTTGTCTATTGCGATGCGTTCAACTTAGGCCTTGGTTGCGTCCTTATGCAATGAGGTAAAGTTATAGCATATGCATCTAGACAATTGAAAGTTCACGAGAAGAACTATACGACTCATGATCTTGAGTTAGGAGCTGTGGTTTTCGCGCTTAAAATCTGGAGACACTACCTCTATGGAACGAAGTGTGTGGTTTTCACAGACCACAAAAGTCTCCAGCATATTCTTAATCAGAAAGAGCTGAACATGAGGCAACGACGTTTGGTTAAACTCTTAAACGATTATGACTGCGAGATTCGCTACCACCCTGGTAAGGCGAATGTTGTAGCCGATGCGCTTAGTCGAAAGGAGCGAGTCAAGCTTCATTCTGTTAGAACTCTATCTGATATTCAATCTCGTGTCCTTCAAGCTCAGCACTCTTGTGTTTCACAAAATTTGATGGGTATGGAATTACCACGTCAACTTGAGCTTATGCTCGAAGAGAAAGACAATGGTTTGTTCTATTTTAAGGATCGATTTTGGATTCCGAAACAAGACGATCTTCGCACCTTGGTAATGGACGAATCTCATAAGTCTCGATATTCTATCCATCCTGGTGCTGATAAAATGTACAAGGATCTTCGTACTCGGTGCTGGTGGCCTGGTATGAAGAAGGATGTTGCCTTGTATGTATCGAAATGCCTAACTTGTCTCAAAGTTAAAGCCGAACATCAACGACTTTCTGGCTTGCTTGTACAACCAGAGATACCAATTTGGAAGTGGGAGAACATTGCGATGGATCTCATCACTAAGTTACCACGTACGTCTAAAGGTCATGACGCTATTTGGGTTATTATTGATCGATTAACGAAATCAGCTCATTTCATTCCGATTCGCGAGGATCTATCTGTAACACCTGTGCCTCCATGGCCATCAAACAAATACCAAACCAATGAAATATTGTATTTCATACTTGGGATTTGTAAAAATATGTGTATCGTTTACACATATCAACTCTTGTTCGATTTCAAGCTCTAAATCGCTTTCTGGAAGGTTATACGCGCACTGATGCGTAAATATAACCAGTTTAATCCAACGAACACTCCGGAATAGTGAAATAGGCTTAACATACCTTAAATAACCTTTACATAACTTAGATATAAGTTTTGGAAGGTTTGATGTGATGAAATCAAAGTTAAATCGCTTACAGGGACTAAAGTTGACAAACTGCGAAAGTATGCCAATTTGAACTGTAACGAACATTCCGGAACATAACCATAAGTTAAACACACCTTAAATATCCATGACATAGCTTAGAAATAGGCTTTGAGGGGTTCGGTGTGCTAAAATAAACTTTTGGGACATTCAGGGACTAAAAGTGTCAAAAAGTGCACAAGTTTGCATTTTCGCGCATAACTTACGTTCTGAATACATCTGGACATCCAAAAATTTATGTAAGCATGACTACATTATATTTTAGTGTTCGCCTTAAGAAAAATCCATTCGTTGCGTCATTTGGATCGTTTTTCGCGCTTATGCGCATTCCGTCGTAATTAAGCGAACATCGCGTTCGTACGACCAAACAAACCATCATCCGGCATATTTTTGAGTATGTTTTGAGTTCCCTATACTTTAACTTCATTTTAGAGCCTTGAAATGAGGTTAACGGGGTTCAAACGCATCGAAAATCGCTTAAACAAAGTGCAGGGACCATTTATGTAAAATCTGCCAAAACAGGGGCCTAGCGTGACGCGAGGGTCCTTAGCGTCACGCGACCCCCTTCTGGACCAGATTAAGTGTATTTGACAGCTGGTTGCAGCTGTTTTGCACTCCCTAACCCCTTGCCAAGTGTTGATTCCTTATGGTGGTGAGCATTTTGAGGCACCACAACTTCCCGACAAGTGTACGCCTTGGATCGTGGCACGTTTTCCATGAAACGATCCTAACGGTGGACCGTTTACTATAAATACCCAACCCCCCTTCCATTCAAAACCCACCAAAGCTGATCCAAATGCTCTAAGTTGAGGCCTTCGCTTCATACCTGAGCTATTCGATCACGATTCACTAGCGGGGACCCTTCGTAAGTATTCTTTCGTTCTTTCCTTATTTTTACTGCTTTTCGAGTCAGAAAGTCAAACTTTGTTTGACTTTCAGCGTTGACCAGTAATGGTCAATGCGAAGTTCGTTTGAACTTCGCAACGTGAGTGTAATCACGTTGGTCATAGTCCTTTGGGACTATGCCCACTGATTACCACGTTGTCTAGGGTCGTAGGGTAGGCGATCTAATAAATCGCCTATACCTTCGAACCCGACCCAGTTTGGTCGATCATTAGGATCCGACCAAACACTTTAGGTGACCATAGTAGGTAGGGAATAACCTTCCGAGGTTATACCCTATGGTCACATCGTTTAAGTAGTTGTATGATAGGTAGTTTATATGCCTTAGGTAAATTACCAGAATACCCTTTTCATGTATAATTGGTAATTAAGCATATGTAACCTAAACCTTTGTCACGTAACTGATTATGTAATATGTTTAGGCATATAACACTTGTCATAGGGCTAGTTAGGCGGTCCGAACGCGTTTCACGCGCACGACACGTTAAAGTAACGTATGTTACCTTAATGGGTCGCGATGGGTCGATAATACTTAGGTTAAGTTTCATTTAGTATGTAGGCTTTGTTAAACCATATCATATGAGTTCCTACACTCATTTGGTTTACAAACCCTCCTGCTACCCAGTCTTCCGATTTAGGTCCGGGTTAATTATGTAGTTACCTATATTAGGTACCGTTTGATTTCCGGGACTCCTCTAGCTTACTTGGTAGTTGTTCAAGACTCCTAAGCACTCCCAGGCGAGTACATTCTTCCCCTATTTTACTGTTTTCAATTGTTTTGGGGTGACTCATATGTGCTAAATGTTTTCGATGTTATAACGATGGTTTCAAAAACGATTAAGGCGATTTATACAAAACTAATAACGATTTCAATAAAGTGAACAAACTTGTTGGTTGTGTTTACATAACAAATGACATTCATTAGCAATGATCAAGCCGACCAGTATTAGGTTATGGTACCATAGGATCTGACAAATCCCGTTATCTTACTGCACCCGTGGTTATGTGTGGGGGTAGTGGTAGCGACTGAATCTGAAATTGTTAATTTACTCTTTGGTAAGGGTTTATTAATGCGAGATGTTAATTTATCCTTTGGTAAGGGTTTATTAATGCGAATTGTTAATTTATCCTTTGGTAAGGGTTTATTAATGCGAGTCACGAAGGTTTGGATGTTATTAACGAGACGACCATATAAGTAGTTTCACGACCTAAAACGAATTAAACGATTTACGATTGGTTTTCACACGATGTTTTAACGATTGGGTAACGATTGGGTTTCACACGATGTTTTAACGATTGGGTAACGATTGGGTTTCACACGATGTTTTAACGATTGGGTAAACGATTGGCTTCAAAGCGATATACGATATTATTTTGGTTATACATATTGCATGATTTATATTTGGACATGAACATTACTTTGGTGGTTTGGTTTGGATTAAGTGATTAAGTAACGATGCGTGTGGAATATGATACAAGCATGGTGGATACGCCGCTGGTACTTCCTATATATAAGTGTTTGTATGGTATTACATATTGTAGCGTTATTTGAATCATTTCAGTTTGAGACATAGAACATTTTATACAAGTAACATACTTTTCACAAGACATTTATTTACAAACAACTTATCTTATACAAACTCATTTTTCATGGTTATTCATTTAATCATGCATTATTTTCTTATTTATACATATCACCTGAACTTATCATTGTTTTTCAAATAATTTACTAAAACAAATGTTTTTGGGTTAAGAGTCATGGTTACGAGGTTTTACAAATTATAACCCGCTTGATTTGAGTTGGTTAATTAAGTTGCAATATTATACTCTTTTCAAAAACAAGGTTTTTAAATAAAGTATTGCAACGTCTAAACTAGCCATGATTTCGACACTCCTACAAAACCTATGTACTCGCCAGCATTTCTTTGCTGACCTCGTTTTCACATATGTTTCAGGTATTGTTGGATGATATCGATTGATAAGATGCATGCTCATATAGGACTGGACAAGGCCTTAGTGACTCAATAACAATGATAGACTATGTTTAAATAGTGTATTTAGATTTCCAGACAATGAAATTGCTCTATGTATAATAAAACGAAACACTTTTGATATCCATGGTTATGAAACATTAATTCTGTTGCAACACGCCCCGATGTTTCCGCCGCGATTTGTTGTTTTACGCGGTCGGGGTGTGACAGAAAAGATGATATCAGAGCCAATGGTTATAGGGAATTAGGTTATTAGTAATTAGTAATGCTTTGACCTAGTCTATAACCTTTCTAGGACCCTAACGCGAGTTTACTTGCGTTTAGTCATAAAACAATACCGTCACCTATCCTTAGGCGACGACCACAACAAGAACATAAATTTCAAAACCGCTTTGAAAACTAATCATCTGTTCTAGGATGATTGATTTCTAGGTTTTGAACCCTCTATTGTAAGGTTTTGAACCCTCTGTTATATGGTTTTGAACCCCTTTGAATTTTCAAATTCTCGTCATGGTTTTGGGTTTTAAATAATGTGAACACGTGCAAACTGGAAGGGTGAATGCCTGTATTCTGGGTTTTCTGTCTAGGCAAGCACTTCGTATACATCTCATCAGACGCGAGACCAGTTGTGCTTACCTGGGAATTCTTGGGATGAGTGTTCACTTATAGGCAAGCATGTCTTCGCGATACATTATTTTGACCCATTTACTTTGATTAGTCACTGTGTGTCGTTTGTTTACCTTGTGGTAACAAACAAATGACCACTACCCTTGCTTTCATCAGATTTGTTTCATCTTATTCTTTTCGTCTAAATACTCTCACTCGTTTCCTTTCATGTTTCCTCTTTTAGACAATGCCTCCTCGACGCGAAAACCAGATAGAGACTGCCGAGCTGGCAGAAATTATTGCGCAGCAAATGGCTGCTCAATTCCCAAACCTCTTTGCTCAATGGATCCAAGCCTACAACAACAACAATGTTCCATGCAAATACAAGGATTTTAACCAGGCTAAACCACTCAAGTTTAGTGGTTCTGAAGGAGCGACTGGGCTTCTTCAGTGGTTTGAAAGCATAGAGAATACTTTTCGCCACGTGCAGTGTCTTGACAATCGCAAGGTCGAGTTTGCTTCGAGCGTATTTCAGAAGAGGGCTTTGACATGGTGGAACGGGGTTATGAGAGATAGGGGTGCTGAGATTGCCTTGGCACAGACATGGGCTGAACTAAGAGCTCTTATGATGAGGGAATTCTGTCCTCGTCATGAGCAGCGAGCCTTAGAGAAGGAATTTGATGATTTGAAGCAGGATAGTGGTGAGCACAGGGCTTATACTGATAGGTTTGAGGAGCTGAGTCTGCTTTGCCCGACAATGGTTACCCCACTTGACATAGCTATCGAAAGGTACATCGACGGCCTACCTGACTCGGTACAAGACATCCTTACTGGTAGTAACCCTACCACACTCCGTCAGGCGATCGAGTTATCAGCGACATTGACTGAGTCGCAGATTCGGAAGAACAAGTTACACAGGAAGGGTGACAAGGGCAAGAAACAGACAGCTGACATGGAGGATAGCAAGAAAGGTCAAAACAAGAAGGGTAAGGAAGGTGAGACGTCAAAGAAATCAAGAAAGCGAAAGGATGTTCAGAACTTTGCTGTTACAGCACAGACTGCTCAGAACCCGCGGAACCAACCAGCTCAGCCACCTGCAAAGAAAGCATATGCCGGTACCGCACCTCATTGTGCCCGTTGCAACGGTCATCACGTTGCACCACGAGATTGCAAGAAATGCACAACGTGTGGTAGACTTGGGCATTTGGCCAATATTTGTCGTTTGGGACAAAATCAGGCTGCTCAGGTTCAAGCTCCGGTTCAAGGGAATGCTGCGAGATTCCCATTGGGTTCATGTTTCAACTGCGGAGAGATTGGTCACTTCCGCCACAACTGCCCAAGACTGGTGAATGCAAATGCTAACGCAAACCCAAATGCGAACGTCAACGTCAATGTGAATCCAGCACGTGGTTGAGTGTTTAACATCAATGAGGCACTCGATGTTGAAGGAATGAACAATTAGTATTTTGTATTTTCCTCTGGTTATTATCTAGTAACATTTTAAGACAATGCGGTTGTTATATAAATAAAAATTTGTGGTTTTTATTTTCAACTAATGCAATTGTATGAATGTTTGATCCAACCTTATGATGTTATCACAAAGACAAAACTACTCTTGTGGTTCTGTCATTTTTATGATCACTTGTGATCTCCCTAAGAACCTCAAACACTTGTTTCTTCTAAATCCAAAGTATCTTATCGTCTTGCACCGTTCGAGATGCAAGAATCATCAAAACAGCTTTAAGAGTTGTCTGATAAAGGATTCATCCGTCCGAACTTTTCACCTTGGAAGAAACTCCAGTTCTCTTTGTGAAAAGAAAAACGGATCTTCTCAAATGTATATCGATTAACGTAAGCCTAGTAAGCTTACCATCAAGAATCGATATTCCCTACCTTAAATCAACGATTTCTCCGATCAACTGCATAGCGTTCATGCTTTTCCAAGATCGATTTGCACTTTGGGTATCATCAACTTCGTATTCTCGAAGAAGATGTTCCCAAAACGGTTTTCTGCATGAAGTATGGCCATTACGAGTTTACAGTCATACCTTTTGGTTTGACAAATGCTCCAGCCATCTTCATGGACTTAATAAATAGGGTCTGCAAGCCTTATTTGGATCAGTTCGTCATTGTTTTTATTAATGACATCTTGATCTATTCAAAGTCCCGAGCCGACCACGATCAACACCTTCGTTGATTTCGGAGCCTGATTGGATTCCTTGTACACCTTAATTTGTACATTACAACTCAATTAGGACAAGCCGAATTCTTTTTTTTAGATCTTCCTATTTTCATAGTTAGATTCTTGAAAATATTTAAAGTGCTAAGTGAAATCCACGGATTGGATTCCTAGTATGCTTTAAATACCCATGTCCAAAGATAACAAATTAAACGATTTTACGATTAAACGATTCTGCGATTTAACGATTTTGCGAATAAACGATTATACAATTATGCGATTATGTGTTATGTGTTATGTGTTCTCCTCTATGTTCTTGTGTGATCCAATTTTCAAATCCTCATAGAATCTTTCGTATCTTTATATGAGGGATTCATAGTAGGATATTCAAAAGGTACTACTTTAAATCCTTAATGGGCTTCTACGTTGTAGTTAAAGACCCTTGGGATTATATGGTACTATTCCATGATTCGATGAGAGACCCTTAAGTGGTCTAGTCTAAAAGATTGATTCACAATTTGATTAAAGAACGACATCTAGTGATGTAGCTGAACAGACTCCTTGATAGTCTATTTAGATCATTTATTGATTTAATTAAAAGGACTCTATGGCGGTCTAGTTACACTCATCACAGGTTTGTTCATTTGGTTTTCCCCTACACACTATAAAATAGACTGTGTATACTGTGCAAGGAATTGTCTGATTATGGACGCGTACATAATTATGAAATTTAGTGCATAGGAACCCAGTAAGATTTATTATGTGTAAGAACCGATAGTGACAAAAATAACGAAATGAGAACAATGTAATGGAGGTACGGTGGACGCACCAATGACGCTTTATATACTTGTATATAAGTATCCCTCTTACGTTGCAATCATGATGATTATTAAAATTACTAGAAGTTCAGAAACCTAACCAATGTTGTTCGATCTTTTCAACTTCATGTTTTGAACTCTTACAAGTTTCCTCTAAATAAATTTCGGGACGAAATTTCCTAAAGTAGGGGAGACTGTAACACCTGTGCCTCCACGGCCATCAAACAAATACCAAACCAATGAAATATTGTATTTCATACTTGGGATTTGTAAAAATATGTGTATCGTTTACACATATCAACTCTTGTTCGATTTCAAGCTCTAAATCGCTTTCTGGAAGGTTATACGCGCACTGATGCGTAAATATAACCAGTTTAATCCAACGAACACTCCGGAATAGTGAAATAGGCTTAACATACCTTAAATAACCTTTACATAACTTAGATATAAGTTTTGGAAGGTTTGATGTGATGAAATCAAAGTTAAATCGCTTACAGGGACTAAAGTTGACAAACTGCGAAAGTATGCCAATTTGAACTGTAACGAACATTCCGGAACATAACCATAAGTTAAACACACCTTAAATATCCTTGACATAGCTTAGAAATAGGCTTTGAGGGGTTCGGTGTGCTAAAATAAACTTTTGGGACATTCAGGGACTAAAAGTGTCAAAAAGTGCACAAGTTTGCATTTTCGCGCATAACTTACGTTCTGAATACATCTGGACATCCAAAAATTTATGTAAGCATGACTACATTATATTTTAGTGTTCGCCTTAAGAAAAATCCATTCGTTGCGTCATTTGGATCGTTTTTCGCGCTTATGCGCATTCCGTCGTAATTAAGCGAACATCGCGTTCGTACGACCAAACGAACCATCATCCGGCATATTTTTGAGTATGTTTTGAGTTCCCTATACTTTAACTTCATTTTAGAGCCTTGAAATGAGGTTAACGGGGTTCAAACGCATCGAAAATCGCTTAAACAAAGTGCAGGGACCATTTATGTAAAATCTGCCAAAACAGGGGCCTAGCGTGACGCGAGGGTCCTTAGCGTCACGCGACCCCCTTCTGGACCAGATTAAGTGTATTTGACAGCTGGTTGCAGCTGTTTTGCACTCCCTAACCCCTTGCCAAGTGTTGATTACTTATGGTGGTGAGCATTTTGAGGCACCACAACTTCCCGACAAGTGTACGCCTTGGATCGTGGCACGTTTTCCATGAAACGATCCTAACGGTGGACCGTTTACTATAAATACCCAACCCCCCTTCCATTCAAAACCCACCAAAGCTGATCCAAATGCTCTAAGTTGAGGCCTTCGCTTCATACCTGAGCTATTCGATCACGATTCACTAGCGGGGACCCTTCGTAAGTATTCTTTCGTTCTTTCCTTATTTTTACTGCTTTTCGAGTCAGAAAGTCAAACTTTGTTTGACTTTCAGCGTTGACCAGTAATGGTCAATGCGAAGTTCGTTTGAACTTCGCAACGTGAGTGTAATCACGTTGGTCATAGTCCTTTGGGACTATGCCCACTGATTACCACGTTGTCTAGGGTCGTAGGGTAGGCGATCTAATAAATCGCCTATACCTTCGAACCCGACCCAGTTTGGTCGATCATTAGGATCCGACCAAACACTTTAGGTGACCATAGTAGGTAGGGAATAACCTTCCGAGGTTATACCCTATGGTCACATCGTTTAAGTAGTTGTTTGATAGGTAGTTTATATGCCTTAGGTAAATTACCAGAATACCCTTTTCATGTATAATTGGTAATTAAGCATATGTAACCTAAACCTTTGTCACGTAACTGATTATGTAATATGTTTAGGCATATAACACTTGTCATAGGGCTAGTTAGGCGGTCCGAACGCGTTTCACGCGCACGACACGTTAAAGTAACGTATGTTACCTTAATGGGTCGCGATGGGTCGATAATACTTAGGTTAAGTTTCATTTAGTATGTAGGCTTTGTTAAACCATATCATATGAGTTCCTACACTCATTTGGTTTACAAACCCTCCTGCTACCCAGTCTTCCGATTTAGGTCCGGGTTAATTATGTAGTTACCTATATTAGGTACCGTTTGATTTCCGGGACTCCTCTAGCTTACTTGGTAGTTGTTCAAGACTCCTAAGCACTCCCAGGCGAGTACATTCTTCCCCTATTTTACTGTTTTCAATTGTTTTGGGGTGACTCATATGTGCTAAATGTTTTCGATGTTATAACGATGGTTTCAAAAACGATTAAGGCGATTTATACAAAACTAATAACGATTTCAATAAAGTGAACAAACTTGTTGGTTGTGTTTACATAACAAATGACATTCATTAGCAATGATCAAGCCGACCAGTATTAGGTTATGGTACCATAGGATCTGACAAATCCCGTTATCTTACTGCACCCGTGGTTATGTGTGGGGGTAGTGGTAGCGACTGAATCTGAAATTGTTAATTTACTCTTTGGTAAGGGTTTATTAATGCGAGATGTTAATTTATCCTTTGGTAAGGGTTTATTAATGCGAATTGTTAATTTATCCTTTGGTAAGGGTTTATTAATGCGAGTCACGAAGGTTTGGATGTTATTAACGAGACGACCATATAAGTAGTTTCACGACCTAAAACGAATTAAACGATTTACGATTGGTTTTCACACGATGTTTTAACGATTGGGTAACGATTGGGTTTCACACGATGTTTTAACGATTGGGTAACGATTGGGTTTCACACGATGTTTTAACGATTGGGTAAACGATTGGCTTCAAAGCGATATACGATATTATTTTGGTTATACATATTGCATGATTTATATTTGGGCATGAACATTACTTTGGTGGTTTGGTTTGGATTAAGTGATTAAGTAACGATGCGTGTGGAATATGATACAAGCATGGTGGATACGCCGCTGGTACTTCCTATATATAAGTGTTTGTATGGTATTACATATTGTAGCGTTATTTGAATCATTTCAGTTTGAGACATAGAACATTTTATACAAGTAACATACTTTTCACAAGACATTTATTTACAAACAACTTATCTTATACAAACTCATTTTTCATGGTTATTGATTTAATCATGCATTATTTTCTTATTTATACATATCACCTGAACTTATCATTGTTTTTCAAATAATTTACTAAAACAAATGTTTTTGGGTTAAGAGTCATGGTTACGAGGTTTTACAAATTATAACCCGCTTGATTTGAGTTGGTTAATTAAGTTGCAATATTATACTCTTTTCAAAAACAAGGTTTTTAAATAAAGTATTGCAACGTCTAAACTAGCCATGATTTCGACACTCCTACAAAACCTATGTACTCGCCAGCATTTCTTTGCTGACCTCGTTTTCACATATGTTTCAGGTATTGTTGGATGATATCGATTGATAAGATGCATGCTCATATAGGACTGGACAAGGCCTTAGTGACTCAATAACAATGATAGACTATGTTTAAATAGTGTATTTAGATTTCCAGACAATGAAATTGCTCTATGTATAATAAAACGAAACACTTTTGATATCCATGGTTATGAAACATTAATTCTGTTGCAACACGCCCCGATGTTTCCGCCGCGATTTGTTGTTTTACGCGGTCGGGGTGTGACACTATCTGCTGATAAGCTTGCAAAGATTTATGTTGATGAGATTCCGACACGACATGGTGTGCCCTTGGATATCATCTCTGATCGTGATGCTCGATTTTCATCTCATTTCTGGAAGGCCATGCAATCTGCTTTGGGAACCCAACTAAATCTAAGCACTGCTTATCATCCCCAAACAGATGGCCAATCTGAGAGATTGATTCAAACTTTGGAGGATATACTTAGAGCATGCGTGATAGACTTTGGTGGTAATTGGGATTCTCATCTGCTGCTGATCGAGTTCGCTTACAACAATAGTTATCATACTAGCATTAATATGGCACCATTCGAAGCTCTCTACGGTCGAAAATGTCGTTCACCTGTCTGTTGGATCGAGAACGGTGAAGCTCAGCTTACTGGACCTGAGTTCATTCTGGAAACAACAGACAAAATCAAGAAAATTCGCGATAATCTTGTGACAGCTCGAAACCGTCAAAAGAGATATGCGGATTTGGGACGCAAGCCCTTAGAATTTCAAGTCGGAGATCGTGTCCTACTCAAGGTTTCACCTTGGAAGGGAGTCGTGAGATTTGAAAAGAAAGGAAAACAGGCACCTCGATATGTGGGACCATTTAAGATTGTGGAAAGAATTGGAAAGGTTGCCTATCGACTAGAGCTACCTCCAGAGCTTGGAAATATTCATCCGACTTTTCACGTGTCCAATGTGCGAAAGTGTTTAGCTGACGCTAATCTACACATTCCTCTCGACGAGATTCGAATCGATGAAACAATGCACTTTGTCGAGAAACCCGTGGAGATCGTGGACCGTGATTTCAAACAGTTGAAGAACAAACGGATTCGATTGGTCAAAGTTCGCTGGGAATCCAAACGTGGCCCAAAGTTTACTTGGGAACGTGAGGACCAGATGAAGATGAAATATCCGCATTTGTTTTCACAAGCTTCCTCTAGTTAAAATTTCGGGACGAAATTTCCTGAAGTAGGGGAGATTGTGACAACTGTGTTCTGTAATCGATGTACGATGTAAAACAATGATGATTATTAATAAAACAATGTGTTTTGGTCTTATTATATGTGTTTTGGTGTTATTATATGTGTAATTGTGTTTAGTGATTTTACAATTTGATTCGATTCCAATTTCAAGCTCTAAATCGCTTTCTGGAAGGTTATACGCAAACTGGTGCTTAAACGCAGTCAGTATAACGCAAAAAACACTCTGGAATAGTGACATAGGCTTAACATACCTTAAATAACCTCCACATAACTTAGAAATAAGTTTTGAATGGTTTGGTGTGTCGAAATCAACTTTGTTCGATCGCAGGGACTATTTGTGTCAAACTGCGAAACTATGATGATTTGTATAGTAACGAACATTCCGGAACTTGATCATAAGTTAAACATACCCTAAATAACCTTTACATAGCTTAGAAATAGGCTTTGACGGGTTCGGTATGCTAAAATAAACTTTATGCTCATTCAGGGACTAAAAGCGTCAAAAAGTGCATAAGTTTGTATTTTCGCGCATAACTTACGTTCTGAATACATCCGGACATCCAAAAATTTATGTAAGCATTAAAATATTTTATTTTAGTGTTTGACATGATAAAATTCCATTCGTCGCTTAATTTGGATCGTTTTTGCGTTCGTTACGACTTCCATCGTAATTAAGCGAATAACGCAACCGTACGACCAAACGAACCGACATCCGAGATGTTTTTGAGCATATTTTAAGTTCCCTATACTTTAAATTTATTTTAGAGCCTTGAAATGGGGTTAACGGGGCTAAAAAGTGCCAAAAAATCAAGTTTTACAAGTGTAGGGACCATTTTTGAAATTTCTGGCAGATTCAATGAACCTAGTCCATTTTGAAGTGTTGATGGTTTTCACCCATGGTTTTGCAAAACCATGGGCTGGTATTCAATGAACATAGTCCATATTAGGGGCTCCCATGGTTTTAGAAAACCATTGGCACACATGTAAGGTCCAGATCAAAGCTCAGTTTTCGAGGAACGATCTTAACGGTTCTAGAAATCCTATATATACCCCATCCATTTCACTTCAAAACCCACAATTTGAAATCTGATTTATTCTCTCTAAGTGGAAGTGTATGCTTCCTACCTGAGAGAAAAATCGGAATCAAATCTTGCGGGGACCTTCTGTAAGTGTTCTTTCGTTCTTTTCATTCGTTTTAGCGTTAAAGTCAAACTGCGTTTGACTTTCTGCATTGACCAGTTTATGGTCAATTCGAAGTTCGTTTGAACTTCATAACATGAGCGTAATCACGATGGTTATAGTCCCTAGTGACTATACCTACTGATTACCACGTTATCTAGGCTCCGTGACGAGTCGTAGTTTCAGCCAAAATGCGTATTCTTGCGTATTTTGTAACCAAACTACTTTTGGGTATCAAGACCCTTTGTCTTGATACCAAGCCTGTTTTCAAACTTAGTTAAGCATGTTTTAACATGCTTAGCTCGTCACTTTTAGTTTAGTGCTTATATAGGGTCGTAAAGTAAGCGATGGGTCGAAAGCACTTAGGTTAGGTTTCATTTAGGATGTAGGCCCTGTTAAACCATATCATATGAGTTCCAACACTCATTTGGTTTACCAGACCTCATTCTGTCCGATCTTCCGATTTAGGCGTCTATTGTTTGACTAGTGATTGAATTACTAGGTGCTGCTTGATTTCTCTGGTTTACTCGACTTTGTTGAAGTACTATTAATTGAGGATACCTTGCACTACATGTGAGTACATAGTTCCCCTATTTTACTGTTTTCAATTGTTTTGGGGTGATTCATATGTGCTAAATGTTTTCAAGGTTTTAACGATGGTTTTCAAAACGATTTTCGATATTATAACGATGATTTCAAAAACGATTAAGATGGTTTATACTATGTGACAACCCGCACTAAACCAGGTATCCGTACGACTTAACTAAT
Organism: Helianthus tuberosus; assembly: GCA_030545235.1. Classification (NCBI taxonomy): domain Eukaryota; kingdom Viridiplantae; phylum Streptophyta; class Magnoliopsida; order Asterales; family Asteraceae; genus Helianthus; species Helianthus tuberosus. The sequence continues at coordinate 82,301,556 of CM060395.1, forward strand.
GATTAATTACTGCTTAATTACTGTGCTTGTTTGAACTAGCTGATGAACTGCTACTTGATATCTGATACATGTACTTACTTGCATCATACTTGCTTATCGTCACTACATTATTTACATACTGAACCCTAGTGACAACCATGATGCACAAAAAGCACAGTAGCACTATAACGGATAACCTATTGAACATGCTGATAAAGCCAGCATCAGGCAAACACTGCCTCCAAGGCCTATAAGAGCCTAAGATATTTGGCTACACTAGTAGTGAGTGCAGGGATATAAGGGTTGTGGAACTGCGTCTCTAGGAATAAGATACAATGACTGGATGTGCCTAAAACGTACTCTAAGTACAAAACTCAGCACTTTACACAATAATTCAGCTTTTAGCTAACTAATAAAGTGCCAAAACATGAGAAAAATAACACTAGACACTTTCCATAGTGTCAGGAATAAGTTGTGTCACTAAAAGTAACAATAACGACACTTTAAAGCTTTATTAAGCGCTTTAACGGATTACTATCCAACCGAACAACCGGACTATACCCGGAACATGAAAATATTGCTATTTTCACTATTTATCTTTTTCTGAGCCAGTTAGGGTCCCTGAATACCCTAACACCCGTCATAACATACTATACACAAGTAACCGAGTTAATTACTTAACTTAAACTAACTATATACTTAATGGCTAGTTGAAATCGAACCAAGGACCCCCCCCCCCCTCTTGACCGAATTCGGTCCCCTAGGGGACATATCTTGTCCTTGCAAGATTTGATAGATCTAACTTGTCTAATATCTAATTAACACAAGAACCATTGGATAATAACTCTATGTTTAGTCTATAAGATCTTGGCTAAGCACATATGATCATTCCACAACATAACACTACAACAAAACTCTCTCTTTCTCTCTACACTAGCTACGGCCGAACACCCCCCTCCCTACACATCCATTTTCGAGTTTGATCATCATCATTCCAAGTACATACAAGTGTTGCGGATCTCGTATTAGAAAGCTTGGAGCAAGCGGAACACGAAGGACCTCTTTCTTTAGCTTTTATCCACCTCATTTGCGCATAGATTCTTCCCTAGCCTCGAGCTAGAGGTATAATACTTAAAACTCGTATTTGAACTATTCTAAAGTGGTTAAAAGGATTTGTGTCGGTTAAATCTCGTTAAAATGCAAAATGATGCACAAAAGTCTACTAAAAACACTTGAAATGGTGGTTAATAGCTTATATGTTGTGTAAAAGATGTAGTATTTGAAAGTTGTGTTTATTTAGACCCGATCTACGATGTGGTAGCTCGGATCATCGTTTAACCTGGTTTAGTAAGATCATGGATCTTAACATATGCTTGTTTTGGATAATACAAGGGTTAAAAGGTGAAAATCTACCACACATGAAACATGAACTTGTGTAAAAATGTTTTACTTGTGTAAAAGTGTTTTAACTTGTGCAATAGTGTTTAAAACTAGCGGATCTACGCATCTTCAAGTGGTATTTTCAAAGAACCACATGTTAAAGAAATCATGTTTTCTAAAAGACGGATCTCACACTAACAAGTATGATTTTTATCAACCACAAGTGTGTAAACACTTGTGAAATGAAAAGTTTCGACAAAATAACAAACTTTGTAAAAGAGGACGAGAAGTTGTAAAGACGGATTTCTCTAAAAACGAGGTTTTTAAGAGATCAAAATTACTTTATATAAAGATCCACAAAATATAATGGGATTTACACTATAGTTTCGGAAAAACTACAAGTTCATGCGATTATGCGATTTACATACTTGTCGACTAGTTTGATGTGTCGGAAATTGTTGGATTGAATAAGGAAGTTGTTGAAATTGATTTTGTAAAAGAAAATGATACGCTTGAAAGCGTGGCCACCTCCAGTTACAGAGGAAACTCTGGCGAAATTTTTCTAAAAACCTAACACTTAGAATTATTTACACAACAAGTGTTAGAATTATTTTTGACATGTTTTCGAAACATAAATTTCGCCATGACTTTATTTACTAAATATTCGGAGGTGGGATTTTCACAAAATTTAACGTGATAAATATATATATATTTTTCACACACTGTTTATGATTATTTTGTGAAATACATAAATATTATTTTTAGGGTAAAAATAATATTTACGAACGTTAACGAATCCAAAATAATACGAACGCTTTCACCATAAATATATAAGTTACACCGGTAATTATATTACCACTCGATTGTTAAAACGTAACTTACGCACTTACGGAAATATTTATGAACGCGTATTTTAACAACGTATTATTGGAGAGAAATTATGTGAAATGAAAATATAATATTTTTGAGAAAAATACTTATATTTTGGAATTGGAAATATGAATATGTATTAAGTGAAACTTACTGATTTAATTTGAACGCACATGTATTGAATCCCCCATCCTTGGGAAGGAGATTAACTACCAAGTATATACAGAACGTAAACACGAAATAGTTTTCTAACTATTTCCCAAAAGATTTAACTATAAAACTAAGGCACGGCCGTCCGTCTAATAGAATTAGCATTTGTAGGTCGTCGCACAGCTTTCTGATTTGGAGATACTTGGTAGAGACGCACCGACTGTGAGTTCATGTCCCCCCTTTTCTCTTAACTGTTTTCAGTTTTATAACTTCGGGGGTGAAATACATGTTACTTTGTTTACAAGTACTTTATACACGGTATGGTTAGCGTAAGGAGGTTTACTACTTAGATCATGTGAATGGGTAGGCAGAAGTACCGAGGGACGTAAGCGGTAGATCTATCTGGGTGTAGCGAGCCCAACTCTAGGCCCAACAGAACGGACCTCTAAGAGGACCAACAGAACGGAACTTCAGTGACTTTGTACCCGACGCAAAAATCTGCTAGGTTGAGTCTTCCTACTTGCATTTCACAACATGCTAATGGCCTTGCAAACCATTGGTGATCTCTTTTCCTTACACTGCTACATACCAGGGAACTTTTTTACTTACAAGTGTTTTACATACTCACTTACACATGAACTCGCTCAACATTATTGTTGATTTTTCAACTTACATGTATTTCAGGAAATTAACAGGATCTGGCATGGTATGTTATGTTTTCCCGCTGCACAAGGGTTCCAAGGTCATCCCAGTTTAGGAAATGTGACTCTTTCCTGGACAAGTCACAAATCTTAAACTGCGCTTATTTCATGTTACTGTTTATGTTGTTCAAGACAATGTTTTACGTTATGAGGTTGTAAGTCCTTAAGACAATGTTGTTGTAACTGGCTTTCAAAACTTAATCTATGGATGATCTTGCATGATTTTATTTCATATAGCTTTGTTATGGTTAAGCTATGGTATTAAGAAGTCACACCAAAATTAACCACGCTTCCGCAAAGCCAGGGTGTGACAGCTTGGTATCAGAGCTCTGATCATAGCGAACTAGGATTCTTCCTCGAGTCTAGACTATGATCACTAGGGCTCTCACGAAAACATTTTTCTGCATACCACTTAAGTCCAGATCCAAAATTTTTTTACAAACAAATGTTGAGCACATTTTATTATTTATAGGCTCAGCCTGGAAGGGCTGAGGCTCGGTCTGAGAGGCCGAGGCTCGGTCGGAGAGATCGAGGTTAGTTGGCTAGTGGGACTAGGAGAATTGGCTAGTGGGACTAGGAGGATTGGCTAGTGGGACTAGGAGGATTGGCTAGTGGGACTAGGAAGAGTAAGCTCAGTTTGGAGACTGAGGCTCGGTGTTGGAGACCGAGGCTCGATCTGAGAGGTCGAGGTAGTTGATAGAGCAGTCTAGAAGACTGGGAGGCTAGTGGGACTAGGAGAATTATGTGATATCTTACTTGGTGACTTATGTGATTATCTGATTGTATGACTGATTATTTGAGCATATTTGTGTTTATGTTACAGACTCATGGATTCAGCCGGTACTGGCGATTCGGACACTACCGGACCCATACCTATCGTATCTGATGACCTCACATCCTCCGAGCATGAGGTGTACACATCTGACTATACCAGTACTGACGAGGATGATTTCCAGCCCTTCGCACTACCCGATGGTGCTGATGAGCCTGCAGATGACCCTCCCGCTGAGTATCTACCTCTAGTGGAGATTCCGGCTCCTATACCCTTAGCCGTTTATCCAGCATATGATTTCCTTCTTGACGCCGAGGCTGATGGCGATATTGACCTGTTTGAGGACGAGCCTTTTGAGGATGAGATCCAGGGCGAGGCCCTTCTTCCTGCGGACGATCTTTTGATGATCGCTGACGTTCCCGCTGAGGATTCGCCAGCACACTCTCCTGTCCCAGACTCTTTCGAGTCTGTGGCATCCGCACCTTCTCACACATTGAGCGCACAGCACTTTGCGCACGATTCTGATCCTGACCAGGCATCCTCTGTTGCACCTATACCCAACTTTGAGTTTGACCATGATGACATAGAGGATTCTGATCCTATCTTTCCCCCGGGATACGACCCGGATCGTGATATCGAGTTTATACCTATGGATCAGCCCATGGAGGATCCAGCTGACCCAGTAGATCCTATCGACCCAGAGTTTGACTTCGAGATGGCTTTTGATGACCCTGAGCCTGTCGTCGCTCCTGAGCAGGCAGCCGCTCTAGACCCCATACTTGAGCATGACCCCGTACATACTGGCATCCCTATTGAGCCTGTTATAGCAGACCCACCTATTGGTGATCTCCCCGTGGATGTTCCTTTGTTAGAGGGCGATCATGTTGTTGTTGATATACCTGTTGACCATTCTGTTGAGCACATTGCACCTGTTCACCCTTTTGTTGCACCTGATCCCATACCACTAGAGCCCGAGCATGCACTGTTCGCAGCACGCATGGATCCACCAGATGAGCATGCACAACATGGTTGGATACCTGCTGATGAGGATGTTCCACCTTTTCCTCCTCAGATCCCTGATACACGACATGTTGATTTTTCTTTTCAGGTTCCTCAGTTTGTACCTCCAGCGAGGCCTGGAGAGGGTTCTTCCGCCCATCCTTTTGGGCATGTACCGATGTCTATCCCCTTCATGCCCCAGATGTCATCTGTTCCACCCTCTGTTGCTCCATTTCACGTGGCACCTTTTGACCCCACCAGTGAGCCGTTCCTTTGGGCACCAGACTCTGGTATGCCACCTACTGACCCCTACCATTCTTTCCACAGGGGGTATACTATCATGGATGTTTTGATGTCTTTTGTCTCTCAGCACGAGTCACACACGTAGCGCATCCAGGAGCTTGAGAGAGCTCAGCTGCCACCGTGTCCGTGCCATGGTCAGACACACTCTCCTCTGCAGCCATTTCGACCGTTACCACCAGATTATGCTGCCCGTCTCTTTACACTAGAGCAGCAGGTTGCTTCTATCATTCGTACTCAGCAGGCTATGGAGGCGGACTGGTTCCAGTTACGTCGTTTGTTTTACACCCACTTTCCTCCTCCTCCACCACCATCTGTATAAAGCTCATCAGTGCTGTTTGGGTAGACGAGGATGAGAAGGCGGCGATTGTTGGACTGCACAGCATTTTTGGAGACTACATTTGATTCTGACTTTTGTTGACTTGTATTTGACGTATTTGACATTGACATGATATAGTTTTTGGACAGGGGTGATGTAGCCCCTAGTTGATTGATGATTGTATGACACAGGGATGTACTGATACACTTACTATGTGGTCTCGATATATGGCAATCGCAGTATTCTCATCATATCTGATTCGCTTGATTGCTTACTTGTATTTTTACGACATGGGATGTTGTGTGATTGGTATTTGTGATGTATTGATAACATGAGATGTTATGTGTTTTTACTATTATTATCGTTATATACGTACGCTACATTATGACCTGACCTACGTATTATAACATGGGAGCTTTACTATGGCCTGACCAACTTAAACCATCTTTTAGAAGATGCCGCCAAGACGTGAGACACGCATGCCTACTAATGAGGCAGAACTACAACAAGTCATTGCTGCTGCCATAGCACAGTATGCAGCTTCTCAGCCAGGAATGAGCGGAAGTATTAACCAAGGCAATAACAATCCACCTCACGGTAATACCTAGTCATTGAGACATACCGTGGCCTAATTGGATATCTCTAGCAAAGATGCTAATGCCATTCATATGTTATAACGTATGTGCAGGGTGCACCTACAAGCAGTTTCTAGACTGCAAACCGGTCAACTTCGATGGCACTGGAGGTGCTGTCGCCTTTGTTCGTTGGGCTGAGAAAACCGAATCTGTTCTTCGCATGAGCAAGTGCGCGCTGGATCAACAAGTCGCCTATATCTCAGGGCTATTCTTGGATGGAGCCCTCTCTTGGTGGAATCTGCAAGTACAGACACTTGGCGAAGCTGCTGCCTACGCGCTGACCTGGACCGAACTGAAGGAACTCATGCGCAAGAAGTACTGTTCCCGCGCAGAAATCCAGCGATTGGAGACCGAGTTCTGGCACTTGAAAATGGACGGTCCAAAGATAGCAGAATACGTTCAAAGGTTCCATGATTTATCGCATGTGGTACCCTACATGGTCACTCCTGAGTTCAAAAGAATTGAACGTTTCATTTGGGGACTAGCTCCTCAAATCATAAGCATGGTAACCTCATCCAAGCCTGCGACCATTACTGAGGCGATTGATTTGAGCGTAGCTCTCACTGAGGAGGCTATTCGTTTGAACAAGTTTGATGAGATCAAGACGAAGAAGGCAAAGACTCATGTCGAGTCATCAGGAGGTAACAAACGGAAGTTCTCAAACTTCAAGCAGGGCGCCAGTGTGGCGGTTAAGAAAGGAGGAGCAGACACACCAGCGCAGGTTACAGCTGGTAGAGGAAGGAAAGGAAGAGGATATATGGGCGCCCAGCCCAAATGCAACACCTGCCAGCGCCACCATTCTGGTCAGTGCGGGCTAAAAGTATGCGAAGCATGTGGGAAACGTGGCCACTCGAAGGACACTTGTTGGGCTAGTGCTGGCCGGGGAGGCCAGGGAGGATTTGAGAATAGGAATAATAACCGTGGTGGTAATCGCTCTCAAGGAAACTATGGAGGTAACGAAAATCGAGGCAACAATGCTAACCAAGCGGGCGCTGTGAATCGTAATCAGAGGAATGATCAAGCTGGTGGAAACGGGCAAAGACTTGGGTGTTTTCACTGCGGTGATATCGGGCATTTTAAGAAGAACTGCCCAGACTTAAACCAAGCCCGTGGAAGAGTGTTCCAACTCGAAGCAAGGGAAGCGCGCCAGGATCCCAATGTCGTTACTGGTACGTTCCCTGTGAATCAACGCTATGCATTCGTTTTATTTGATACTGGTGCCGATTATAGCTTCGTGTCATTAGAATTTAAGAATATGCTTGGGTTAGCCGTTAATAAGTTAGATATTCCCTACTCGATCGAATTAGCTAATGGGAAGTTAGTAGAAGCCAATGAAGTTATCAGAGGTTGTGTGATCAAATTAGGAGAACGTGAGTTTGCTCTGGATCTGCTACCAGTCCAGTTGGGAAGCTTCGACGTGGTAGTAGGAATGGATTGGTTATCAAGCAACAAAGCTGAGATAGTTTGTCATGAAAAGGTTGTTCGTATCCCAACCGATGATGGTGAGACCATTGTGGTTCACGGAGAGAAGCGTGATACGCCATTAAGAATTATCAGCCGCCTGAAAGAGCGAAAGTGTTTACAGAAGGGATGTGTCGCCTTCCTGGCACACATTGTGGATAAGAAGGCTGCTGAGCCAAGAATCGAAGACATCCCTGTCATGAGGGAATATCCAGAAGTCTTCCCAGAGGACTTACCTGGACTGCCACCTCAGAGGCAAGTAGAGTTTCACATTGACTTAGTTCCAGGCGCCGCGCCTGTGGCTAAGGCACCATATAGACTTGCTCCGTCTGAGATGCAGGAACTGTCAACACAACTTCAAGAGTTGTTAGACAAGGGATTTATCCGACCAAGCTTCTCGCCTTGGGGAGCTCAGGTCCTGTTTGTTAAAAAGAAGGACGGTAGTTTTCGTATGTGCATCGACTACCGGGAGCTGAACAAGCTGACAATCAAGAATAGGTATCCTCTACCAAGAATCGATGATCTGTTCGACCAACTGCAAGGTTCAAGCTTTTATTCAAAGATCGATCTTTGATCTGGATACCATCAGTTAAGGGTACAAGAGGAGAGTATCCCGAAGACAGCCTTCAGAACTCGTTATGGACACTACGAGTTCCTTGTTATGCCGTTTGGTTTGACAAACGCACCTGCAGTCTTTATGGATCTAATGAATAGAGTTTGCAAGCCGTACTTGGACAAGTTCGTGATTGTGTTTATCGACGACATCTTGATTTATTCAAAGACAAAGGCTGAGCACGAACAGCATTTAAGAGCTATTTTGGAGCTGCTGAAGAAAGAACAGCTGTATGCCAAATTCTCTAAGTGCGAGTTTTGGCTACGGGAGGTGCAATTCCTTGGGCACGTGGTGAATGGAGATGGAATCCATGTGGATCCAACAAAGATCGAAGCGATCAAGGATTGGGAAACGCCAAAGACGCCAACCGAGATTCGGCAATTCTTGGGTTTGGCTGGCTATTATCGAAGATTCATTGAGAATTTTTCAAAGATCGCTCAACCATTGACGCTCCTCACGCAGAAAGATAAGACGTTTGATTGGGGAATCAAACTAGAAGAAGCATTCCAGATATTGAAGGATAAGCTTTGTAACGCGCCAATTTTAGCTCTACCAGAAGGTACTGATGATTTTGTGGTATACTGCGACGCTTCACGTCAAGGATTGGGATGTGTGTTGATGCAACGCCAAAAGGTTATTGCTTACGCATCGCGTCAGTTGAAAGTGCATGAAAAGAACTATACCACACACGATTTGGAGCTCGGCGCAGTGGTTTTTGCCTTAAAGATCTGGAGACACTACCTTTATGGTACGAAGTGCACAATCTTTACAGATCATAAGAGCCTACAACACATATTCAACCAGAAGGAGTTGAATATGAGGCAAAGACGATGGGTTGAATTGTTGAACGACTACGACTGCGAGATAAAGTATCATCCAGGGAAGGCGAATGTGGTCGCCGATGCCCTAAGTCGTAAAGAGAGAATCAAGCCCATAAGGGTTAGAGCTTTAGAAATGATTATACGAACCGATCTTTCCTTGCGCATTCGTGCCGCACAGAAGGAAGCTCTCAAGGAAAGGAACCTTGAAGAGGAATATCTCCGTGGGATGGAGAAGCTTTTGGTACCAAACGAGGAAGGGACGTTATGTTTTGAGAAAAGGATTTGGGTTCCTCTGTTTGGTGGTTTAAGGAAAGTTATTTTCGATGAAGCTCACAAATCGCGGTACTCTATCCATCCAGGAGCGGATAAGATGTACCAGGATCTCAAGGATTACTATTGGTGGCCTAGGATGAAAGGCGATGTTGCTGTTTACGTGAGAAAATGTTTAACGTGCGCTAAGGTTAAAGCCGAATACCAGAAGCCTTCAGGACTTCTGCAACAGCCTGAAATTCCCAAGTGGAAATGGGAACAAATCTCCATGGATTTTATTACGAAATTGCCAAGAACGCCAAGAGGCCATGATATGATTTGGGTGATAGTTGACCGCCTAACAAAGACCGCACACTTTCTGCCAATCAAAGAGAAAGACAGTACTAGTAAACTTGCCGAAATTTACATGAGAGAGATCGTCACGCGCCATGGAGTACCTCTCTCAATCATCTCTGATAGAGACGGAAGGTTTGTGTCACGGATATGGCAATCCTTCCAAGAAGCGTTTGGATCGCAATTGAATCTGAGCACTGCGTTTCATCCGCAAACTGACGGCCAGAGCGAGCGAACGATACAGACTTTGGAAGACATGCTGAGAGCGTGTGTTATGGATTTGGGCGGTAGCTGGGACAAACATTTACCTTTGGTCGAATTTTCGTACAACAACAGCTACCACACCAGTATTGGTGTCGCGCCATTCGAAGCCCTTTACGGACGCAAGTGCCGATCACCCTTATGTTGGGCTGACGCAGGTGATAGGCAGCTTGCTGGTCCCGAAATCGTCCAAGAGACGACAGACAAGATCGCGCAGATTCTTAACCGCATCGAAGCAGCTCGCCACCGACAGAAGGCCTATGCGGATCCAAACCGGAAACATATGGATTTCCAAGTTGGAGAGATGGTGTTATTGAAAGTCTCACCCTGGAAGGGTGTGGCACGCTTTGGGAAGCGTGGGAAGTTAAATCCGCGCTACATTGGTCCCTTCAGAATTCTGGAAAGAATAGGACTAGTAGCATACAAGTTGGACCTACCTGCTGAACTGAATGGTGTTCACGATACATTTCATGTATCCAATCTAAAGAAAAGTCCAACTCAAGTTACCGTTGCTATTCCCACCGACGAGATTCATGTTGACGACACGCTCCACTTCGTTGAAGAACCAGTTGAGGTCACGGATTGGAAAGTTAACAAGACCCGCCGGAGCAGTGTCAAACTCGTCAAAGTTCGTTGGAATGCCAGACATGGTCCTGAGTTCACCTGGGAGCGTGAGGACCGGATGAAAGAGAAATACCCCCACCTATTTCCTAAGAACCCTGCATCTACAAGCAGAACTTAAATTTCGGGACGAAATTTATTTAACGGGGGAGAATGTGACAACCCGCACTAAACCAGGTATCCGTACGACTTAACTAATGATTAATTACTGCTTAATTACTGTGCTTGTTTGAACTAGCTGATGAACTGCTACTTGATATCTGATACATGTACTTACTTGCATCATACTTGCTTATCGTCACTACATTATTTACATACTGAACCCTAGTGACAACCATGATGCACAAAAAGCACAGTAGCACTATAACGGATAACCTATTGAACATGCTGATAAAGCCAGCATCAGGCAAACACTGCCTCCAAGGCCTATAAGAGCCTGAGATATTTGGCTACACTAGTAGTGAGTGCAGGGATATAAGGGTTGTGGAACTGTGTCTCTAGGAATAAGATACAATGACTGGATGTGCCTAAAACGTACTCTAAGTACAAAACTCAGCACTTTACACAATAATTCAGCTTTTAGCTAACTAATAAAGTGCCAAAACATGAGAAAAATAACACTAGACACTTTCCATAGTGTCAGGAATAAGTTGTGTCACTAAAAGTAACAATAACGACACTTTAAATCTTTATTAAGCGCTTTAACGGATTACTATCCAACTGAACAACCGGACTATACCCGGAACATGAAAATATTGCTATTTTCACTATTTATCTTTTTCTGAGCCAGTTAGGGTCCCTGGATACCCTAACACCCGTCATAACATACTATACACAAGTAACCGAGATAATTACTTAACTTAAACTAACTATATACTTAATGGCTAGTTGAAATCGAACCAAGGACCCCCCCCCTCTTGACCGAATTCGGTCCCCTAGGGGACATATCTTGTCCTTGCAAGATTTGCTAGTTCTAACTTGTCTAATATCTAATTAACACAAGAACCATTGGATAATAACTCTATGTTTAGTCTATAAGATCTTGGCTAAGCACATATGATCATTCCACAACATAACACTACAACAAAACTCTCTCTTTCTCTCTACACTAGCTACGGCCGAACACCCCCCTCCCTACACATCCATTTTCGAGTTTGATCATCATCATTCCAAGTACATACAAGTGTTGCGGATCTCGTATTAGGAAGCTTGGAGCAAGCGGAACACGAAGGACCTCTTTCTTTAGCTTTTATCCACCTCATTTGCGCATAGATTCTTCCCTAGCCTCGAGCTAGAGGTATAATACTTAAAACTCGTATTTGAACTATTCTAAAGTGGTTAAAAGGATTTGTATCGGTTAAATCTCGTTAAAATGCAAAATGATGCACAAAAGTCTACTAAAAACACTTGAAATGGTGGTTAATAGCTTATATGTTGTGTAAAAGATGTAGTATTTGAAAGTTGTGTTTATTTAGACCCGATCTACGATGTGGTAGCTCGGATCATCGTTTAACCCGGTTTAGTAAGATCATGGATCTTAACATATGCTTGTTTTGGATAATACAAGGGTTAAAAGGTGAAACTCTACCACACATGAAACATGAACTTGTGTAAAAATGTTTTACTTGTGTAAAAGTGTTTTAACTTGTGCAATAGTGTTTAAAACTAGCGGATCTACGCATCTGCAAGTGGTATTTTCAAAGAACCACATGTCAAAGAAATCATGTTTTCTAAAAGACGGATCTCACACTAACAAGTATGATTTTTATCAACCACAAGTGTGTAAACACTTGTGAAATGAAAAGTTTCGACAAAATAACAAACTTTGTAAAAGAGGACGAGAAGTTGTAAAGACGGATTTCTCTAAAAATGAGGTTTTTACGAGATCAAAATTACTTTATATAAAGATCCACAAAATATAATGGGATTTACACTATAGTTTCGGAAAAACTACAAGTTCATGCGATTATGCGATTTACATACTTGTCGACTAGTTTGATGTGTCGGAAATTGTTGGATTGAATAAGGAAGTTGTTGAAATTGATTTTGTAAAAGAAAACGATACGCTTGAAAGCGTGGCCACCTCCAGTTACAGAGGAAACTCTGGCGAAATTTTTCTAAAAACCTAACACTTAGAATTATTTACACAACAAGTGTTAGAATTATTTTTGACATGTTTTCGAAACATAAATTTCGCCATGACTTTATTTACTAAATATTCGGAGGTGGGATTTTCACAAAATTTAACGTGATAAATATATATATATATTTTTCACACACTGTTTATGATTATTTTGTGAAATACATAAATATTATTTTTAGGGTGAAAATAATATTTACGAACGTTAACGAATCCAAAATAATACGAACGCTTTCACCATAAATATATAAGTTACACCGGTAATTATATTACCACTCGATTGTTAAAACGTAACTTACGCACTTACGGAAATATTTATGAACGCGTATTTTAACAACGTATTATTGGAGAGAAATTATGTGAAATGAAAATATAATATTTTTGAGAAAAATACTTATATTTTGGAATTGGAAATATGAATATGTATTAAGTGAAACTTACTGATTTAATTTGAACGCACATGTATTGAATCCCCCATCCTTGGGAAGGAGATTAACTACCAAGTATATACAGAACGTAAACACGAAATAGTTGTCTAACTATTTCCCAAAAGATTTAACTATAAAGCTAAGGCACGGCCGTCCGTCTAATAGAATTAGCACTTGTAGGTCATCGCACAGCTTTCTGATTTGGAGATACTTGGTAGAGACGCACCGACTGTGAGTTCATGTCCCCCCTTTTCTCTTAACTGTTTTCAGTTTTATAACTTCGGGGGTGAAATACATGTTACTTTGTTTACAAGTACTTTATACACGGTATGGTTAGCGTAAGGAGGTTTACTACTTAGATCATGTGAATGGGTAGGCAGAAGTACCGAGGGACGTAAGCGGTAGATCTATCTGGGTGTAGCGAGCCCAACTCTAGGCCCAACAGAACGGACCTCTAAGAGGACCAACAGAACGGACCTTGAGTGACTTTGTACCCGACGCAAAAATCTGCTAGGTTGAGTCTTCCTACTTGCATTTCACAACATGCTAATGGCCTTGCAAACCATTGGTGATCTCTTTTCCTTACACTGCTACATACCAGGGAACTTTTATACTTACAAGTGTTTTACATACTCACTTACACATGAACTCGCTCAACATTATTGTTGATTTTTCAACTTACATGTATTTCAGGAAATTAACAGGATCTGGCACGGTATGTTATGTTTTCCCACTGCACAAGGGTTGCAAGGTCATCCCAGTTTAGGAAATGTGACTCTTTCCTGGACAAGTCACAAATCTTAAACTGCGCTTATTTCATGTTACTGTTTATGTTGTTCAAGACAATGTTTTACGTTATGAGGTTGTAAGTCCTTAAGACAATGTTGTTGTAACTGGATTTCAAAACTTAATCTATGGATGATCTTGCATGATTTTATTTCATATAGCTTTGTTATGGTTAAGCTATGGTATTAAGAAGTCACACCAAAATTAACCACGCTTCCGCAAAGCCAGGGTGTGACATACTAAACTAATAACGATTTCAATAAAGTGAATAAACTAGTTGGTTGTATTTACATAACGAATGGCATTCATTAGCAATGATCAAGCCGACCAGTATTAGGTTATGGTACCATAGGATCTGACAAATCCCGTTATTGCACTATACCCATGGTTATGTGTGGGTGTTGTGGGTAACGACTGAATCTGTGATTGTTAACTTACCCTTTGGAAGTTTGTTAATGCGAGAAGCGAGAAACGAGGTAGTCGAGTCACGAAGGTTTGAATGTTATTAGCGAGACGACCATATATAAGTTTTTCACAATTAAAACGAGGATGATTTAAACGATTTGGAAATGATTTGGAAACGATGTTAAACGATTTGGGTAAACGATTGATTTTTGGTTAGTGTTTAGATAACGGGACGGGTGTAATGTGGTGAAAACATGGTAGATACGCCGCTGGTACTTCTTATATATAAGTGTTTTCAACATATTACATACCGTGGCGTTATTTAGTTCATTTGGGTAAACGATATTGAAACGATGTCACTCAACGAAATTTTCGAAATAATATACGAGTTTTATTAACAAGTTTATACGAGATGTTTTACAAGATGGTTTTCTAAAACAAAAAGCTTTTGGGTTAAGAATCGTGGCTACGAAATTTTATAGATTATAACCATCTTGATTTGAGTTGGTTAATCATGTTGCAATATTATACACTTTTTAAAAAACAAGGTTTTCGAGGTATTGCAATATATGTAAACAAGCCATGATTCCGATACTCTTATAAAACCTATGTACTCGCCAGCATTTCTTTGCTGACTTTGTTTTTACATATGTTTCAGGTGTTGATGCTTGATTGACGTTCTAGGATGCATGCGTCACATAGGATCTGGACGAGGCCTTAGTGACATAAAACGATGATAGTCGATAAAAAACTTGTTTGTTCTATGGTAAGACAATGTTAATGTTTAATATTATCAATAAAACGAAACACTTTTTGTATCCATTTTTATGAAACGATAATTCTGTTACAACACTCCCCGACATTTCTGCCACGCTTTGTTGTTTTACGTGGTCGGGGTGTGACAATTGGCCCCCTCTCTCACGGTTAAGGGATCCCGATCCCTTCAAAGGTTTAAAGGTATTCACCTTTCTTACGAATTGGGTTTAAACACCCCGCCTGGAGCGCAAGTTGTCCAGGGATAGTTCAAGGTAGCGGGACCAGTTCATGCAAAAGTGGCTAACAATTTCGTTACTATTGGCTATATCCTGGATCCTAAAGGTATATGAGGATTGATCACCCTCTCTCACGAAATGGTATTTTCATACTCTCTAAGGTTTAAAGGTCTTCACCTTTCTAAGTCTTGGAGTTTATACACTCCCGCCTGTAGCGCATGAAAATTAAGGGTTTATCCCAGGATATTAAGGGTTTATCTCCAGGATATTAAGGGTTTATCCCCAGTATATTTAGGGCTTACCCACAAAAAATGACTATGTTTACATTTCTAAGTTTTCAAATATGCTGAACACATGGGACATGCATCATACAATTCAAAGGATGGGTTTAAACTTCTGAATGTGCATTGGGGACATTCTTAAGATGGAAAAATGGAATTGACTCTTTAAGAGTCCTTGGTATGATCCCTCCTTTTTATTTTTTAAAGTAACTTAAATTTTTTTAAAAATTATCTAGCAGTATTCTGACCAGGATATCTCTCAGGATACTCCCGGAACATGTTCACAAGAATGTTCAAGCAAAACTATTTTCATAAGTAAAATTTATGCAATAAAGTTATAACAACAACAAATAAGTCAAAAGGAGGTTATATTATTAACATATCAAAAGTTGTGCTTTTGGTTTCACCTCAAACCGAGGCCCATCCACCAAAAGCATGATTAGTTCCTTACCATATTTACTTAACAGCTGAAGGTTTCGTCTCAAACCGAGACCCATCCACCTCCAACTGTTATATTGTCCAAAAGTAAAGCATACTAACATTGATGACCAAGGGCTTCGTCTTGAAACTCAGGATCCCTCCACCTTTGGCCATCATATTGTTCAAATGCAGGAAAAGTAAAATGCAAGAAAAGTAAATTGTTTTAGGGTTACAGACCAACATTCATATTTAAAAAGCTCCGGCCTAGGCATCAACATCCATCATCGCCCACTTGAATGCCCTCACACAGCGGCATCTTCACCAGCCTTCTCCGTCTTCTCAGCCTCAGCATCCTGAGCAGCATCCTCACCAGCATCCATCCCAGCATCCTTCTTTTCTCCAGCCTTGTCCATCGGCTCTGCTGACTTAGAGGATTCGTCAGTCTCAGCAGGAAGCGACACAGCTTTGCCTCCAAGCTCCTTCAGCTTCGCCACCCAGGAATCAACCGGCCAGGCTGGGTATTCAAGACCTGTCTCCTTGGCCTCATAAGCCATCTTGATACGAGCTTGTAGCAGAGAGACAATAGCTGAATTCTTGATCCCTTCCCGGAAAGAGACCATGGCATGTTCGTGCTCCACTTGAACGACAGCCAGCTTTACCTCAGCATCCTGAGTGACCTTCTTCAACTTGTCCTCATAATGCCGGGTCTTGACTTCAGCAATGGCGCCTTGGTCAGCAACAGTGGTCTCGAGCTGTTTGATCCTGGCCTCTTGGAACTTGTTCGTGCTGCAAGCATCGGTGTAAAGGTGGAGCAGATGCTGGAGGCCCTGCACGTCAAAATTCAGGTATAAGTCAAAATCCATTAACCAGGATATCCTGTCAGGATATTCTGTCAGGATATGTGTGCAGGATATAGTATCAGGATATTACCTTGTTGAGGAAGGATGTCATCGGTTCCAAGGAGTCAGTGAAGCTGAGTTCTTCATATGAGAACCCTTCAGAACCTGGGGTGCTGACCTCAGAACTTTTCCTCTTCTTGGAAGTAGAAGCACGGGTTCTCGGGTTAAGCTTGGGAGCCGGGAGCGGTTTGGAGCTGGTAGTAGCAGGAGTCTCTTTCTTGACATTGACTGGAGTGGGGTAGCTATCAAGCTCATCAAGGTCTAGGAGGATTGGAACTTTGCTGGAGTCTACATACAGGGAGTAAAACTCTTTCCTAAACATATCAAGTAAGAACATGTATGCAGAATATTGTGCAGGATCCTTACCAGACAAGTTTGAACTAGAGAGTGGACTTGGAGATGCTGGAAACGGATTGAAGCTTCTTTCAGCCTCTGGGAGGAGTCTGATGGCGTCGATTCTCTTCTGTGAGTCAGCTAGGGGAGGTGCAAGCTTCCTGAAATCGGCTGTGTACAAGAAAATGAAAAAGTTAGTACAGGATATGAAACAGGATATAAGACATGATCATCCTTAAACCCTGAATCTTACCCTTTCTCAACCACTTCATCGGATATTCCGTTCCACCAGGGATTGAGCCTTTTTTTACAAAGAAAAATTTGGATTGCCATTTCTCCTCATTCCTGGTGGCACGAAGTATCAGTGGATCGCCGGAGGTAGAATAGAACAAGAATCTACAAGAACCATGGCATCTAAGCCGATATGCTAAGGGGAGGTCATGAATGGAAAGGTCAGGGATATGATTCTTCTTGATCTGATCAAGAACAGACAAGACTCGCCAGAGCATCGGCATTGTTTGACTAAAGAAGATTTTCGTGGTATTAAAGAACTCAGTGATGAAATCTGGGAAGGGAAATTGCAACCCTAAGGTAAAGGGAAAGGCGTTAAAACACAACCACTCGTCAGAAACCATGTCCGACCGGATTTCCCGGTCAAACGGCCGGAACACCGTCCCTTTTGGGGAGATGCCGGAAGTTTTAAGAGCCGACAAGTGGGCACTATCAAAGGAGCATATCTCTTTCTCCGGTTCTTGGAGAAGATTCTGGTGGATGAATGTAGGTGCGGAGTCACCGGAGCTATATCTTGTCTGCCTTGCCATGTGGTTGCCGGAATAATAAGCGGAATGGGAGGATGAAGATGGAGATGAGAGAGAAAGTTTTTACCTTTTTTCTCTTCAGTAATGGTTAAATGAGGATAAGGATGAGAAGTTATAGGGAGGTAATGAGTAATTATAGACTAAGCGGTTACAAGCGGTCACATCAAGGTCTAATCTCTTAATTGCCTCGTTATTCGTGAAAAAATATAACCGTTAGCATCAGGATACTAAACGGTAACATTTTTTGGGGATAATTGTTATGGGTGAAATTCTGATCCCATATCCTGGATAATATCTTAAATTATATCTTGATTGTATGATATATGTTCATGCTCGGGATGCTGATTCAGGATATTGGTAACATCCTGAATGGTATCCTGAGGATCACTAACGGATTATGTGCAGGAATGCAAGTCCAAGCTTGTAACGTTCATGAGGACCCTTTCCCCGGAAGACTCGGTCTAAGTCGTTCGAAGAAAGACGTTGAAGCCACTTTACCCGGTCTTTAACGTTAACTATGGAATATTCGGAGGCATCCCCCGTTTATAGGATTTTTTTTTTCATTTCTTAGCTATAAATAGATGGATAAATCAGATCGAATAGGACACAACAACACTCACTGCTCTCTAACACTCTACTCTCTCGCAACTCTCACTTTCACAAAAAGCATTGTAACACTTAGTGATCTGATCAATATCCTGCACTGTATCCTGACGTTTGAAGTAATAAGAAGAACAAGGCAGCTGCGATTGTCAGCTCCCGAGGTTTTATGCCGGCGATCTAGAATATTTATTTGTTAGGTACTGGATTGTAATATACATGGGATGTGGTATGGTATAATAATTTGGTATGTGCTACATGTTAATGGGGATTGTCGTGTTAGATTCAAACTGTGTGCAAATACGTGACTTATTGTGTACAAATACGTGACTTGTTGAATACGTGAATTGGATATGTGTTTACGAAGCTGACTATTCTTGATAACCACGGTAGGGTATGGTTGACCAACGTGGAACGGGTAATGTAATGTAACATACCGAGCAATCTAAGGTGAGTTCATTCCTCTTGAGCATGCGTCCCGGTGGTTGGGACAGTCCTTGGGTATCCCTGAGAGGGATAGGTTTTTGGGTAAATCAATTGGGTATTCCTGAGAGGAATATGTCTTGTGGGTAAAATCTGGAATGTTGGATAATACACTCATCCTATCACCATTAAGTCCCATCTTGTTTTTTACCTAAGAGGTAACGGAGTATTAGTTCGTAGCGATATCTAGGTTTGGCACCCTCACCCCAAACCTGAGAGGACGGGTGTGAACTAATGACTCAGTCATGCCCAATGCTTTGATTGGAGCATTGGGGAAAGGGCAAAGTAAATCAGGAGCCGTCCTGTATTCAAGTTATTATCAACATTGTAATCAATGAATGGAACTAAACACTGGGTAACTAACGTTTTCGTAAAACTATGAACTCACCAGCGATGTCTGATACACGTGTGTGCATGCTCGCAGGTTATTGATACGTGTGGATGTGGAACTTGCTGTCTGGGATGCTGGAGTGGTCATGGGTCGAGGAACATAGAAACTTGAAACGAGACTAGTTGATTTCATACACTTGGGTTTTAGTTAAACTTGTATTATGCTTCCGCTAAACACAACGAGTTATAAATAATGTTTTGTAACACTTTATCTTAATGAATGGAAGTTTTTATTAGCAATCTTGTTATGAGTTCAATGTGATTAGTGGCTAGATCCTGGTACGTCACACGTCCCGCGGTATTCTCGCATGTGGAATTTTGGGGGTGTGACACCAACTATATCCATTCCCCATCTCATGAATGGCCAAGAAGAGGATATAGGATGTAGGAGCTCTGCTGGTTAATGATGGATATTGCTATGTCTTTGACAAGAATCGCACTTCTTTGCATAATCCACAACATCATTCTTCATAGTAGGCCTGTAATATCCTGTCCTAAGGATCCTTGAGAATAGTGCTCTGCCCCTAGTGTGGTTTCCACAATCTCCTTCATGAAAATCCTTTAGAACTTCTTGGATTTCAGGATCCTCGATGCACTTTAAATATGGACCTGCAAGAGATCGTTTATATAACATGTTATTTAATATTGTAAATTGAGATACCTTAACTTTGAAAGCTCTAGGATTTTCTCCGGTAGGAATCTCCCCATGTTGTATATATCTCATGATTGAAAGGATCCATGATCCTGAATTTTATTGTGAGCCATCACTAGGGATGATTGCAGAATCTTCCACTATTTCTTTGGCTGTGTGATCCTCAATAGCAGGAGCCAAGATGTGGATGATGGGAATTTTAATATCCTCTGGAATCTTCAATGATGATCCAATGTTGGCTAGAGCATCAGCTTCTGCATTTTCTTCCATGGGTACCTGTGTCAAACTAGAAGAAGCAAAAGAATCTGCCAATTTCTTGACTATCTCTAGATATTTGATTAGACTTTCGCCTTTAACAGCATAGGAACCGTTAAAGTGATTAGTAATTAATAACGAATCCACATGTACCTCAAGATACCTGATCCTCATATGCTTGGCAATTTGCAAACCAGCTATTAAGGCTTCATATTCAGCCTCATTATTAGTAGTTTGAAACTCACAAGCAATTGAGTGGGGTATTATGTCCCCCTGTGGCGATTTTAGTAGTATGCCTAGTACGGTTCCTTTGACATTAAAGGCTCCATCTGTGAAGAGTATCCAAGGATCCTTAGTCTCTTCAAGCTGTTGAACTTCCAATTCAGCTTCCCTTTGTAGATCACTACTGAAATCAGCCACAAAGTCAGCTAAGGCTTGAGAGTTGATGGCTGTTCTTGGTTCGTATCTGATATCAAAAGCACTAAGCTTAACAGCCCACTTTGCCAGTCTTCCTGACATATCAGCTTTCCTGAGAACATTCTTTATTGGAAGGTTAGTTTTAACAATAATAGCATGAGTTTCAAAATAATGGCGTAACTTAGTAGATGCCATGATTAAAGCAAGGATAAGTTTTTCTAAATGAGAATACCTGGATTCAGCATCAAGCAAACTTTTACTTACATAATACACATGATGTTGAGTACCTTCATGATCCTTAATGTTTTGGTAAAAAATCACACAAGGATAATGTAACCAAATCTGATTTTGTGAGGTGTGATGCTTGATTAAATGAACAAATGTGTAAACAATGAATGAATGAAATGAAAAAATGACACAAGGATTTGTACGAGGAAAAAGCCCTTGATCAATGTATGATCTCCAGCACAAAAAACCTCGGGTGATGGAAACTACCGATCACCAAATATATTAAACAAACAATGTTACAAATCAGGATGATAACAAGCTTGTTACAATAATTGCTAATGTGAAAGTGTAAGTGTATGATCGCCAATAACTTGCAGAGAGTTCAAGAGAGTAGTGTGTGTTGCTAACTGTTGTCTAACCAAGCTTGTTATCCCCTTTTAAAAATAGTAACTGGCTAGCTAACTAACAATCCCAAAAAAGTGCAAGTTCTCCCACGTTCACCACAACGGTCGAAGGGCTCATGTACGTGAAGAATAATGAAGTATATTCCCCTAGAATCTCGGTTGAACAAGTCCCACTCGAATACTCCTGCAAAACAAGTTCAAATGTAATGGAAACAATTGTTAGTATTAGGATAATAATGAGGATCCTGGATCCTTAGTCCTCTAACGTCTTCTGAGGATCCTTAATTCAAAAAGAACTGAGGATCCGTGATCCTGGCTACTATTGAGGATCTGTGATCCATAAGCTTAGAAAATCCATCCCTAACAATTGCCCCCAAAATATGAGGAATTTAATATAACTAGATGAGTAATATTTTTCGCTTTATCTCAAACGAAATGGTTTGCGAGAAACTAGTCGTTATTTGTGGACTAGCCGTTGCGAGGATGACATCAGCGAGAAGATACCCTGCAACAATCATCATTATATATACCGGGTCAGAGATAAGGATCAAAATGCATTTAAATTCGAGACCCATCCCCTTTAAATCTTCGTTCAAAGATTTCGACAGGCATCTCTCTGCTCCTTCTCTCTAAATTTTCTTTCCATTACTCTGTTTCTTCAAAATCAATGGGAAAGATGATTCTCCAATCCTCCCCTGCAAAGGATCCTAAGAAGGAAAGCCCCCCTAAAAGTCAGGGCATTACGAAGAATCCTTCTACCGAACTCTGCCGTTTCACCGATCCAGAGATTGATCGGATACCTCATTGCTTCCCGGCAGAAACCGTATTTAGACCCTTCGATTCTGCTATGAAGAACGATTGCGTGTCTGATGCCTGGATCACTTTCCTGGGAACCCATTTCTTGATTGGGTTCAACTATCCTTTTCCTGCTCTAACACAAGCATTCTTCACACTCACATGCATGTGCTACATACAAGCCATGCCAATGATGTGGAGAGTGCTTTACACACTTGAAAACATCATTGAGCAAGAGGGTGTTGAGATAGGACTATCTGAATTGAGTCAGTTATACAACCTTGTTAGCCACGGTTCTCATCGTTTTCTGTTTAAACACAAGCCTGGTCAGCCACACCCAATCCTGAAAACCACCAAAAATGATCCCCACTGGAAGAATCATTTTTTCTTTGTAAAGAGGGACTCTATCCCGAATGGGAATGATCTCCCCAAAAAATGAATCACCCATGGTAGGATATGGGACCCTTGGACCAGGACCATAGTAGGATTCTTTTTCTGTTAAGGATAACTGATCCTTCTTTTTGTTCCTGTTGTTGTGCAGCTATCATACTTTCTCATATTCAAGAATCACCTGCTACAAAGGACAGGGTTGCTGCCTTCTGGAAGCTTAGCCCTGATACAAGAACATTTCAAAGCAAAGCAAAGGATATTCAAGAGACCTCCACCGCATCCTACACAATGTCAAGTAAGTATCCACATCTATGTGTAAATAAATGTTTAAATAAATGTAAGGTACGAATACTTATCTGCGTTTTGTATCTATAGGTGCTGGAAAGTCCTCAAAGTCTGCTTCTAAGTTCAACGTCAGTGATCTCCAAGAGTATGCCTCTTCTCGTTCCATCAAGAAGGAACTTACTGTCAGCCCCAGCATTCCGAATCCTAAGGGCACGAGCACACTAGGAAAGGGTGGCAAAAAGAGAAAGACCACCGAGCCCAATAAAGGCCTCCCTTTCATCCAACATCAGTTTGAGGAATACGTCTCTGAGGTAAGTATCCAGTATCCTTAAGTCTGAACTTTTACTTTTAAGGATATAGGATCCTGATTGTTGACCTTCTTTGTGCAGAAATTCGCCGAGATCCAGATGCTCATTGACAATCATGTGGCTGAAACCAAGCAGCAGAAGCTAGACTTCCAGCAGATGTTCCTTGCTAAGGATAAAAAGATTTCTACCCTAGAGAAGGATATCAACCGGCTGCAAAAGGAAGTGGTCCTGGCCCAGATCATGGCTCAAAAGGATATGGCTGAAGTCATTGACGGGGCCAAGCACTCTGCCATGGTTGCTATGCTGAAGATCAAACTGCAGATGGCTAAGGAGGCTGAGGATCCTTCTTTTGATAGGTCTGCTTGGGATCGGGAGGCTTGAAAGCAAAGGCTGGCGGAGCTGGATGATGAGGATGAGGATGAGGATGAGGCTGAGGAGGCAGCAGCTGATGGAGCCGGTAGAAGTGGGGTTAAGGATCCTGAAGTGGAGAAGGCAGCTGGTGGTGAAGACAAAGTAGAGAAGGTGGTGGATAAGGCAGCTAAGGCATAGGCTACCGAAATGGGCGATGATGGATTTATCTAGACGCGGTCGGAGCCCATTTTTTATGGTTTTTTTGGTTGATGATATTTTGAACAATGATGGTCTGTAATAACTTTAAACAGTAGATGTTAGGTTTAAGGACCACGGATCCTTAAGATAATAGGGAGGATAATAGATGGTGGAGGGATCCTCTGTTTGGGGGATGAAACCACTGTTATCATGCCGCCCTTATTTTCCTGCACTTTATGAACCATTAATTATGGTCACCCTTTACCTACCCCAGCGGACGGGCCACGTTTTGCTGGTAGATGCTCGGGGTAGGCAAGTTTGACAACCTTTAAAGGGTTTTAACTATGGATAAATAAATAAAACTTTAACCTTTCGACTACCTTTGTGTTGTTTAACTTTCATATATTTATTTGTTAACTGTTATTGTATATTTCTTTGAATTTACAAGTTAATGATGAAAGTATAAAAATTAGTTTGTGTCAAAAAGTTTAGGATATGATCAAGGATCAAATATCCTTTAGTCGAAAAGTTCAAAAAGCAAGTTATCTTTAGGGTCATATATTTTGTTGTCAAAGAATAAGGGTAGTAATAATAATCTAAAAATTGAGTGAATAAGGATCATATCAGAGAATCCAAGTTAGGATCCTATATTCTTAACACTTGCAACTGTGACCACCCAAAGATAAAACCTGATAGAAAGTTAGGATCCAGGATCCTTAACTGTTTAGCTTTAAAAACCTGAAAAGAGATATAACTTGGGACTAAGCCAATCTGTAAAAGAAAGAGTTAATGTCTGGGGACAAGCCTAATAAGCTGGGGATAAGCCCAAAAACTGGGGACAAGCCTAAAGGATCTTGTGTAAACTGGAGTATGGCCCAAACTGGCGACTATCCACACTTATTGACATGAAGATGCCAAAACCTTAGCTAATGTGAAAATGTAAGAAACCTTAGGAACGGATGTATGGTACGTCTACCATTATACTTAGGATCCTGAATACAGCCAGCACAATGAAATTTTCAGCCCCTAAAGCGGGTACTAGTCCCATTGCCTTTAACTGCACCCGGATAATCGTGCGCTACTGGCGAAGGTGTTAGAACCTGATTCATAGAAGGTAGTGGATACCTTAAACTGGGGACAAGCCAAAAAAAGCCTAGGGACAAGCCCATAAAACTGGGGACAAGCCCATAAAACTTAGGAGACTTCTATGGATACTTGATCCTTTGTCAAAGATCCACCCACTTCTGCAACACTCACAACTTAGTGAAAAAGGATAAAGGAACCAGGATCCTTCTCCTTGTGATCAAATAATTTTAAGGATTAGATAAATTAGAATTAAATCATTACCAGAATGAGGATCATATATCCTCTAAGGATCCTTTATGTATGCCGGATATAAGAACTACTAAGGATCCCAGATCCTTCTTACATGAAGTATCTCTTCAAATGGACAGTATTCCAAGCTCTTGGTAGCAAATCACCTTCCATTATTAATAACCGATATGCCCCCTTTCCTGCCTCAGCTTCAATAAGATAGGGGCCTTCCCACTTTGGTGCTAATTTGCCATCAG
The DNA here is from genome assembly GCA_030545235.1 of Helianthus tuberosus. Classification (NCBI taxonomy): domain Eukaryota; kingdom Viridiplantae; phylum Streptophyta; class Magnoliopsida; order Asterales; family Asteraceae; genus Helianthus; species Helianthus tuberosus. The sequence continues at coordinate 82,326,870 of CM060395.1, forward strand.
CAGGATTTGTGGTATTTTGGAATGCTTTCCTCAACACCATGTCACCAACTTGAAACTTTCTGATCCTGACATTCTTGTTATAAGCTCCAGCCATCCTTTGTTGATAGCTAGCCAATCTTATCCTTGCCAAATCCCTGAGTTCTTCTATGGTATCCAAGTCTTGAACCAAGTTTTCAGCATTTCCTTCAGTATCACGGATGCTTGTTCTTGCAGTAGGGACTACCATCTCTGTAGGGATCACTGATTCAGCTCCAAACATTAATGGGAATGGAGTCTGACCAGTAGCATTCTTGGGAGTTGTTCTATCAGCCCATAATACATAAGGTAGCTCTTCTGCCCATTTCCCTTTCTTGGATCCAAGCTTTTTCTTCAAGTTGTTGATAATGATCTTATTAGATGATTCTGCTTGACCATTAGCTTATGGGTGGACTGGTGTTGTTGTTATCATCTTAATCCCCCAACTGTCACAAAAGTTAGTAGTTCTATTCCCAATAAATTAGGATCCATTATCACAAACAATTTCAGAAGGAATACCAAATCTAGTAATAATGTTTCTTTTAATAAAGGATATCACTTCTTTTTCTCTGACTTGAGCAAATGCTTCAGCTTCTATCCATTTGGAAAAGTAATCAGTCATGGCAAGTGTTTTGGTCAAAAATCACACAATGACAATGTAACCAAATTTAATTTTGTGAGGTGTGATGCTTGATTATATGAACAAATGAATGAACAAAGAATGAATGTAATGAATGTTGGACACAAGGATTTATATGAGGAAAAATCCTTTGATCAATGTATGATCTCCGGCATAAAAAACCTCTGGTGATGGAAACTACCAATCACCAACTATATTGAACAAACAATTTGTTCAAATCGGGATGATAACAAGCTTGGTACAATGATCACTAGAGTGCACTAACTGTATAATCGCCGAGAGTGTTTGAGAGCTCGAGTGTGTTGCCGCAAATTTTCTAAGTGTTGCTCACTATCTCTAATCAAACTTGTTATCCCCTTATAAAAATAGAAATAAACTAAGCTAACTAACAATCAGCAATTCATGCTAGCTTCCCACGACTTCCATAACGATCATATCAGCCATGCACATGCAGAATAATGGAGCATATTCTCCTGGAATCTCGGCAAGACCAAGTCCCACTCGTATACTCCTGCAAAACAAGTTCAAACATAGTGGAAACAATTGTTTGTATAAGGATCATAATGGGGATACCGGATTCTTATTCCTGCAATATCTTCTGAGGATCCTTAATTCAAACTGAACTGAGGATCCGTGATCCTGGCTGCATTTGAGGATCCGTGATCCATAGGTTGTGAAAATCCATCCCTAACAATTTCCCCCAAAATATGAGGAATTAAATATGATTAAATGAATCATATTTTCTTCCTTATTGCTAACAAACTTGTTAATGTAAAAATAGCTGTTATCTTCTAACTAGCCGTTGCAATCCTGACGTCAGCGACGTGACAACCTGCAAATTCATCATTATAAATCCTGAGTTAGAGATAAGGACTAAGATGTGTTTAAATTCGAGCCTTCCACTCCTTTAAATCTTCATCCGGAGAACAATCAGGTATTCTCTCTTCCCTTCTCTCTAAATTCTTCTATTGCGATCCTTCTTTCTCCGAGCATTCATGACAAAGATGATTCTCCGATCCTCACCAGCCAAGGATCCCAAGAAGGATAGCCCCTTGAGGAGTCAAGGCATTATCAAAAACTCTTCGGTAGAACTCTTCCATTTTACCGATCCCGAAATCGATCGAATCCGTTATTGCTTCCCGGTGGAGGTTGTCTTCAAACCTTTTGACTCTTCACTGAAGAGTGACTGCGTTTCCGAAACCTGAGTTTCTTTTCCGGCCACCCCTTTCTTGATAGGGTTTTCCTACCCTTTCCCTGCTTTTACCCAATCCTTTTTCGCACTCACCGGCATGTGCTATATTCAGGCCATGGTTCTGTATACCCTGGAAAACATCATTGAGCAGGAGGGTATAGAAATAGGAATGTCAGAGTTGGCTGAGTTATACAATCTTGTTAGCCATGGTTCACACCGTTTCATGTTCAAGCACAAACCTGGTCAGCCCCATCCAATCCTTAAGACCACAAAAAATGATACCCATTGGAAAAACCGTTTCTTTTTTGTGGACCACCCATGGTAGGATATAGGATCCTTAGACAAGGATCATAGGAGGACTCTGTTTCTTTTAAGGATAACTGATCCTTTTTTCTGTTTCTATTGTGCAGCTATCTCAGTTTCTCATCTTCAAGACTCCCCTGCAACAAAAGAAAGACTTGCTGCCTTTTGGAGGCTTGACCCTGCTGTGAGGACATTCCACGCTAAAACAAAGGATTCAGAAGAAGCATCCTCCAGTTCCTTCACCATGTCAAGTAAGTATCCATATATACGTATAAATGAATAATTGTTAAAATAAATGAAAAATATGAATACTTATCTGTTGTTTGGCATTTGTAGGCGCTGGAAAATCTTCCAAATCAGCTTCCAAGTTCAGCGTCAGTGACCTTGATGCTTATGCTCTCTCTAAGTCTGCCAAGAAACAGCTTACCACCAGTCCCAGCATCCCAAATCCTAAGGGTGCCAGCACAAAGGGCAAGGGTGGAAAGAAAAGAAAAGCTTCCGAGTCCCTTGAAGGCCTTCCTCTCATCCAACAGCAATTCGAGGAGTACGTCTCCGAGGTAAGGATCCTGGATCCTTAAGTCTGATTTTCCTTTTTTGAGGATACAGGATCCTAACCATGTGCTTGTTTTTATAGAAATTTGCTGAGATCCATATGCTCCTAGACAGCAATCTGGCTAAGGCTGAACAGAAAAATCTTGATTTCCAGCAGATATTCTTGGCCAAGGACAAAAAGATCTCCTCCCTAGAGAAGGATCTTAATCTGGCGAAGAAGGAGTTGGTCCTGAACCAGATTACAGGTCAGCAGGAGAAAGAGGAGGTGATGGAGGGTGCAAAGCTCTATGCTACAATCACCATGCTCAAGATTAAGCTTCAAATGGCCAAGGAGGCTGAGGATCCTTCATTCGACAGGTCTGCCTGGGATCAAGAGGCTTGGAAACTGAAGCTGGCGGAGCTGGACGATGAAGAGGAGGCTGAGGAGGTCTTGGTAACTGAGGCTGGTAGCAGTGGGTTGAAGGATCTGGCTGAGGAAGCAGCGGGTGGTGGTGATGCAGCGAAGGTGTAGGCTGCAACAATGGGCGATGATGAAAATTTCTAGACGTGGCCGGAACCCATTTTTTTATGGTTTGTGGTTTTTGTTTGATGATGTTTTGAAACAATGTTGGTCTGTAATAACTCTAAACAATAGTTTTTAGGTTTATGGATCATGGATCCTTGGGACAATAAGTAGGATAATGGGCGGTGGATGGATCCTCTGTTTGGGGGATGAAACCACTGTTATCATGTCGCCTTTATTTCCGGCACTTAGACCATATTAATACGGATACCCTTTGCCTACCCCAGCGGACAGGCCACGTTTTGCTGGTAGATGCTTGGGGTAGGCAATTTTGACAACCTTTGAAGGGTTTAACTTTTGGTAAATAAAACTATAATCTTTTGGCTATTTCGTGTTGTTCATTCTGTGTTTATTTACCTTTCAGTTATTATTGCATATTGCTTTAAACATACAAGATGGTAATGAAAGTATAAAAATTAGTTTAAGCCAAAAAGTTTTGGATATGATCAAGGATCAAATATCCTATAATCGAAAAGTTTAAAAAGTGGTAAATATTTAGGATCAAATATCCTGTTGCCAAAGTGTAAGGGTAACAAAGAAAAATCAAGTATAATGTTAAGGTAAATAAGGATCATACCAGAGAATCCAGGTTAGGATCCTATATGCTTAACACTTACAACTGTGATCATCAAAGATAAAAGTTGATAAAAAGTTAGGATCCGGGATCCTTAACTGTTTAGCTTTGGAAACCTGAAATATGAGATAACTTGGGACTAAGCCAATTTGTAAATGAAAGAGTTGATGTCTGGGGACAAGCCCAATAAACTGGGGATAAGCCCAATAAACTAGGAACAAGCCCAATAAACTGGGGACAAGCCCAAAGACTAGGGATAAGCCCAAAGGATCTTGTGCAAACTGGAGTATGGCCCTTACTGGCGACTATCCCAACTTAGTGACATGAAGATGACAAAACCTTAGCTAACGTGAAAACGTTAGAAACCTTAGGAACGGATGTATGGTACGTCTACCGTTATACTTAGGATCCTGAATACAGCCAGTACAATGAAATTGTCAGCCCCTAAAGCGGGTACTGGTCCCATTGCCTTTAACTGCACCAAGATAATCGTGCGCTACTGGCTAAGGTGTTAGAACCTGATTCGTAGAAGGTAGTAGATAGCTTAAACTGGGGACAAGCCCAAAAACTAGGGATAAACCCATAAAACTTAGGAGACTTGTGTAGATACTTGATCCTTTGTGAAGGATGAATAAACTTCTACAAAACTCAAAACTTTAGTGAAAAAGGAAAAGGGATCCTGGATCCTTCTCCTTGTAATTAAATAAATTAAAGGATAAGGTAAATTAAAATCAAATCATTACCAGAATGAGGACCATATATCCTCTGAGGATCCTTAATGTATACCGGATATGAGGGTTATTAAGGATCCTGGATCCTTCTTACATGAAGTATCTTTTCAAATGGACAACATTCCAAGCTCTTGGTAGCAGATCACCTTCCATTGTTAATAATAGATATGCCCCCTTTCCTGCCCCAGCTTCAATAAGATAGGGGCCTTCCCACTTTGGTGCTAATTTGCCATCAGCAGGATTTGTGGTATTTTGGAATGTTTTCCTCAATACCATATCACCAACTTGAAACTTTCTGATCCTGACATGTTTGTTATAGGCTCCAGCCATCCTTTGTTGGTAGCTAGCCAATCTTATCCTTGCAAAATCCCTGAGTTCTTCTATGGTATCCAAGTCTTGAACAAAGTTTTCAGCATTTCCTTTAGGATCACGGATGCTTGTTCTAGCAGTAGGAACCACCATTTCTGTAGGGATCACTGATTCAGCTCCAAACACTAAGGAGAATGGAGTCTGACCAGTGGCATTCTTGGGAGTTGTTCTATCAGCCCATAATATATAAGGTAGCTCTTCTGCCCATTTTCCTTTCTTGGATCCAAGCTTTTTCTTCAAGTTGTTGATGATGATCTTATTGGATGATTCTGCTTGACCATTAGCTTGTGGATGGACTGGTGTTGATGTTATCATCTTAATCCCCCAACTGTCACAAAAGTTAGTAGTTCTACTCCCAATAAATTGGGCTCCATTATCACAAACAATTTCAGAAGGAATACCAAATCTAGTAATAATGTTTCTTTTAATAAAGGATATCACTTCTTTTTCTCTGACTTGAGCAAAGACTTCAGCCTCTATCCACCTGGAAAAGTAATCAGTCATAGCAAGCATAAACACTTTTCCTCCTGGTGCCTTGGGAAGTTTACCAACTATATCCATTCCCCAACTCATGAATGGCCAAGAAGAGGATATGTGATGCAGGAGCTCTGCTGGTTGATGAAGGATATTACTATGCCTTTGACAAGCATCACATCTTTTGGCATAATCCACAGCATCCTTCTTCATAGTAGGCCAATAGTATCTTATTCTAAGGATCCTTGAGAACAGTGCTCTGCCCCCAATGTGGTTTCCACAATCTCCTTCATGAAAATCCTTTAAGACTTCTTGGATTTCAGGATCCTCTATGAAAGCTCTAGGATTTTCTCCAGTAGGAATCTCTCCATGTTGTATATATCTCATGATTTGAAGGATCCATAATCCTGAATCTGATTGTGCACCATCACTAGGTATGATTGCAGAATCCTATACTATCTCCATAGTTATGTGATCCTCAATAGCAAGATCCAAGATGTGGATGATGGGAATTTTGATATCCTCAGGAATCTTCAATGATGATCCAAGGTTGGCCAAAGGATCAGCTTCTGCATTTTCTTCCCTAGGTACCTTTGTCAAACTAAAAGAAGCAAAAGAGTCTGCCAATTTCTTGACTATCTCTAGATATTTGATTAGTCTTTCACCTTTAACAGCATAAGAACCATTAAAGTGGTAAGTAATTAATAATGAATCTACATGTACCTCAAGATACCTGATCCTCATATACTTGGCAATTTGCAAACCTGCTATTAAGGCTTCATATTCAGCCTTATTATTAGTAGTTTGAAACTCACAAGCAATTGAGTGGGGTATTATGTCCCCCTGTGGTGATTTTAGTAGTATGCCTAGTCCAGTTCCTTTCACATTAGAGGCTCCATCTGTGAAGAGTATCCAAGGATCCTTAGTCTCTTCCAGCTGTTGAACTTCTAACTCAGCTTCCCTTTGTAGATCACTGTTAGGGAAGGATTTTCCAATCCTAAGGATTACGGATCCTCAAGTGCTGCCAGGATCATGGATCCTCAATTCTGTTTGAATTAAGGATCCTCAGCAGGTGTTGCAGGATCATGATTCAGGATCCTTATTGTTATCCTTATACAAACAATTGTCTACCTTGTACGTAAGCTTGTTTTGCAGGAGCAAAGGCATGGACCAAGTCTCACCGAAATTCCTGGAGCATATTCCCTAAATATTCCGCACGTGCTTGGCTCTTGTGGACGTTGTGGAGATCGTGGGGAGCTTGCATAATTGTCGGACAGTTTGTTATTTTAGTTACTTCTAATTTACAATGGGGATAACAAGTTTGAGTAGAACACTTAGCTAATTTTGGCATTCACACACTCTCGTAACAACACTCGAACAGCTCTCGACAATTTACTTGGCGATTTCATACATTTTATTGCACATTAGTGATCCTTGTAACAAGCTTGTTATCATCCCAAGTTATAAACTTCTTTTGTTTAATCTTAGTTGGTGATCGGTAGTTTCCATCACCCGAGGTTTTTTATGCCGGAGATCAACTCTTGATCAAGGGCTTTTTCCTCGTATAATTCTTTGTGTCATTTGTTCATTACATTTCTGAGTTATCCTTAACAATTGTTCATTGATTCAAGCATCATTCCTCACAAGAAAGATTTGGTTACATTATCTTAGCCTGTTTTTTGACCAAAACAGTTTGGCGCCCACCGTGGGGCAATTGGTGCTTCATTTCTAAAAAATTCTTGTTTTTGTGATCATTTCGGTTCATTACAACCAAGCAGATGGCTTCTTCAGCAAAGAGCACATCAAGTTCAATGCCGGCAGTCACTTCTTCACAGGGCGTTCCACCTTTGCCTCCACCACCTTTTGGATCCCAGAAGAATGCTGAAAATGCTGCGAAGAAACAAAGCCCCATTTTCTCAAAACCACCAACTTCTTCTGTTTCTTCTAATCCTACTACTAGTGATCTTTTTACTTTGATTTTGCAGATGAGGGATCACATACAAGACGAGGACAAAACCAACGAAAGGATCCTCTGGGAGATAGGTGACATCAAGAAACAGAAGAGATCAGGGGAGGATCACTCCCCTTTGATACCAAGGTCACTGGATTTTGACACTCCAGCCGTAACCGCCCTGTAATCTGCAGCTCCAGACATCCAGTACCAGAGTGGACCATTGGAAAGACGTTATGGAACAACAACTATGAGTCAGGCTTTTGGATCTCACTTTCAGCCTTCAGGATCCTCTTTTCAGCAACATGGATGTTTTGGTCAAAAATCAAGCTAAGATAATGCAACCAAACTTTTTGTTGTGAGGTGTGATGCTTGAAACAATGAACAATGCTAAGGATCACTCAGAAATGAAATGAACAAGTGACACAAAGATTTATACGAGGAAAAAGCCCTTGATCAAGAGTTGATCTCCGGCATAAAAAACCTCGGGTGATGGAAACTACCGATAACCAACTCAAATTAAACTAACAAGTTATTACAACTTTGGATGATAGCGAGCTAGTTACAAGGATCACTATAGTGTAATGTGCAAAAAGTGAGTAATCGCCAAGTGAATTGTCAAGAGCTGATCAGAGCAGTTACGAGTGTGTGTGTTAAGCTAAAAATAGCCAAGTGTTCTAATCTTGCTCGCTATCCCCTTTTAAAAATGGAAAAAATCTAAGCTAACAAACTATCCGCATTTTGTGCAAGTCTTCCACGAACTCCATAACGTCCACTTCAGTTAAGCATGTGCGGAATAAATATGGAATATGCTCCAGGAATATCGCCAAGACCAAGTCCAAGCTTGTACTCCTGCAAAACAACATCATATTCAAAGCAGACAATCGTTAGTGTAAGGATCACTATGATGATCCATGATCCTGATCCTATAATACCCTCTGAGGATCACTAATTCAAACAGAAGTGAGGATCCCTCAGCTTGACAGTAATTGAGGATCACTGATCTTTGGAAAATCCTCCCCTAACAATTGTCCCCAAAATATAAGGATTGAAATGTAAATAAACGAGTTGTATTTTCTCGTTCTTATCCGTAATAAACCAACGGATATATAGCCGTTAAATTCTGACTAGCCGTTGCCATCCTGACGACACTGAAGTGACTATCCTGCAAGATCATCATTATAAATTGAAGTTAGAGATAAGGTTTAGAGAGCTTTTAAATTCGTGCGTTTCCTCCTTTAAATCCTCATTCGAAGATTTGATCAGGTATTTCTCTTTCCTTTCTCTCTTCATCTCCTCAATTCTGTTTCTTGTTTTCCACCATCTTCATGACCAAAATGATGCTGAGGTCTTCACCGGTTAAGGATCATAAAAAGGACAGTCCCTTGAAGACCCAAGGGATCATCAAAGACTCTGCGAAAGAAAGATGTTGCTTTACCGATCCACAGATAGACAGAATCCGTCATTGTTTCCCGGCGAACACCGTTTTCAAAACTTTTGATTCCACCGTCCTGAGCGACTATGTTTCTGAAACCTGGGTAGCTTTTCCGGTCACCCCATTTACAAAAGGATACTCGTATCCTTTTCCTAATTTCACACAATCTTTCTTCTCTCTCACCGGCATCTCCTACATCCAAGCAATGCCAATGATCTGGAGGGTCTTGTATACCCTTGAAAGAATCATTGAACGTGAAGGAATTAATTTGGGAATGTCGGAGTTAGCAGAGATGTACGACCTTGTTAGCCATGGATCCCACCGATATCTATTCAAACATAAACCTGGTGAAGAACACCCCATCTTCAAAGCCACTAAGAATGACACCAACTGGAAACGGCGATTCTTCTTTGTCAGAAGGGATTCTATCCCTGATGGAAAGGATCTGCCTAGGAAATGGACCACCCATGGTAGGATAAAGGATCCTGAGAAGGATCACAGGATGACCTTGTTTCTGCTGAGGATCACTAACATCCTTTTGTTTCTATTTTGCAGCTATTACTGTCGCACACCTTATCACAACACCTGCAACGAAGGAAAGGCTTGCTGCTTTTCGCAGGCTTGATCCTGAAATAAGAACATTTAAAGCAAATACCCAGGATTCTCAAGAGGTATCCTCAGGTTCTGTCACAATCTCAAGTAAGTATCCCATTTTGTGCATAATTAAATGTTTAAATTAAAATGAAATGAGGATACTTATCTGTTTTGGATGTGTAGGTGTTGGAAAATCATCGAAGTCTGCTACCCGTTTCAGTGTCACCGATCTCACCACTGTTGGTCCCAGGTCTGGGAAGAAAAAGGCTGCTGCTAGCCCAAGTACTGCCATCCCCAAGGCTACTGCTTCCAAGGGAAAGAAGAGGAAAGCCTCAAAGGCTGACAATCTAGAAGGCCTGCCTCTAATCCGCCACCAGTTCATTGAGTACTTCACTGATGTAAGGATCACTGACTTAGCTTAGTTATAATGCCCACTTGAGGATCATGTGATCCTAAACTTCACATTGTCTTTTTTGCAGAAATTTGCTGAAATCAAGGACTACGTAGGCAGTGTTGAAGAGGTTGAGCAAAAGTGTTTGGACCTCCAGAAGATCATGCTAGCCAAGGATCAGAAGATTGCCTCCCTCGAAAATGATGTCAATCTGGTAAAGAGGGAACTCGTCCTGGCTCACATCAGTGCTGACCAAGAGAAGGCTGAAATCACCAATGATGCCAAAGTCTCCGCTGCCATTGCTATGTAAAAAACCCAGTTGCAGAAGGCCCAAGAAGCTGTGGATCCTGACTTTGACAAGAGCGGCTGGGACGTAGAGGGCTGGAAGGCTAGATTGGCTGAGGTGGACAATGAAGAAGATGTCTTAGCAATTGAGGCGAGTGGTAGTGGAAAGGATCATGCTGATGCTGATGATGTTGGTGGTGATGCAGCAAAGGTGTAGGCTGCAGGAATGGGCGATGAAGGACATTTCTAGACGTAGCCGGAGCCCATTTTTTAGAATTTGGTAGTTTTATTTTGGTTATGGTGTTTTGAAACAATCTTGGGTTGTAATAACTTTAGACAATAGTTTCTAGGGTGAAGGATCATGGATCCTTGCACAATAGGCAGGATAATGGGTGGTGGATGGATCCTCTGTTTGGGGGATGAAGCCACTTGTTATCCTTCCGTCTTTTATTTCCTGCACTACAAAGACCCGTAAACAATGGACACCCTTTGCCAACCCATGTGGACGGGCCACGTTTTGCTGGTAGAAACGTGGGTTGGCAATTTGGACAACCTTAAAGGGTTTAACGTTTTGTTAATAAATAAAACCTTAACTTTTTGGCTATCTTCCGTGTTGTGATATATATTTTATCTGGATTTATTAAATAAAGAAGAAAAATTTAATAAATAATTTCAAAAAGTTTAGGATATGATCAAGGATCACATATCCTATAATCGACAGGTTCTGAAAAGTAGTGTAGTTTGAGGAACAAAAGTTCAGTTGTCAAAGGATAAGGGTCGCTTAGATAAATAATGAATAAAATCAAAATGATCAAGGATCATACCTGAGAATCCAAGTTAGGATCCTAACCTTTAACACTTATAATCAGGATAACCAAAAGACAAACCTTAGTAAAAGGTAAGGATCAAGGATCCTTGGTCATTTAGCTTCAAAAACCTGAAATAGGATACAACTTGGGACTAAGCCAATATAAGATAAAAGTTAGTAACTGGGGACAAGCCCAACAATTCTGGGGACAAGCCCAATATACTGGGGACAAGCCCAAAGGATAACTGGGGACAAGCCCAAAGGATAACTGGGGACAAGCCCAAAGGATCGTGTGTAAACTGGAGTATGGCCCTCACTGGCGACTATCCAAACTTAGTGACATGAAAATGCCAAAACCTTAGCTAACGTGAAAACGTTAGAAACCTTAGGAACAGATGTATGGTACGTCTACCATTATACGTAGGATCTTGAATACAGCCAGTACAATGAAATTGTCAGCCCCTAAAGCGAGTACTGGTCCCATTGCCATGAACTGTACCAGGATCATCGTGCGCTACTGGCGAAACTGGGGACAGGCCCAAACTGGGGTCAAGCCCAAATAACTGGGGTCAAGCCCAAATAACTGGATACTTCTGTGGATACTCAATCCTTTGTTAAGGATACCTGAACCTTCAAAACTCAGAATCAAGTGAAAGGAGGATAAAGGATGCAGGATCCTTATCCTTATATAAGATAATTAAAGAATGAAATAGTTTGAGATTAGAATATTACCAAAATGAGGATCATCTATCCTGTAAGGATCCTTCAAGGATACTTGTCAGGTAAGGATCATGGGTCCTTATCACATGAAGTACTTTTTTCAAGTGGACAGCATTCCAAGCTCTTGGTAGCAAATCACCTTCCATTGTTAGCAATCGATATGCCCCCTTTCCTGCCTCAGCTTCAATCAAGTAAGGGCGTTCCCACTTTGGTGCTAACTTTCCATCAGCAGGATTGGTGGTATTCTGAAATGCTTTCCTTAATACCATATCACCAACTTGGAATTTCCTGATCCTGACATTTTTGTTGTAAGCTCCAGCCATCCTTTGTTGATAACTGGCCATCCTTATCCTTGCCAAATCCCTGGGTTCATCTATAGTATCCAGATCTTGAACCAAGTTTTCAGCATTTTCTTCAGGATCACGAATGCTTGTTCTTGCAGCAGGAACCACCATCTCTGTAGGGATCACTGATTCTGCTCCAAATACCAAAGAGAATGGAGTTTGGCCAGTAGCATTCTTGGGAGTTGTCCTATCAGCCCAAAGTACATAAGGTAGTTCTTCTGCCCATTTTCCCTTCTTGGATCCAAGTTTTTTCTTCAAATTGTTGATGATGATCTTGTTGGATGATTCTGCCTGACCATTAGCTTGTGGGTGGACTGGTGTTGATGTTATCATCTTAATCCCCCAGCTGTCACAAAAGTTAGTAGTTCTACTCATAATAAATTGGGATCCATTATCACAAACAATTTCAGAAGGGATACCAAATCTAGTAATAATGTTTCTTTTAATAAAGGATATAACTTCCTTTTCTCTGACTTGAGCAAAGGCTTCAGCCTCTATCCACTTGGAGAAGTAATCAGTCATAGCAAGCATAAATACTTTTCCACCAGGTGCCTTATGAAGCTTACCAACTATATCCATTCCCCATCTCATAAATGGCCAAGAAGAGGATATAGGATGCAAAAGTTCTGCTGGTTAGTGAAGGATATTACTGTGTCTCTGACAAGGATCACATTTCTTGGCATATTCCACAACATCCTTCTTCATAGTAGGCCAATAGTATCATGTCCTCAGGATCCTTGAAAATAATGCTCTGCCCCCGGTGTGGTTTCCGCAATCTCCTTCATGGAAATCCTTTAGGACTTCTTGAATTTCATGATCCTCAATGCATCTTAGATATGGACCTGCAAGAGATCGTTTATACAACATGTTATTCAATATTGTAAATTGAGATACCTTAATTTTGAAAGCCCTGGGGTTTTCTCCTGTAGGAATCTCTCCATGTTGTATGTATCTCATGATTGGAAGGATCCATGATCCTAAATCCTCTCCTATCTCCATAGCTTCATGATCCTCGATAGCAGGGGTCAGGATATGGATAATAGGGATCTTGATATCCTCCGTGATCTTAAAGGATGATCCTAAATTGGCTAATGCATCAGCCTCTGCATTCTCTTCCCTTGGTACCTGTGTCAAACTAAAGGAAACAAAAGAGAGTGCCAATTCTTTGACTATCTCTAAATATTTGATTAGCTTTTCACCTTTAACAGCATAGGATCCATTAAAGTGATTAGTGATCAATAAAGAATCTACATGTACCTCAAGATACCTGATCCTCATATGCTTTGCAATTTGCAAACCAGCTATCAAGGCTTCATATTCAGCCTCATTGTTGGTAGTTTGAAATTCACAAGCTATGGAGTGGGGTATTATGTCCCCCTGTGGTGATTTTAGTAGTAATCCAAGCCCTGTTCCTTTAACATTAGAAGCACCATCAGTGAAGAGTATCCAAGGATCCTTAGTTTCTTCTAGCTGTTGGACCTCTAACTCAGCTTCCTTTTGCAAGTCACTACTAAAATCTGCCACAAAGTCAGCTAAGGCCTGGGATTTAATGGCAGTTCTAGGCTCATATCTTATATCATATGCACTAAGCTTCACTGCCCACTTAGCCATCCTTCCTGACATTTCAGGTTTCCTGAGAACATTCTTAATTGGAAAATTAGTCATAACAACAATGGCATGAGTCTCAAAATAATGTCTTAATTTAGTAGATGCCATAATTAATGCAAGGATAAGTTTCTCTAAGTGTGAATACCTGGATTCAGCATCAAGTAAACTCTTACTTACATAATAAACAGGATGTTGTGTACCTTGGTGATCCTTAATAAGGACCGCACTTACTGCTTTTGAGGATACTGCTAGGTATAAGGATAATATATCCCCCTTTTTCTGGTTTCATCAAGGCGGGGGCTAAGGATAGGTAATCCTTAAGAGCTTTGAGGGCACTTTCATGCTTCTCAATCCATTCAAATTTCTTGTTCTTCCTCAGGATGTCATAGAATTCCTTGCACTTTTCTGAGGATTTGGATATGAACCTGTTCAAGGCTGCGATCCTGCCTGTCAATCTTTGCACATCCTTAGCATTGGCAGGAGATTTGATATTCACAATAGCCTTAATCTGCTCTGGACTTGCTTCAATGCCCCTCTTTGTCACCATATAGCCTAAGATTTTACCTGCTTTGACACCAAAATGACACTTGGAAGGATTTAGTTTCATATTAAATTTATCAACGATATTGAATGCTTCCTCCAAGTCTTTAAGGTGATCCTCAGCTTTCTTGGACTTAACCACCATGTCATCTATATAGTCTTCCATAGTGTGTCCAATTTGTTCCTTGAACATCATATTGACTAGCCTTTGATAAGTAGAACCTGCATTCCTTAGTCCAAATGGCATAGCAATATAACAATATATACCAGTTGGGGTCATAAAGGCTGTATCCTCTTGATCAGATGGTTCCATCTGAATTTGTTGAAATCCAGATGAAGCATCCATAAAAGTCAACAACTCATGACCCGCGGTAGCATCCACCATGAAGTCAATGTGGGGTAATGGGAAAAGATCCTTGGGGCATGCCTTGTTTAAATCAGTAAAATCGACACATACCCTCCACTTTCCATTTTTCTTTTGAACAACAACCACATTGGCTAACCATCTTGGATACTTAACCTCTCTTATCATACCTGCCCGAAGTAGTTTATCTACCTCCTCCTGGATAATAGCATTCCTTTCAGGTGCAAACTTTCTTCTTTTTTGATGAATTGGCTTGAATGACCTGTCAATGCCGAGTTTATGATTAATTATATCTTTAGATATACCTGTCATATCCTCATGCTTACAGGAAAAGGTAGTTTTCCTTCTTTTAAGGAAGGATACTAGATCCTGTTCAATGTTGCTAAGGATCCCTGATCCTATGAAGATCCTGGATTCAGGATCATCAGGATCCATGAGGATTTCTTTTACATCCTGCTCTCTTGCCTCCAAGACATCTCTTGAAGGATACTTTAATTGCTATTGCTCCCTTGGTCTTGAGGCTGGCTTCATTGATGAGGTATAGCAATTCTTAGCTTCTTGTTGATCACTCTCAATTTTCACCACTCCCCATGGACTAGGAAGCTTCACGCACTGATGATATGTGGATGGAACTGCCTTCATATCATGTATCCACACCCTGCCAAGGATAACATTGCAACATGATAAGCAATCTATAACACAAAATTTCTGATAAGAATGGAGTCCTTCAATATAGATAGGGAGTTTGATGTCCCCCAATGTGTTCTTGGTTTCCCCACTGAATCCCACAAGGACTGAGGATCTTGGGACAATATCAGACTCCGGGATATTCATCTTCTTGAGGACATCAAGCTGAATGATGTTCACAGAGCTTCCTCCATCTATAAGGATCCTGCGAACAAAATGATTAGAAATAAACAGGGTAATAACATGACCATCATGATGAGGATCCTGAACATCAAGACGATCATCCTCATCAAAAGTTATGATCTTATCCTCGGTGACAGTGGACGTCCGGATGGGTCTGTCTCCATTATCCATCTTGGTTTCCTTGGCATGTCTTTTGGCTGCTGAAAAGGAAGAACAAATGTCTGATCCACCGGATACGAAGTTTATAACTTGTGCATCTGCTGGAGGAGCAGGAGCCTTTTCCGGGATCCTTTCAGGATCCTGGATCCTTGACTTCTTTCGTCCCAAAAGCTCTTTCAAATGCCCCTTGCTTAACAAGTAACCAATTTCCTTTCTAAGTGCAATACACTCTTCAGTGAGATGCCCGAAATCCACATGATATGCACACCACTTGGACTTATCCTTTGTAGCAGCTGGTTTATCACTTTTTCTCGGCCACCTAGCTTTCTCACCTAAATTCTACATTGCAAGAATTAGTTCATTGTTATCAACAGAAAAACAGTATTCAGAAATGGGAGGATAATCCTCATCATCCTCTTCCTGTTCCACTGCATGCACATTCTGGTTATCAGACTTGTTGTAGGACTTTGATTTGTTGTTCCTGAAGTAAATCCTTGCTTTTCCTGTTTTGAGGATCCTGTCAATCTCTCCTGGATCCTTTTGTCATCCTCTAGGCGGACGAACCTAAGGGCCCTGGTTCTTACTTCATCAAGATTCCTGCATGGGGTCATAACAAGATCATCATAGAATAATGAATCCCTAAGCAATCCCATTTTAAAGGCTTCTACAGCCATAGCAATATCCAGGTTGGGGATATCTAAGGATTCTTTACTAAACTTAGTGATGTAATCTCTAAGTGATTCATTTTGACCTTGTGTTACCCTTTATAGATCACTAGTTAATCGTTCAAAATTTCTACTACAAGAGAATTGAGTATTAAACAAATTAACTAGATTAGCAAATGAAGTAATAGAGTAAGGGGGAAGACTTAGCAGCCATTTAAGAGCAGATCCTGTAAGTGTGGATCCAAAACCCTTGCATAGACATGCTTCTTTTAACCACTCAGGAATTGGATTGATCTCCATCCTCTCCCTGTATTGGGCTACATGTTCCTCTGGATCCGTCGAACCATCATATAGCTTCATGGAAGGTATTTGGAACCTCTTGGGTATCTCAGCATCACAAATAGGTGGTGCAAAGCGAGATATCCTATGGCTACCATCTGCGATCTCAGGAATGGGCTTGACCACTCCTGGAACACTGGATATCATGTCCTTAAGCTTCTGTAACTCCCTGACCATAGCCTGATTGATACCTGTATCCTGCATAGAGCCATGGTTAGTGTTATATGAATTATTAAAAGTGTTACCTCCCAAAGGATTCATGTTTGGAATTCCAGATGTGAATCCATATTGACGGGACTCTGGTATGATTAAAGGACTAGAGGAAGCAATGGTCTGCATTGGTATGAAGTCTCCTTGATGAACATCCGAGCTCGGGGGCTGCATACTTCTTAGGAATCCTTGATCCTGAAAGATGTTGGATCCTTGAGGCTGAGATGATCCTTGAACCTGAAAGGATCCTGGAATCATAAAGGATCCTTGGACCTGGGAGGATCCTTGGAGCTGGGAGGATCCTTGGACCTGGGAGGATCCTTGGAGCTGGGAGGATCCTTGGACCTGGGAGGATCCTTGGACCTGGGAGGATCCTTGGACCTGGAAAGATCCTTGGACTGTGTGCATTCCCAAATATCCTCCTGAGCTGACGAAGGATCCCTGATGCTGAAAAGAGGATCCCGATGGCTGAAAATAGGATCCCTGAGGCTGGGAGTGAGAGCTAAATGCCTGACTCATAGTTGCCGTTCCATAACGGCTTTCTGATGGACCACTTTGATACTGGATGCCCAGAACTGTCGATTGTAGGGTAGTTACAACTGGAGTGTCAAAATTCAATGACCTTGGCATCAGAGGAGAGTGATCCTCCACTGATTTCTTCTGTTTCTTGATATCACCAATCTCTTGGAGGATCCGTTCATTGGTTTTATCCTGCTCTTGCATGCGATCCCTCATCTGCAAAATCAGATTAAAAAGATCATTAGTAGTAGGATTAGTGGAAACAGAAGAAGTTGGTGGTTTTTGGAAAATGGGGGTTTGTCTCTTCGCAGCATTTTCAGCATTCTTCTGGGATCCAGAAGGTGGTGGAGGCAAAGGAGGAACGCCTTGTGAAGAACTGATCGCCGACATAGAGCTTGATGTGTTCTTTGCTGAGGAAGCCATTTGCTTGATTGTAACAAACCGAAATGATCACCAGAACAATAATTTCTCAAGAACGAAGCACCAATTGCCCCACGGTGGGCGCCAAACTGTTTTGGTCAAAAATCAAGCTAAGATAATGCAACCAAACTTTCTGTTGTGAGGTGTGATGCTTGAATCAATGAACAATGCTAAGGATCACTCAGAAATGAAATGAACAAGTGACACAAAGATTTATACGAGGAAAAAGCCCTTGATCAAGAGTTGATCTCTGGCATAAAAAACCTCGGGTGATGGAAACTACCGATCACCAACTCAAATTAAACTAACAAGTTATTACAACTTTGGATGATAGCGAGCTAGTTACAAGGATCACTATAGTGTAATGTGCAAAAAAGTGTGTAATCGCCAAGTGAATTGTCAAGAGCTGATGAGAGCAGTTACGAGTGTGTGTGTTAAGCTAAAAATAGCCAAATGTTCTAATCTTGCTTGCTATCCCCTTTTAAAAATGGAAAAATCTAAGCTAACAAACTATCCGCATTTTGTGCAAGTCTTCCACGAACTCCATAACGTCCACTTCAGTTAAGCACGTGCGGAATAAATATGGAATATGCTCCAGGAATATCGACAAGACCAACTCCAAGCTTGTACTCCTGCAAAACAACATCATATTCAAAGCAGACAATCGTTAGTGTAAGGATCACTATGATGATCCATTATCCTGATCCTATAATACCCTCTGAGGATCACTAATTCAAACAGAAGTGAGGATCCCTCAGCTTGACAGTAATTGAGGATCACTGATCTTTGGAAAATCCTCCCATAACAAGGGATCCTTCGTCAGCTCAGGAGGATATTTGGGAATGCACACAGTCCAAGGATCCTCTTAGGTTCAAGGATCCTCTAGGGTCCAAGGATCCTCTCAGCCTCAGGGATCCTCTCAGGTTCAAGGATCCAACATCTTTCAGGATCAAGGATTCTTGAGAAGTATACAACCCCCAAGCACAGATGTTCATCAAGGAGACTTCATTCCAATGCAGACCATTGCCTCTTCTGGTCCTTCAATCATACCAGAATCCCGTCAATATGGATTCACATCTGAAATTCCTAACTTGAATCCCCTGGGAGGTAACACTTTAAATAATATTATAACACTAACCATGGCTCTCTGCAGGATACAGGTATCAATCAAGCTATGGCTAGGGAATTACAGAAGTTGAAGGATATGATATCCAGCGTTCCAGGAGTGGTTAAGCCCATTCCTGAAATTGCAGATGGCAGCCATAGGATATCTCATTTTGCACCACCTATTTGTGATGCTGAGATACCCAAAAGGTTCCAAATACCAACCATGAAGTTGTATGATGGTTCAACAGCTCCAGAAGAACATGTAGCTCAATATAGAGAGAGGATGGAGATCAACCCCATCCCAGAAAGGTTAAAAGAAGCATGTCTATGCAAGGGTTTCGGATCCACACTCCCAGGATCAGCTCTTAAATGGCTGCTAAGTCTTCCCCCTTACTTTATTACTTCATTTGCTAATCTATTTAATCTGTTTAATAGTCAATTCTCATGTAGTAGAAAATTTGAACGATTAACTAGTGATCTATATAGGGTAACACAAGGTCAAAATGAATCACTTAGAGATTATATCACTAAGTTTAGTAAAGAATCCTTAGATATCCCTAATCTGGATATAGCCACGGCTGTGGAAGCCTTTAAAATGGGTTTGATTAGGGATTCATTATTCTATGATGATCTTGTTATGACCCCATGCAGGAATCTTGATGAACTGAGAACCAGGGCCCTTAGATTCATCCGATTAGAGGATGATAAAAGGATCCAGGAGAGATTGGCAGGATCCTCAAAACAGGAAAAGCAAGGATCCTACTTCAAGAATAACAAGTTCAAGTCCTACAACAAGTCTGATAACCAGAATGTGCATGCAGTAGAACAAGAAGAGGATGATGAGGATTATCCTCCAATTTCTGAATACTGTTTTTCTGTTGATAATAATGAACTAATTCTTGCAATGCAGAATCTAGGTGAGAAAGTAAGATGGCCAAGGAAAAGTGATAAACCAGCTGCAACAAAGGATAAGTCCAAGTGGTGTGCATATCATGAGGATTTTGGGCATCTCACTGAAGAGTGTATTACATTTAGAAAAGAAATTGGTTACTTGTTAAGCAAGGGGCACTTGAAGGAGCTTTTGGGACGAAAGAAGTCAAGGATCCAGGATCCTGAAAGGATCCAGGATCCTAAAAGGATCCCAGAAAAGGCTCATGCTCCTCCAGTAGATGCACAAGTTATAAACTTCATATCCGGTGGATCAGACATTTGTGGTACTTCCCTTTCAGCAGCCAAAAGACATGCCAAGGAAACCAAGATGAATAATGGAGACAGACCCATCCGGACCTCCACTATTACCAAGGATAAAATTATAACTTATGATGAGGATGATCGTGTTGATATTAAGGATCCTCATCATGATGGTCTTGTTATCACTCTGTTTATTTCTAACCACTTTGTTCGCAGGATCTTGATAGATGGAGGAAGCTCAGTGAACATCATTCAGCTTGATGTCCTCAAGAAGATGAACATTCCTGAATCAGACATTGTCCCAAGATCCTCAGTTCTTGTGGGATTCAGCGGAGGGACCAAGAATACATTGGGGGACATCAAACTCCCCATCTATATTGAAGGATTCCATTCTTATCAAAAATTTTGTGTTATAGATTGCTTATCTTGTTGTAAGGTTATCCTTGGTAGGCCATGGATACCTGACATGAAGGCAGTCCCATCTACCTATCATCAATGTGTAAAGCTTCCTAGTCCATGGGGAGTGGTGAAAATTGAGAGTGATCAACAAGAAGCTAAGAATTGTTACACGTCATCAATGAAGCCAGCCTCAAGACCAAGTGAGCAATAGCAATTAAAGCATCCTCCAAGAGATGTCTTGGAGGCAAGAGAACAGGATGTGAAAGAAATCCTTACGGATCCTCATGATCCTGAATCCATAGTCTTCATAGGATCGGGGATCCTCGGCAACATTGAACAGGATCTAGTATCCTTCCTTAAGAGGAGGAAAACTACCTTTGCCTGGAAGCATGAGGATATGACAGGTATATCTAAGGATATAATTACTCATAAGCTTGGCAGTGACAGGTCATTCAAGCCTATACATCAGAAGAGGAGGAAATTTGCACCTGAAAGGAATGCAATTATCCAGGAAGAGGTAGATAAATTACTTCGGGCAGGTATGATAAGAGAGGTTAAGTATCCAAGGTGGTTAGCCAATGTGGTTGTTGTTCAAAAGAAAAATCGAAAGTGGAGGGTATGTGTCGATTTTACTGATTTAAACAAGGCATGTCCCAAGGATCCTTTCCCATTACCCCACATTGACTCCATGGTGGATGCTACCGCGGGTCATGAGTTGTTGACTTTTATGGATGCTTCATCTGCATTTCAACAAATTCAGATGGAACCATCTGATCAAGAGGATACAGCCTTTATGACCCCAACTGGTATATATTGTTATATTGCTATGCCATTTGGACTAAGGAATGCAGGTGCTACTTATCAAAGGCTAGTCAATATGATGTTCAAGGAACAAATTGGACACACTACGGAAGTCTATATAGATGACATGGTGGTTAAGTCCAAGAAAGCTGAGGATCACCTTAGAGACTTGGAGGAAGCATTCAATATCCTTGATAAATTTAATATGAAACTAAATCCTTCCAAGTGTAACTTTGTTGTTAAAGCAGGTAAATTCCTAGGCTATATGGTGACAAAAAGAGGCATTGAAGCAAGTCCAGAGCAAATTAAGGCTATTGTGAATATCAAATCTCCTGCCAATGCTAAGGATGTGTAAAGATTGACAGGCAGGATCTCATCCTGGAACAGGTTTATATCCAAATCCTCAGAAAAATGCAAGGAATTCTATGACATTTTGAGGAAGAACAAGAAATTTGAATGGACTGAAAAGCATGAAAATGCTCTCAAAGCTCTTAAGGATTACCTATCCTCAGCCCCTACCTTGATGAAACCAGAAAAAGGGGATATATTATCCTTGTATTTGTCGGTATCCTCTAAAATAGTAAGTGCGGTCCTTGTTAAGGATCACGAAGGTACACAACATCCTGTCTATTATGTAAGTAAGAGTTTGCTTGATGCTGAATCCAGGTATTCACATTTAGAAAAACTTATCCTTGCACTAATTATGGCATCTACTAAATTAAGACATTATTTTGAAACTCATGCCATTATTGTTAAGACTAATTTTCCAAGTAAGAATGTTCTCAGGAAACCTGAAATGTCAGGAAGGATGGCTAAGTGGGCAGTGAAGCTTAGTGCTTATGATATAAGATATGAACCAAGGACTGCCATTAAATCCCAAGCTTTAGCTGACTTTGTGGCAGATTTCAGTAGTGACTTGCAAAAGGAAGCTGAATTTGAAGTCCAATAGCTAGAAGAAACTAAGGATCCTTGGATACTCTTCACTGATGGAGCTTCTAATGTCAAAGGAACTGGACTTGGAATACTACTAAAATCACCACAGGGGGACATAATACCCCACTCCATAGCTTGTGAGTTTCAAACTACTAACAATGAGGCTGAGTATGAAGCCTTGATAGCTGGTTTGCAAATTGCCAAGCATATGAGGATCAGGTATCTTGAGGTACATGTAGATTCATTGTTAATTACTAATCACTTTAATGGATCCTATGCTGTTAAAGGTGAAAAACTAATCAAATATTTAGAGATAGTCAAAGAATTGGCACTCTCTTTTGTTTCCTTTAGTTTTACACAGGTACCTAGAGAAGAGAATGCAGAAGCTGATGCATTGGCCAATCTAGGATCATCCTTGAAGATTCCAGAGGATATCAGGATCCCTATTATCCACATCCTATTCCCCGCTATTGAGGATCCTGTAGCCATGAAGATAGGAGAGGATTCTGCAATCATCCCTAGTGATGATACACAATCTCATTCAGGATCATGGATCCTTCCAATCATGAGAGACATACAACATGGAGAGATTCCTACAGGAGAAAACCTCAGGGCTTTCAAAATCAAGGTATCTCAATTCACAATATTGAATAACATGTTATATAAACGACCTCTTGCAGGTCCATATCTAAGATGCATTGAGGATCCTGAAATCCAAGAAGTCCTAAAGGATTTTCATGAAGGAGATTGTGGAAACCACACTGGGGGCAGGGAATTATTCTCAAGGATCCTGAGGACAGGATACTATTGTCCTACTATGAAGAAGGATGCTGTGGAATATGCCAAGAAGTGTGAACCTTGTCAGAGACATAGTAATATCCTTCATCAACCAGTAGAGCTTTTGCATCCTATATCCTCTTCTTGGCCATTTATGAGATGGGGAATGGATATAGTTGGTAAACTTCCCAAGGCACCTGGTGGAAAAGTATTCATGCTTGCTATGACTGATTACTTCTCCAAGTGGATAGAGGCGGAAGCCTTTGCTCAAGTCAGAGAAAAAGAAGTGATATCCTTTATTAAAAGAAACATTATTACTAGATTTGGTATTCCTTCTGAAATTGTTTGTGATAATGGATCCCAGTTTATTGGGAGTAGAACTATTAACTTTTGTGACAACTGGGGGATTAAGATGATAACATCAACACCAGTCCACCCACAAGCTAATGGCCAGGCAGAATCATCCAACAAGATCATCATCAACAATTTGAAGAAGAAGCTTGGATCTAAGAAAGGAAAATGGGCAGAAGAACTACCTTATGTATTATGGGCTGGCAGAACAACTCCCAAGAATGCTACTGGCCAAACTCCATTTTCTTTGATATTTGGGGCAGAATCAGTGATCCCTACAGAAATGGTGGTTCCTACTACAAGAACAAGCATCCGTGATCCTGAAGGAAATGCTGAAAACTTGGTTCAAGATTTGGATACTATAGAAGAACTCAGGGATTTAGCAAGGATAAGGATGTCTAGTTATCAACAAAGGATGGCTGGAGCCTACAATAAGAATGTCAGGATCAGGAAGTTCCAAGTTGGTGATATGGTATTAAGGAAAGCATTTCAGAATACCACAAATCCTACTGATGGAAAATTGGCACCAAAGTGGGAAGGCCCCTACCTGATTGAAGCTGAGGCTAGAAATGGGGCATATCGATTGCTAACAATGGAAGGTGATTTGTTACCAAGAGCTTGGAATGCTGTCCACCTGAAGAAATACTTCATGTGATAAGGATTTGTGATCCTTAGCAATATTCATGATCCACATCCTTGAAGGATCCTTAGAGGATGGATGATCCTCATTTTGGTAATGATTTAATCTCAAACTATTTCATTCTTTAATTATCCTATATTCAAGGAAAAGGATCCTGGATCCTTTGTCCTACTTTCACTTGATTCTGAGTTTTGCAGAAGGTTCATGTATCCTTAACGAAGGATTGAGTATCCACAGAAGTCTCCAGTTATTTGGGCTTGACCCCAGTTATTTGGGCTTGACCCTAGTTATTTGGGCTTGTCCCCAGTTCTTTGGGCCTGTCCCCCGTATCGCTAGTAGCGCACGATGATCCTGGTACAGTTCATGGCAATGGGACCAGTACTCACTTTAGGGGCTGACAATTTCATTGTACTGGCTGTATCCGGGATCCTACGTATAATGGTAGACGTACCATACATCCGTTCCTAAGGTTTCTAACGTTTTCACATTAGCTAAGGTTTTGGCATTTTCATGTCACTAAGTTTGGATAGTCGCCAGTGAGGGCCATACTCCAGTTTACACAAGATTCTTTGGGCTTGTCCCCAGTTATCCTTTGGGCTTCTCCCCAGTTATCCTTTGGGCTTGTCCCCAGTTATCCTTTGGGCTTGTCCCCAGTTATCCTTTGGGCTTGTCCCCAGTTATCCTTTGGGCTTGTCCCCAGTATATCGGGGTTGTCCCCAGAATTGTTGGGCTTGTCCCCATTTACTAACTCTTCTCTTATATTGGCTTAGTCCCAAGTTATGTTGCATTTCAGGTTTTTGAAGCTAAACAGCCAAGGATCCTTGATCCTCACCTTTTACTAAGGTTTGTCTTTTGGTTATCCTGATTATGAATGTTAAAGGGTTAGGATCCTAACTTGGATTCTCATGTATGATCCTTAATCACTTTGATTTTATTCATTATTCATATAAGTGACCCTTATCCTTTGACAACAGAACTAATGATCCTTAAGTTACATAACTTTTCTGAACTTGTCGACTATAAGATATTTGATCCTTGATCATATCCTAAAACTTTTAAACATGATTTATTAAACCTTTATCCTTTACTTACAAATTCAAAGAAAGTGAATAACAACAGTAGAAAAATAAAGAATTCACAAGGATAACAACACGGGAAATAGCCAAAAAGTTGAAGTTATTTTTATTCACAAAAGTTAACCCCTTTTAAGGTTGTTAAAATTTCCAACCCAAGTTTCTACCAGCAATATGTGGCCCGTCCACTTGGGTTGGCAAAGGTTGTCCATTGTTAACAGGTCATAAAAGTGCAGGAAATAAAAGATGGCAGGATAACAAGTGGCTTCATCCCCCAAACAGAGGATCCCTCCACCACCTATCATCCTACCTATTGTCTAAGGATCCATGATCCATAACCCTAGAGACTATTGTTCAAAGTACAACCCATCATTGTTTAAAACATCACAACCAAAAAACTACCAAATCCTAAAAAATGGGGTCTGGCCGCGTCTAGAAATATCCATCATCCCCCATTTCTGCAGCTCACACCTTGGCTGCATCACCACCAGCATCATCACCACCAGCCTGATCCTTCCTGCTGCCACTTGCCTCAATCGCCAAGACCTCGGTACCCTCCTCCTCATCCTCAAGCTCAGCTAGCTTTTCCTTCCAGCCCTCCTTGTCCCAAGTGGTCCTGTCGAAGTCAGGATCCTCAGCCTCCTGAGCCATTTGCAGCTTGATCTTATACATGGTGATGGCGGCAGAGATTTTAGCATCCTCCAGCAGCTCAGCTTTCTCATGATCAGCATTTATCTGGGCCATGACCACCTGCTTCTTCGCCAGATTGAGGTCCTTTTCAAGGGAGGAGATGGTTTGATCCTTGGCCAGGAAGAACTTTTGGAACTCCTGATGCTTTTGCTCCGCCTCTTCAACGTATGCATCCAACAGCATCTCAATCTCGGCAAATTTCTGCAAATAGACAAGATAAAGTTTAGGATCCTTGATCCTCAAGTGGGCGGGATAATGAAGCAAAGTTGGTGATCCTTACCTCAGCAAAGTATTCTTGAAACTGGTGGCGAATAAGGGGCAGGCCTTCGAGATTGTCCGCTTCAGTGGCCTTCCTCTTCTTTCCCCCTTTGGAGGTGACAGGCTTGGGGACTATGGTGCTTGGGCTAGCAGCAGTTTTCTTTTTTCCGGAACGGGGAGCCACAGTGCTGAGATCACTGACACTAAAGCGGGAGGCAGACCTTGAAGATTTTCCAGCGCCTATCAATCCAAAACAACAGATAAGTATTCTTGTTTTATTTGTATTTCAACATTTAATCATATATAAACCCGGATACTTACTTGACATTGTGAGTGAGCCTGAGGATACTTCTTGAGAATCCTTGGTGTTTGCTTGAAATGTTCTTACTGCAGGATCAAGATTCCGGAAGGCGTCGATCCTTTCTTTGGTTGCAGGTGATGGAATGATATGTGAAACAGAAATAGCTGCAAAATAGAAACAAAGCGGTTAGTGATCCGCAGCGGAAACAGGGTTATCCTATGATCCTTCTATAAGGATCCTCTATCCTTCCATGAGTGGCCCATTTTCTAGGGAGATCCTTCCGATCTGGGATAGAATCCCTCCTAATGAAGAAGAATCGTTTCTTCCACTTAGTGTCATTTTTGGTGGTCTTTAGGATCGGGTGTGCCTCACCAGGTTTGTGTTTGAATAGAAAGCGATGTGAACCGTGGCTCACAAGGTTGTACAATTTAGCAACTTCAGACATTCCCAAATCTATATCCTCCTGCTCAATGATCCTCTCAAGGGTAAATAAAACCCTCCACATCATTGGCATAGCCTGGATATATGATATGCCGGTAAGAGAGAAGAAAGACTGGGTAAAAGCAGGAAAAGGATAGGAGTATCCTATCAAAAATGGGGTGACTGGAAAGGCAACCCAGGTTTCAGAAACGAAATCGCTCAAGGCGGTAGGGTCAAAAGGCCTGAAGACAGCGATTGCAGGAAAGCAATGACGAATCCTGTCTATATCCGGATCAGTGAAGCAGCAACGTTCCTTCGGAGAATCTTTGATGATCCCTTGGCTCTTCAAAGGACAGTCTTTCCGATGATCCTTAGCAGGCGATGATCGTAACTTCATTGTGATTTAGAGATGATGAAGAAAGAAGAAACAGAGCAAGAATGTGAAGAGAAAAAGGAGAGAGAAGTACCTGTTTGATCTTCGAATGAGGATTTAAAGGGTGAAACGCACGAATTTAAATGCTTCTGGATCCTTATCTCTAACTTGAATTTATAATGATGATTTTGCAGGGATGTCGCTTCAAGTGACGTAGGATCTGCAACGGATAGTTTCAATCCTAACGGCTATATATCCGTTTGTTTGTTGCGGATAAGATCAAGAAAATATAAGTCGTTAATTTACACTTTACTCCTTATATTTTGGGGGCAATTGTTAGGGGAGGATTTTCCAATCCTAAGGATCACGGATCCTCAAGTGCTGCCAGGATCATGGATCCTCAATTCAGTTTGAATTAAGGATCCTCAGCAGGTGTTGCAGGATCATGATTCAGGATCCTTATTGTTATCCTTATACTAACAATTGTCTACCTTGTACGTAAGCTTGTTTTGCAAGAGCAAAGGCATGGACCAACTCTCACCGAAATTCCTGGAGCACATTCCCTAAATATTCCGCACGTGCTTGGCTCTTGTGGACGTTGTGGAGATCGTGGGGAGCTTGCATAATTGTCGGACAGTTTGTTATTTTAGTTATTTCTAATTTAAAATGGGGATAACAAGTTTGAGTAGAACACTTAGCTAATTTTGGCATTCACACACTCTCGTAACAACACTCGAACAGCTCTCGACAATTTACTTGGCGATTTCATACATTTTATTGCACATTGCACATTAGTGATCCTTGTAACAAGCTTGTTATCATCCCGAGTTGTAAACTTCTTTTGTTTAATCTTAGTTGGTGATCGGTAGTTTTCATCACCCGAGGTTTTTTATGCCGGAGATCAACTCTTGATCAAGGGCTTTTTCCTCGTATAAATCCTTGTGTCATTTGTTCATTACATTTCCGAGTTATCCTAAACATTGTTCATTGATTCAAGCATCATTCCTCACAACAAAGATTTGGTTACATTATCTTAGCCTGATTTTTGACCAAAACAATCACTACTGAAATCTGCCACAAAGTCAGCCAAGGCTTGGGATTTAACGGCAGTTCTTGGCTCATATCTTATATCATAGGCACTAAGCTTTACTGCCCATTTAGCCATCCTTCCTGACATTTCAGGTTTCCTGATGAACATTCTTAATTGGAAAGTTAGTTTTAACAATAATAGCATGAGTTTCAAAATAATGGCGTAGTTTAGTAGATGCCATAATTAAAGCAAGGATAAGTTTTTCTAAATTAGAATACCTGGATTCAGCATCAAGCAAACTATTACTTACATAATATACAGGATGTTGTGTACCTTCATGATCCTTAACAAGGACTGCACTTACTGCCTTAGAAGATACTGCCATGTATAAGGATAACATATCCCCTTTTTTCTGGTTTCATTAAGGCTGGAGCTGAGGATATGTAATCCTTAAGAGCCTTGAGAGCATTTTCATGCTTTTTCCATCCACTCAAATTTCTTGTTCTTTCTCAAAATGTCATAGAATTCTTTGCATTTCTCTGATGATTTTGAGATGAAGCCGTTCAAGGCTGCGATCCTCCCTGTCAATCTTTGAACATCCTTAGCATTGGCAGGAGACTTCATGTTCACAATTGCCTTGATTTGCTCTGGACTCGCCTCTATGCCTCTTTTTGTCACCATATACCCTAGAAACTTGTCAGCTTTCACACCAAAGTAGCACTTGGAAGGATTCAATTTCATATTGAATTTGTCAAGGATATTGAATGCTTCCTCCAAATCTCTAAGGTGATCCTCAGCTTTCTTGGACTTAACCACCATGTCATCTATATAGACTTCCATTGTGTGTCCAATTTGTTCTTTGAACATCATATTCACTAGCCTTTGGTATGTAGCACCTGCATTTCTTAGTCCAATAGTTGTAGGGTATGAATACTTATCTGTATTTTGCAGTTGTAGGTGCCGGCAAATCTTCAAAATCAGCTTCCCGGTTCAATGTTAGTGATCTAGATGCTTTTGCTCTCTCCAAGTCTGCCAAGAAACAACCTCCTTCCAGTCCCAGCATCCCACACCCTAGAGGTGCCAGCACCAAGGGCAAAGGTGGAAAGAAAAGGAAGGCTACTGAGACTCTTGAAGGTCTGCCTCTCATCCAGCACCAGTTTGGAGAATACGTCTCTGAGGTAAGGATCGCTGATCCTTAAATATGATCTTCCCATACTGAGGATAACGGATCCTGACATGTGTTACTCTTTTGCAGAAATTTGCTGAGATCCAGATGCTTCTGGATTCCTATACTGAAAAGGATGAACAAAAGCACTTGGACTTCCAGAAGATGTTCCTGGCTAAGGATCAGACCATTTCTTCCCTTGAGAAGGAGCTCAACTTGGTGAAAAAGCAGCTGGTCATTGCCCATGTCACAGCTGATCAGGAGAAGGCAGAGGTGATGGAACGAGCCAAGCTTTCTGCCACAATAGCCATGCTCAAGATCAAACTGTAGATGGAAAAGGAAGTAGAGGATCCTAGCTTTGACAGGACTGCCTGGGACCAAGAGGGCTGGAAGATCAAGCTTGCTGAGGTGGATGATAAGGATGAGGCTGAGGAGACTCTGGCAACCGAGGCTGATGGCAGCGGGCTGAAGGATCAAGGGGAATGATCAGCGGCTGGTGGTGATGCAGCGAAGGTGTAGGCTGCAACAATGGGCGATGATGGATATTTCTAGACGTGGACGGAGCCCATTTTTATGGTTTGTAGTTTTTATTTGATGGTGTTTTGATGGTGAACAATGTTGGTTTGTAATAACTTTAGACAATAGTTTTTAGGATTGAGGATCATGGATCCTTGGGACAATAGGTAGGATAATGTGTGGTGGATGGATCCTGTTGGTGCATACGTCTGTCGACTTCGTCTTGTATCGAGTCTTGTATTAGAATTGTTAGATCAGGGCACGTAGTTCGAGAAACTAGGGTTAGTGTGTAATTTCGCTTGAAATAGTCACTGGCTATTTCAAACGAAATTAGACAATGTAATTTCGTTTGAAATAGTCTGTGCCACTTTCAAGCGAAATCACAACCACTATATATACCCTTGAAACGAAATCATTTGTAACTTTTGTAATTCTGGTACCGAAGTGCTGCCGACGTGTCTACTGATCTGTAAATGTGTTAAATTAATAAAACAAGACAATTAGATGGGAATCAAGCTGTTTACAAAGTCTAAACAATGAATTCCACCTCTGTTTAGACCGAGAACTCTTCTGATAGACTCGTTTGGGTCACAAAACGATCCTACAAGTGGTATCAGAGCTCAGGAGGAAGAGTTATTGCCAAAACAGCCTTAAAATCTGTCTTCTACACCTTCTTTTATAAAATTCACAAGATTTTACGGTCAAAATGACTTGAATTTCACATATTGTGTGCGAAACAGTATTTTAATGAATCCTTGAAAGAATTAGACAATAATTTAGCTTAAAATTGTGAAAATTCGTAATTTCGCTTGAAAATCAGATCGTATAAGATGATGTCAGCACTATTTCGTACGGAATTACTTGCTTGATTTCATACGAAATCACCTAATTTCGCTTGAAATAGTTAATTTCGCTTCAGAGTGTAATTTCGTTTGAGACATTCCACACGAAATTAGATAATTTCGCACCAAAGTGGTATTCCGTTTGAAAGTGTGCTATTTCACACGAAATCAGTTATTTCGTGTGAAAAGTGATTCCGCTTGAAAGAAGTTATTTCGTACCAAAAGTGTTATTCCGCTTCAAAAGGGATTTCGCTCGAGAGTTGATTCCGTTTGAACCTGTTTTTCGTGTGAAACTTGAATTTTTGTGAAACAATTTTCTGAAACATGGAAGAGGAATTCTACAATGCGTTTGCTACACCAGTTGCTCCAGTTACAGCTGCCGAAACTCTTTACAGTGAGAACGAGACGGGAACTTATCAAAAACCGCCGAAGCTTATGTACATTGAAGATTTTAGAGGATGGCAAAATCGATTTGAAAACTGGGTGCAAGCTTATAAGTTTGATGCATGGTGTTCATTAGAGAAAAATTACGAGAAACCGAAAAATGAACGTGGGATTGAAAAAGCTTTCTGTGACTATTCAGATATTGAAAAATTGAAATATACAAGTGAAAAAATGATGATCAGTATTCTTCAACAAGCAGTAAAAGAAGATATCTTTGTTTTACTCCAACATGATGGTACTACTAGATCAATTTGGACGGCATTAATTCAAAAGTTTAAAGGAAGTGCAGATATGATCAAGAACAAAAAGGCTTTACTAAAGATATCTTTTGATATGTTTGTAGCCTTGGAAGGTGAAACAACAAAAAAGACCATTGATAGATATTGTCATCTGGTTTTGGAAATGGGAAGATTGGATATAAAGAATGGGTTGATAAGTTAGCCGATGCATTACCTGTAACACCTGTGTCATTTCAACCATCAAACAAATGCCAAACCAATGAAATATTGTATTTCATACTTTGGACTTGTATAAATATATGTATCGTTTACACATATCAATTCTTGTTCGATTTCAAGCTCTAAATCGCTTTCTGGAAGGTTATACGCGCACTAATGCGTAAATATAACCAGTTTAATGCAACGAACACTCCGGAATAGTGAAATAGGCTTAACATACCTTAAATAACCTATACATAACTTAGATATAAGTTTTGGAAGGTTTGGTGTGGTGAAATCAAAGTTAAATCGCTTACAGGGACTAAAGTTGACAAACTGCGAAAGTATGCCAATTTGAACTGTAACAGACATTCCGGAACATGACCATAAGTTAAACATACCATAAATATCCTTTACATAGCTTAGAAATAGGCTTTGAGGGGTTCGGTATGCTAAAATAAACTTTTGGGTCATTCAGGGACTAAAAGTGTCAAAAAGTGCACAAGTTTGCATTTTTACGCATAACTTACGTTCTGAATACATTCGGAAATCCAAAAATTTATGTAAGCACTAAAATATTTTATTTTAGTGTTCGCCATAAGAAAAATCCATTCGTCACGTCATTTGGATCGTTTTTCGCGCTTGTGCGCATTCCGTCGTAATTAAGCGAACATCGCGTTTGTACGACCAAACGAACCAACCTCCGGCATATTTTTGAGCATGTTTTCAGTCCCCTATACTTTAACTTCATTTTAGAGCCTTGAAATGAGGTTAACGGGGTTCAAACGCATCGAAAAAGGCCTTAAACACGTGCAGGGACCATTTCTGCCAATTCTGAAACTTTTCTGATTCAGGGGGGTGCTAGCGTAGCGCGAGCCCTATGGGCTTACCCTTCACGCTACGGGACTGCCTATGCTGGACAGAAAACATGCAGAAATATCAGTTTTGCACTTTCGGGACCAGATTCGATGTATTAGCCGTTGTTTAATTCACAACCACACATTCTAACAATGCTTAGTCAGCGGATAAGGATGGAATTTAGGCACCATGACCTTGCAACACATGTATGGATGGAATTTAAACACCTAAACACCATGACTTTGCAACACATGTATGGATGGAATTTAAACACCTAAACACCATAACTTTGCAACACATGTACGGATGGGATTAAGGCACGTTTTCCATGAAACGATCTTAACGGTTCGGGTATTCCTATAAATACCCCATACCCCCCATTGCTAAAATCACTAGAAATTTGATTTGAGAAACTCTAAGTTGAAACATTAGTTTCATACCTGAGATTTTTGAATCGA
This sequence comes from Helianthus tuberosus, assembly GCA_030545235.1. Taxonomy (NCBI): domain Eukaryota; kingdom Viridiplantae; phylum Streptophyta; class Magnoliopsida; order Asterales; family Asteraceae; genus Helianthus; species Helianthus tuberosus. Next base: position 82,359,568 of record CM060395.1, read on the forward strand.
GTTTAGCATTCGGGGACCCTTCGTAAGTATTCTTTCGTTCTTTTCCTTATTTTACTGCTTTTCGAGTCAGAAAGTCAAACTTTGTTTGACTTTCAGCGTTGACCAGTAATGGTCAATGCGAAGTTCGTTAGAACTTCGCAACGTGATTGTAATCACGATGGTCATAGTCCCTTGGGACTATGCCTACTGATTACCACGTTGTCTAGGGTCGAAGGGTAAGCGATCTAATAAATCGCTTATACCTCGAACCCGACCCAGTTTGGTCGATCATTAGGATCCGACCAAACACATTAGGTGACCATAGTAGGTAGGGAATAACCTTCCGAGGTTATACCCTATGGTCGCATCGTTTAAGTAGTTGTATGATAGGTAGTTTATATGCCTTAGGTAAATTACCAGAATACCCTTTTCATGTATAATTGGTAATTAAGCATATGTAACCTAAACCTTTGTCACATAACTGATTATGTAATATGTTTAGGCATATAACACTTGTCATAGGGCTAGTTAGGCGGTCCGAACGCGTTTCACGCGAACGACGCGTTAAAGTAGCATAAGCTATCTAAACGGGTCGTAATGGGTCGAAATCACTCAGGTTAAGTTTCATTTAGTATGTAGGCTTTGTTAAACGAAATGACACGAGTCTCTACACTCGTTTGGTTTACAAACCCTAATGCTACCCAATCTTCCGATCTAGGTCCGGTTTATTAACATAGTTACCTATACTAGGTGCCGTTTGATATCCGCGATCTCTAGCATTGTTTAGTTGTCACTCCAGAACTACTGAGCAATCTCAGGTGAGTACATAGACCCCTCTTTTACTGTTTTCCAAACTGTTTTGGGGTGGAACACATGTGCCTACTTGTTACTTTCATGCTTTCCTGTTTTCACATCATATACATGCTATGTTCGTTAGTACATTATAGTACATGATTTCATTACATCTTATGCTAGGTGTGCCCATTGTGTGCATTACTTAGTACATTGTTTTACATTACATTTTGTTGCATATGCTCATCCAGTATATGAACACCTTATATTACATTTTGAACCGTTTATAACTATTTGACTATGTGAACCGTTGTAATCATTTGACTCCGTGAACCGTTTGTATCTGTGAACCGTTTGTATCTGTGAACCGTTTGTATCTGTGAACCGTTTGTACTCTGTGAACCGTCTGTTTCTGTGAACCGTTTGTATCGGTGAACCGTGTGAACCGTATTTGACCATACATAAACATTTCTACAACTGTTAAACATTACTTTGGTGTTTTGGTTTGATTTAGTGATTAAGTAACGATGCGTGTGTAATATGATACAAGCATGGTGGATACGCCGCTGGTACTTCCTATATATAAGTGTTTGTATGGTATTACATATTGTAGCGTTATTTGAATCATTTCAGTTTGAGGCATAGAACATTTTATACAAATAACATACTTTTCACAAGACATTGTTTTACAAACAACTTATCTTATACAAACCCATTCTACTATGGTTATTCATTTAACCATACATTATTCACTTATCTATACATATCATCTGAACTCATTGTTTTTCAAATGATTTACAAAACAAAGCAAATTACAAGGTTCATGACTAAACATTTTCTCAAACATAAGTCATGGAACCTATTTTCACAAAACCTATGTATCTCACAGGCATTTTTATGCTGACGTACCTATTTTCACATGTGTTTTTCAGGAACTGTTGCATAAGATGATCAAGATACATATAGGCAGACTTGGGCTTTAGTGACAATAAAAGATGCAAGACTAGTTAATTATGTTGTATTTCCTTGTTTGATTAGACATTGTAACACTTTTAATCAATAAAACGAAACTTCAATTGCCATGGATTTGAAACAATTCATTCTGTTACAACACTCCCCGATGTTTCCGCCACGTTTCGTATGTTCTACGTGGTCGGGGTGTGACATTACCACAGCAGAAATGGGGAACTTATTTATTGATCTTAAAGCATTTGAGAAAATCTGAAAATATGAATCTGGCACAGTTTATTCAGAAAACTGAAGAGCATGAGTTGGATATCCAGAAAACGGCAATCATGAATAGTCCAAATGCTCAACAAGATGTCAGTTTATACTGTAGAGAAAATAAATTTGAAGTTACTCCAAGCCCAAAGATTCAAATTGGTTTCAGTGCTGATAGTTCATCTGGAACAAAGGGAAGTACTGTAACTCAAAGTGGTGGGTCTTCATCTTCATATTCAAGCTTTGATCCAAATTTTACAACACCAAGTCCTCAACAAAAGAGTTCTACAAATCTACAGTGCAATGTTACCTTGAATATTCAAAATGGTCAAAATCTTTCACCGGAAATAGCTAAGCAACACATGGCATCTCTCATTGCTATGTTGGAATCATATGAAAGTTTGATTGCTGGCAGAATTGGAAATCCGATTCTTACCAAAGAGGATTATTACCAAATTGATGCGGAGGAACTTGAGTTGATGGACATCAAGTGGTGTCTAGCCAGTGCAGTTAGAAGAGCAGAAAAATTTACACAAGTCACCGGAAGAGATGATTTTCGAGAAATGAGTGCATCTCCGATAGGGTTTGACAAATCAAAGGTCACTTGTTTTTGTTGCAAAGAAAAAGGTCATTTTAAGCGTGAGTGCAAAAACAAAGAAACAAATGAAAGACAAGATCAGTCTGGAAAAAACAATTATTATCAAAAATCAATTTTTCATCAGATTACTCAACAACCACAAACTGCACATGCACGTACCATTGAAGAGAAAAGAGCTTGTTATGCTATAATTGACCAAGATGATGAAAAGGTTGCAAAGGGATTTAGCTGGGATAAATACATTCCACCGGGTTCAGGACTTGTTGCTAGAATCTTGGAAGAACAAGAAGTCAAAAGAACGAAGATCTTTAGATCATTAGAAAGTGATGATGATACTGATGACGAGGAAGAATACATTAATAATGCAAGAAAAAGTTTAGACTCATTTAGTTTTAATTTGTTTTTTGCAGATAAAATTGAAGTTTTGAAAGAAAAACGAGCTGCTCGTCTGAAGAAAGAATTAGAGATAAAAAGAATTGCTGAAGAAAAAGAAAAACTGGAAGCCGAGAAAGCTGAAGATAAAGAAAATTCAACAAAGAAAATTGAAGTTGAAGAATATGAAGAAAGAATAAGTGTTGATGAAGAATCAGTTGTTCCTGAGAAAATGATTGAGAAGGTAGTTGAAAAAATTGTTGAAGTGGAGAAGGTAGTTGAAAAAATTGTCGAGGATGAAAAGATTGTTGAGGTCATTAAACCTTGTCTGAAATGTTTGGAGTCTTGCGAACATTGTGAGGAGAAAGACAAGAAGATTAGTGAACTGGAAGAGATGAAAGAGAATTTGTTGTCTGATGTGAAGTATGTGAAAGAGTCATACGATGTTTTGAACAGAACAGTTGATGGTCTGAATAAAACAAATTGAGAAGTTGATGCTGCAATGACAATGATGAGTTCAACATTAATGATGAAACAGAAGGTCATCAATGAATACATTGAAGATTGTGCACAGCTGAAGAAAGATTTGGAACTTGAGAAGATTGAAAGTGAAAGAATCAAACGATTACTGTTGAGTTATAGAACGTGTGAATATTTGATTGATCGTGTTTATCCTACTGTTGCAGGTCTTGAAGCTTTTGAAGATAAAAAGACCGAAGATACAGATACTGGTAAGAAACAGAGTGTCAAGTATAATAGGTGTCCGCCTCCGATTTGGAATAGTTATTCTCCCAGAAAGCCAAATTAGGAACGTTTAAATAAGGCTCTCAACATAAAGTTAAAATCTGAAACCATTGATGAGTTACCAGACAATATTGATGTCACATTCACAGCGTCTGACACTGATCATGAGTCTGAGTTGTTAAAGAAAGTGGTCTATCAGGTGTTGGATATGGATGAAGAATCAAAGTCGGAGTCTAAATCTGAAAGTTCGAGTTCATCAGAAAAGAGTCCGAGTTCACCGGTTAAAAGGGTTTACAATAAAGAATTTCTGTTATCAAAATCTAATTTGAATGACAGACCAATCAAAGTGGCATATACTTTGAATTATTCAGACAAATTATATTCTGATGAGGAATTTCCAACAAGAAGTGTCAAAACTGAAATGATCAAACAGGTTTTCAAATTAACAGAAATTAATATTTCTGAAATAAAAGATTTAAATCTTCATGAAAAACCTAAAAAGTACACTTCAAGAGTTAAACAGAGATTGAACAAGAAAAAGGGTTACGGTTCTGGTTATGGTTTTCAAAAGAAACCAAACCATAACAGTAATTTCAAGAAGAAAGGTCTTGGTTTCATTACCCCTGAAAATTATAAAAATGAGAAAAATTATAAACCAAAAACAAAATTTGTTGCAGGTGGAAGTTCGGAAGAAGAACAGAAGAAATCTTTCTGGAAACAATCAAACCAGGAGTTTCTTGTTGAAAGGAAGAAGAAGTTTGTTCCAAGAATTGACAGAAGAACCTGTTTCAAATGTCACCAAATTGGGCATATTGCTTGGACCTGTCAACAGTACAATAACACAAAACAGGGAGTTTCTTTTAACTCAAAATTAAAAGAAAAACATGTTGATGATAAAAACCAACAAATTGAAAAATTTAATGTGTTTAAAAATTTGACTATCGAAACAGGTGATGTTTCTAAACGTTTCTACATAAGAAAAGTCGATTTAAACAAACAAAAGTGGGTTGTTAAATCTGAAAGTAGTTCTGACAATGAATCTGATTCCATAAAATCAGAGGAGTCATTTGTTGAGAAAAAAGTTGAGAATTCCGTTCCAGAGATGAACGATGAAAACTTTCCTAAATTGTCAAAAGAAAATTTGAAGTTGAAAGTTGGAAAGGTTGAAATCTCAGATCAATTCTTCACTGGTAAAGGAGAATTTGATGCTGAAAAGGCTTTTAATGGTAAAGTCAAACATATTTTTGGTAAGATGGTTGACAGGAAGGTAAAAGGTGCTAAAGAGTTTTATAGATCAAAAGGAGGTTGGGATAGAGTTGAATCAAAATCACCCAAGGCTGGTCAGGCTTGGGTGGACATATTTTTTGATTGAAAAACCTGACTTGCCGGAGCTCCCAAGTTGGTAATCATGGAGCAGGAATCGGCATATTTCTTGAGAAATTCACTTTTGTGATATTTCGACTGATAGGTTTGATCTACAAGTGGTAAACTTTGAAATTGTCATATACTTACAAGTGGTATCATTGATGTGAACTTACAAGTGGTTCATGATCTTACAAGTGGTTAATCAAGGTCATTAAGTTAAACTTGATGTAACTATCATACAAGTGGTATTTGAAGAACAATATGATGAATTCCCATTCCTACAAGTAGTAAAATCAACAAAACTTATTTTTCGGAAAAACCATATGATTAAAACAAACTTAAGTGTTTTGAAATCATAATGGGAAAATAGTTTGTTATCATGGGGAGTTCTGATTGTTTATGCCAAGTGGATGGCGAATTGATGCAATTCACATCATGTTGTAACGTTATTTGTACAGTTTGTTTTCAAATTTCCTTTGAAAATCCAAAAACATTAGAAAATTTGAAAATGACAAAAACATGATAAAATCAAAAATGAGTTTTGTTGTGAGAAAGAGGAAATGATAGTACATCAGTAGACAGTTACAGTATGCTAAAGAAATGTAATGATTAAATAGCATTAAACGGTCTCACTGATGATATGCCGATAGGTTTTTACACATTTAGTAGACTCTTTTGGGATATAAACATAAATATCATAACTTACTTGATTTATGGGGAACACTACTTGGATATATGGGTAACCCCCGAAATCTTGTTTGAAAGATCCCTCTTTCTGAGATACTAGGTCTTTATACTCAGTGATATCTGGGGTATTATCACGGGACTTCTGATAATGCGGAAGCAATGGCCTAGTCCCCGTATAATACTTTACTGCTGCTTGAAATAAAAGCCCCCCCTCAGCATAAAAAATGATGAAAAATCGAAAAGATTAAATCATGTGCTGTTGTAAAGAAGATCCCCAAGGGGGACACACCAAAGTTGAACCTTCATCTCTGCAAAAGAAAAATGAGCTCTCAAGGTTTCGCAATTCACCCCTTACAGATATCATCTAGGTATACTCACCTGTAAGACTGAATATTGGGATCTGGATACGGGAGTATATTCAAGAGGTGGGACACATGAATAAGTTTAAGTTCTTAAAACACCTAATTCGTATCCTGAATCAGTTGAAATTTGTGTGAGAATTTAAGTGGATCAGTATATCGACAATCTAAGTGAACTGTTTAAATCTTAATGTGTAACTAAGCTCAACGGTACTTGTGACTTGTCAAAAACTGATATGATCCTCTTACACAAACTCACAAAAATTATTGTCTGTAAATATGTCTTTATTGCATTTCATTTCTGTTTTCTTCAATTAGTTTAGCAAAATATTTTGAAAATCCAAAAAGATTTTATTTCATTTTATTTTCGACAACTGATGTTGGAGAGCTGATTTTCAAAATTCCAAATGCTGAACATGAGGAACAAATGGCTTTAAAAAAAAATGATATTTTACAAATGGTCATCAAAGATTAACATTGTAAAATCATTCTTTTGATTGATTGTTTTTGTTTTTACAAGTGGTGACAGAGAATAAATTTGTCAAAATTTAAATTTGTAAGATTTATTGTTAGGTAGAGATTTTTGCAGGTTCCGGTGTTTAAACCTGAGCTAGATGAGAGCCAGGTTCTCGATCCTGATCTTGTGAACCTATGAAAGCAAGACTACGATCCCAGCACAACTTAAGGGGGGAGTCTGCTAGAAAAGAGGAGTTTGAAGATAGGAAAGCCAAGTTTAAATCCTGAAGATCACGCAAGTTGCTGATGCTCAAAAGAAAGAGAAAAGAGGAGAGAAGAATGATGGAAGAGCCTAAAGACTGATAAAGACTGAAGACTGTGAAGACTCAACACTTAAGACTCGTCAACATCCGAGGGGGAGTCTGTTGGTGCATACGTCTGTCGACTTCGTCTTGTATCGAGTCTTGTATTAGAATTGTTAGATCAGGGCACGTAGTTCGAGAAACTAGGGTTAGTGTGTAATTTCGCTTGAAATAGTCACTGGCTATTTCAAACGAAATTAGACAATGTAATTTCGTTTGAAATGGTCTGTGCCACTTTCAAGCGAAATCACAACCACTATATATACCCTTGAAACGAAATCATTTGTAACTTTTGTAATTCCGGTACCGAAGTGCTGCCGACGTGTCTACTGATATGTAAATGTGTTAAATAAATAAAACAAGACAATTAGAAGGGAATCAAGCTGTTTAAAAAGTCCAAACAATGAATTCCGCCTCTGTTTAGACCGAGAACTCTTCTGATAGACTCGTTTGGGTCACAAAACGATCCTACAGATCCTCTGTTTGGGGGATGAAACCACTTGTTATCCTGCCACCTTTATTTCCTGCATTTAGACCTCGTTATTATGGACACCCTTTGCCTACCCCAGCGGACGGGCCACGTTTTCTTGGTAGATGCTTGGGGTAGGCAATTTTGACAACCTAAAAAAGGGTTTAACTTTTGGTAAATAAAACTATAATCTTTTGGCTATTTCGTGTTGTACATTTTATGTTTATTTATCTTTCAGTTATTATTGCACATTGCCTTGAACATACAAGTTGGTAGTGAAAGTATAGAAATTAGTTTAAGTCAATAGTTTAGGATATGATCAAGGATCAAATATCCTATAATCGAAAAGTTCAAAAAGTGATAAAATTTTAGGATCATAAATCCAGTTGTCAAAGTACAAGGGTAACATAGATAAATCAAGTATAATAGTTAAGGTAAATAAGGATCATACCAGAGAATCCAAGTTAGGATCCTTTATCCTTAACACTTACAACTGTGATCATTAAAGATAAAGCAAGATAAAAAGTTAGGATCCTGGATCCTTAACTATTTAGCCTTAGAAACCTGAAACATGAAATAACTTGGGACTAAGCCAACTTTGTAAATGAAAGAGTTAATATCTGGGGACAAGCCCAATAAACTGGGGATAAGCCCAATAACTGTGGACAAGCCCAATAACTGGGGACAAGCCCAAAGGATCTTGTGTAAACAGGAGTATGGCCCGAACTGGCGACTATCCGACTTAGTGACATGAAGATGCCAAAACCTTAGCTAACGTGATCCTGAATACAGCCAGTATAATGAAATTGTCAACCCCTAAAGCGAGTACTGGTCCCATTGCCTTTAACTGCACCAGGATAATCATGCGCTACTGGCGAAGGTGTTACTAGGGACAAGCCCAAAAACTGGGGATAAACACATAAGACTTAGGAGACTGGTGTGGATACTTGATCCTCTGTCATGAATGTATAAACACATAAGACTTAGTGAAGAAAGGATAAAGGATCACAGTCCATTTCCCTTGCTATTAAATGTAATAAAGGATTAAGTAAACTAGGATCAGATCATTACCAGAGTGGGGATCACATAACCTCTAAGGATCCTTCATGTCCACCGGAAATGAGGAATGCTAAGGATCACTGACCCTTCTTACTTGAAATACTTCTTCAAATGGACAACATTCCAAGCTCTTGGTAGTGAATCACCTTCCATTGTCAATAAACGATATGCCCCCTTTCCTGCCTCAGCTTCAATAAGGTAGGGGCCTTCCCACTTTGGTGCTAACTTACCATCAGCAGGATTTGTGGTGTTTTGGAATGCTTTCCTCAACACCATGTCACCAACTTGGAACTTCCTGATCCTAAAATTCTTGTTTTAGGCTCCAGCCATCCTTTGTTGATAGCTAGCCAATCTTATCCTTGCCAAATCCCTGAGTTCTTCTATGGTATCCAAGTCTTGCATTAAGTTTTCAGCATTTCCTTCAGAATCACGGATGCTTGTTCTAGCAGTAGGAACCACCATCTCTGTGGGGATCACTGATTCTGCCCCAAACACTAAAGAAAACGGAGTTTGACCAATAGCATTCTTGGGAGTTATCCTATCAGCCCATAGCACATAAGGTAGTTCTTCTGCCCATTTTCCTTTCTTGGAACCAAGCTTCTTCTTCAAGTTGTTAATGATGATTTTGTTGGATGATTCTGCTTGACCATTAGCTTGTGGATGGACTGGTGTTGATGTTATCATCTTAATCCCCCAACTTTCACAGAAGTTAGTAGTTCTACTCCCAATAAATTGGGATCCATTATCACAAACAATTTCAGAAGGAATACCAAATCTTGTAATAATATTTCTTTTGATAAAGGATATCACTTCTTTTTCTCTAACTTGAGCAAAGGCCTCAGCCTCTATCCACTTGGAAAAGTAATCAGTCATAGCAAGCATAAACACTTTTCCTCCTGGTGCCTTGGGAAGTTTACCAACTATATTGCTAAAGTTTACCAACACTTTTCCTCCTGGTGCCTTGGGAAGTTTACCACTTAGAATGCAGGAGCTCTGCTGGTTGATAAAGGATATTGCTATGTCTTTGACAAGCATCACATCTTTTGGCATAATCAACAGCATCCTTCTTCATAGTAGGCCAGTAGTATCCTGTTCTAAGGATCCTTGAGAATAATGCCCTGCCCCCAGTGTGGTTTCCACAATCTCCTTCATGAAAATCATTTAGGACTTCTTGGATTTCAGGATCCTCTATGCATCTTAGATATGGACCTGCAAGAGATCGTTTATATAACATGTTATTTAATATTGTAAATTGAGATACCTTGACTTTGAAAGCTCTAGGATTTTCTCCTGTAGGGATCTCTCCATGTTGTATGTATCTTATGATTGGAAGGATCCATGATCCTGAATGTGATTGTGCATCATCACTAGGTATGATTGCAGAATCCTCTACTATCTCCATAGTTATGTGATCCACAATAGCAGGAGCCAAGATGTGGATGATGGGAATTTTGATATCCTCAGGAATCTTTAATGATGATCCTAGGTTGGCCAAAGCATCAGCTTCTGCATTTTGTTCTCTGGGTACCTGTGTTAGACTAAAAGAAACAAAAGAGTCTGCCAATTTCTTGACTATCTCTAGATATTTGATTCGTTTTTGACCTTTAACAGCATAGGATCCATTAAAGTCATTAGTAATTAACAATGAATCTACATGTACCTCAAGATACCTGATCCTCATATGCTTGGCAATTTGCAAACCAACTATTAAGACTTCATATTCAGCCTCATTATCAGTAGTTTGAAACTTACAAGCAATGGAGTGGGGTATTATGTCCCCCTGTGGCGATTTTAGTAGTATGCCTAGCCCAGTTCCTTTGACATTAAAGGCTCCATCTGTGAAGAGTATCCAAGGATCCTTAGTCTCTTCAAGCTGTTGAACTTCTAACTCAGCTTCCTTTTGTAGATCACAACTGAAATCTGCCACAAAGTCAGCTAAGGCTTGGGATTTAATGGCAATTCTTGGCTAATATCTTATATCATAGGCACTAAGCTTTACTGCCCATTTAGCCATCCTTCCTGACATTTCAGGTTTCCTGAGAAGATTCTTAATTGGAAAGTTAGTTTTAACAATAATAGCATGGGTTTCAAAATAGTGGCGTAATTTAGTAGATGCCATAATTAAAGCAAGGATAAGTTTTTCTAAATGAGAATACCTGGATTCAGCATCAAGCAAACTTTTACTTACATAATATACATGATGTTGTGTACCTTCATGATCCTTAACAAGGACATCACTCACTGCTTTAGAGGATACTGCCAAGTATAAAGATAATATATCACCTTTGTCTGGTTTCATTAAGGCTGGAGCTGAGGATAGGTAATCCTTGAGAGCATTTTCATGCTTTTCCGTCCAGTCAAATTTCTTATTCTTTCTCAAAATGTCATAGAATTCTTTGCATTTCTCTGATGATTTTGAGATGAACCTATTCAAGGCTGCGATCCTCCCTGTCAATCTTTGAACATCCTTAGCATTGGCGGGGGACTTGATATTCACAATTGCCTTGATTTGCTCTGGACTAGCTTCTATGCCTCTTTTTGTCACCATATACCCTAGAAATTTGCCAGCTTTCACACCAAAGTGGCACTTCGAAGGATTCAATTTCATGTTGAATTTGTCAAGGATATTGAATGCTTCCTCTAAATCTCCATGGTGATCCTCAGCTTTCTTGGACTTAACCACCATGTCATCTATATAGACTTCCATAGTGTGTCAAATTTGTTCTTTAAACATCATATTCACTAGCCTTTAGTATGTAGCACCTGCATTTCTTAGTACAAATGGCATAGCAATATAACAATAGATTCCAGTAGGGGTCATAAAGGCTATATCCTCTTGATCAGATGGTTCCATCTGAATTTGTTGGAATCCAGATGAAGCATCCATGAAAGTTAACAACTCATGACCCGCTGTAGCATCCACCATGGAGTCAATGTGGGGTAATGGGAAAGGATCCTTGGGACATGCCTTATTTAAATCAGTGAAATCGACACATACCCTCCAGTTTCCATTTTTCTTTTGAACAACAACCACATTGGCTAACCATCTTGGATACGTAACTTCTCTAATCATACCTGCCCTAAGCAGTTTGTCTACCTATTCCTGGATAATGGCATTCCTTTCAGGTGCAAACTTTCTTCTCCTTTGATGGATTGGTTTGAAGGACCAATCAATGCCAAGTTTGTGAGTGATTACATCTTTAGATATACCTGTCATGTCTTCGTGTTTCCATGCAAAGGTAGTCTTTCTCCTTTTGAGGAAGGATATGAGGTCTTCCTTCATATCGCCAAGGATCCCTGATCCAATATAGATTTTGGATTAAGGATCATGAGGATTTCAACCACATCCTGCTCTCTTGCCTCCAAGACATCCCTTGGAGGATACTTTGATTGCTATTGTTCCCTTGACTTCGAGGCTGGTTTCATCGATGAAGTATAGCAATTCTTAGCCTCCTGCTGATCACTATAAATCTTGACTATTCCCCAAGGACTAGGGAGCTTCACACATTGATGGTAAGTAGATGGGACTGCCTTCATATCGTGTATCCAGGGCCTGCCAAGGATAACATTACAACAAGATAAACAGTCAATAACACAAAATTTTTGATAAGAATGTAGGCCTTCGATGTATATTGCGAGCTTAATGTCCCCCAGGGTATTCTTAGTTTCGCCACTAAATCCTACGAGCACGGAGGATCTTGGTATGATATCTGATTCAGGGATACCCATCTTCTTTAGAACATCAAGCTGGATAATGTTCACTGAGCTTCCTCCGTCTATAAGGATCCTGCGGACAAAATGGTTAGAAATGAAAAGAGTAATAACTAAGCCATCGTGATGAGGATCCTGTATATCAACACGATCATCCTCATCAAAAGTTATAACTTTTCCCTCGGAGACACTTGATGTTCGAACGGGTCTTTCTCCATTATCCATTTTAGTTTCCTTTGCATGCCTTTTTGCTGCTGAGAAGGATGTGCCACAAATGTCTGATCCCCCAGAAATAAAGTTTATTACTTGTGCATCTGCTGGAGGGGCCGGAGCTTTCTCAGGGATCCTTTCAGGATCCTGAGTCCTTGACTTTTTCCTACCCAACAACTCTTTTAAATGCCCCTTGCTCAACAAGTATCCAATTTCCTTTCTTAGTGCAATGCATTCTTCTGTAAGATGCCCAAAATCTTCATGGTATGCACACCACTTTGATTTATCCTTAGTTGCAGCTGGCCTATCATTCTTTCTGGGCCATCTGGCTTTATCACCTAAGTTCTGCATCGCAAGGATTAGTTCATTGTTATCAACAGAAAAACAATATTCAGAGATTGGAGGATAATCCTCATCATCCTCTTCTTGATCAACAACATGCACGTTCTGGTTATCAGATCTGTTATAGGATCTGAACTTGTTGTTCCTGAATGAGGATCCTTGCTTATCCTGCTTTGAGGATCCTGCTAACCTCTCCTGGATCCTTTTGTCATCCTCTAGCCGGATGAACCTAAGTGCCCGGGTTCTTACCTCATCTAGGTTCCTGCATGGTGTCATAACAAGATCATCATAGAACAATGAATCCCTAAGCAATCCCATTTTAAAGGCCTCAACAGCCGTAGCTATATCCACGTTGGGAATGTCTAAGGATTCTTTACTAAATTTGGTAATGTAATCCCTTAATGATTCATTATGACCCTGGGTTATCCTATATAGATCACTAGTTAATCGTTCAAATTTTCTACTACAAGAAAACTGATTATTAAATAGGTTAACTAGATTAGCAAATGAGGTAATAGAGTAGGGGGGAAGACTTAGCAGCCATTTGAGAGCTGATCCAGTAAGAGTGGATCCGAATCCCTTGCACAGGCATGCTTCCTTTAACCTTTCTGGGATTGGATTGATCTCCATCCTCTCCCTGTATTGTGCTATGTGTTCTTCAGGATCCGTCGAACCATCATACAGCTTCATAGTTGGGACATGGAACCTCTTGGGTATCTCAGCATCACAGATTGGTGGTGCAAAACGAGATATCTTGTGGCTCCCATCTGCAATCTCTGGGATAGGTTTGACCACTCCTGGAACACTTGATATCATATCTTTCAACTTCTGCAATTCTCTGGCCATGGCATGATTGATACCTGGATCCTGCATAAGGCCATGGTTAGTAGTATAAGAATTATTAAAAGTGTTACCTCTCATTGGATTCAAATTAGGAAGAATGGATGTTAATCCATATTGTTGGGGCTCTGGAATGATCGAAGGACCAGTAGAAGCATTGGTCTGCATTGGAATAAAATCTCCCTGATGGACATCTGAATTTCCTGTTTGCAAGCTCCTCAAGGATCCTGGCATCTGGAAGGATCCCTGAAACTGGGACGATCCTGGAACAAAGGAGGATCCTTGAACCTGGAATGATCCTGGAACAAAGGAGGATCCTTGGACCTGGGATGATCCTGGAACAATGGAGGATCCTTGAACCTGGGATGATCCTGGAACAATGGAGGATCCTTGAACCTGGGATGATCCGGAACAATGGAGGATCCGTGAACCTGGGATGATCCTGGAACAAAGGAGGATCCTTGAATCTGCTGTGCTCCTGAGTATCCTCCTGAATTCGTGAGGGATCCCATATGCTGAGGATAGGATCCCGCTGGCTGGAAATAGGAACCCGATGCTTGGGTCACTGTTGTTATTCCGTAGTGCACTCCTTTTGGTCCACCCAAATATTGAACATCTGGAACCACTGATGGCTGAGAAGTAATCACCGGAGTATCAAAATTCAAAGATCTGGGCATCAGTGGGGAATGATCCTCTGCCGTTTTCTTTTGTTTCTTGATTTCGTCAATCTCCCGGAGGATCCTTTCGTTGGTCTTATCCTGCTCTTGTGCATGATTCCTCATCTGCAAAATCAAGGCATAGAGATCATTAGTAGTAGGATTAGTTGAAACAGAAGAAGTAGGTGGTTTTGAGAAAATGGGAGTTGGTTTCTTCGCAGCATTCTCAGCATTCTTCTGGGATCCAGAAGGTGGTGGAGGCAAAGGAGGAACGCCTTGTGAAGAACTGAATGAGGGCATCAAATTTGAAGCATTCTTCGCTGAGGAAGCCATTTGCTTGGTTGTAGTGAACTGAAATGAGCACAGAAATACGAATTTTTCTAAGAATGAAGCACCAATTGCCCCACGGTGGGCGCCAAACTGTTTTGGTCAAAAAATCTAATGAGGATAATGCAACCAAACTCTCTGTTACAGGGAATGATGCTTTGAATATAGAAAAATGATAGGGATCACTTCAACGTAAATTGCACAAATGACACAAGGATTTGTACGGGGAAAAAGCCCTTGATCAAGAGTTGATCTCCGGCACAAAAAACCCCGGGTGATGGAAACTACCGATCACCAAGCTCAAATAAATCAATAAAAAATGTATACAACTTCGGATAGTAACGAGCTAGGTACAAGGATCACTATGGTGAAATGTGTAAAAATGAATGAAAACTAATAAGTGTTCGTCGAGAGCTTCCAGAGTGCGATTGTATGAGAGTGTGTGTAGCTGAAAATGGCTAAGTGTTCTAATTCTAGCTCGTCACCCCTTTAAAAATAGAAGTTAACTATAATAACAAACTATCCGACTTTTGTACCAAGCTCCCACGTTCTCCACAACGTCCATTTCCAGTCAAACGTGTGCGAAATACCCGTGGAATATTCCATAGTAACGTTGCCAAGACCAAGTCAAGCTTATTACTCCTGCGAAATAATATGAAATACAAACAAACAATCGTTAGTATGAGGATCCTTAAAGTGATCCATGATCCTGATCCTGAAGCTCTTCTGAGGATCACTATCTGTCACAGAATTAAGGATCATTAATTAGGATAACAAGTAAGGATCACTAATTGTTAGAAAATCCTCCCCTAACAACTAGTGTGTAACAGTGTGAAATCACCAATATATTGCAGAGAGTTCTCGAGTGTGTGTGTTTGCTAACTTCTAACTTCCTATTTCAAGCTTGTTATCCCCTTAAAAATGGAAATAAATCTAACTAACAAACATTCCGCAAAATATGCTAGCTTCCCACGACTTCATTAACGGTCAAATCAGCCATGCACGTGCAGAATATGGGAGCATATTCTCCAGGAATCTCGGCAAGACCAAGTCCCATTCGTAAGTCCCTAGAAAACAAGTTCAAATATAGGGGAAACAACCGTTAGTGTAAGGATAACAATGAGGATCCTGGATCCTAATTCCTGCAACGTCTTCTGAGGATCCTTAATTTAAATAGAACTGAGGATCCGTGATCCTTGCTGCACTTTGAGGATCCGTGATCCTTAGGTTTAGAAATCCACCCCTAACACCAGTAAGGGTCATAAAGGCTGTATCCTCTTGATCAGATGGTTCCATCTGAATTTGTTGGAATCCAGATGAAGCATCCATAAAAGTTAACAACTCATGACCCGCTGTAGCATCCACCATGGAGTCAATGTGGGGTAATGGGAAAGGATCCTTGGGACATGCCTTATTTAAATCAGTGAAATCGACACATACCCTCCACTTTCCATTTTTCTTTTGAACGACAACCACATTGGCTAACCATCTTGGATACTTAACCTCTCTAATCATACCTGCCCTGAGCAGTTTGTCTACCTCTTCCTGGATAATGGCATTCCTTTCAGGTGCAAACTTTCTCCTTTTTTGATCTATAGGTTTGAATGACCTGTCAATGCCAAGTTTATGAGTAATAACATCTTTAGAAATACCTGTCATGTCCTCATGTTTCCAGGCAAAGGTAGCTTTTCTTCTCTTTAGAAAGGATACTAGATCCTGCTCAACATTATTGAGGATCCCGGATCCTATAAAAATTTTAGATTCAGGATCTTGAGGATCCAGCAGGATATCCTTAACATCTTGTTCTCTTGCCTCCAGGACTTCTCTTGGAGGATACTTTAATTGTTATTGCTCCATGGGTCTTGAAGTTGGCTTCATCGATGAAGTATAACAGTTTTTAGCTTCTTGTTGGTCACTTTCAATTTTCACCACACCCCAAGGAGTAGGGAGTTTAACGCATTGATGATATGTTGATGGAAATGCCTTCATGTCGTGTATCCATGGCCTGCCAAGGATAACATTGCAACAGGATAAGCAATCAATAACACAAAATTTTTGAAAAGAATTAACTCCCTCTATGTATATTGGAAGTTTAATGTCCCCCAACGTATTCTTGGTTTCTCCACTGATCCCACAAGAACTGATGATCTTGGGATAATTTCTGATTCAGGAAAGTTCATCTTTTTGAGGACATCAAGCAGAATGATGTTTACTGAGCTTCCCCCATCTATGAGAATCCTATGAACACAATGGTTAGGTATAAATAAAGTAATAACAAGACCATCGTGATAAGGATCCTGAATATCAACACGATCATCCTCATCAAAGGATATAACTTTCTCCTGTGTAAGGATTGAGGTTCGAATGGGTCTATCCCCATTATCCATCTTCGTCTCTTTGGCATGCCTCTTGGCTGCTGAAAAGGAATTGCCACATATGTCTGATCCTTCATATATGAAGTTGATAATTTGTGCATCGGTAGGAGGAGCAGGAGCTCTTTCTGGAACTTTTTCAGGATCCTGGATCCTTGACTTTTTTTTCTCCCCAACAGCTCCTTCAAATATCCTTTGCTTAACAAGTAACCAATCTCTTTTCTGAGTGCTATGCATTCATCAGTGAGATGACCAAAATCTTCATGGTAGGCACACCACTTGGACTTATCCTTAGTAGCAGCCGGCTAATCATTCTTTCTAGGCCATCTAGCGTTTTCACCTAAATTCTACATGGCAAGGATTAGTTCATTGTTATCGACAGCAAAACAATAATCAGAAATGGATGGGTAATCTTCATCATCCTCTTCATGTTCCACTGCATGCACATTTTGACTATCAAACTTGATGTAAGGTTTAGATTTGTTATTCTTGTAATAGGATCCTTGCTTTTCCTACTTTGAGGATCCTGCCAGTCTCTCCTGGATCCTTTTATCATCCTCTAGTCGGATGAATCTAAGAGGTTTGGTCCTTACTTCATCAAGGTTCCTGCAAGGGGTCATGACAAGATCATCATAAAATTGTGAATCCTTAAGCAAACCCATTTTGAAGGCTTCTACAGCCGTAGCAATATCCAAATTAGGAATCTCTATGGATTCTCTACTGAATTTAGTGATGTAATCTCTAAGTGATTCATTTTGACCCTGTGTTAC
This sequence comes from Helianthus tuberosus, assembly GCA_030545235.1. Lineage (NCBI taxonomy): Eukaryota > Viridiplantae > Streptophyta > Magnoliopsida > Asterales > Asteraceae > Helianthus > Helianthus tuberosus. The sequence goes on from CM060395.1 coordinate 82,377,259, forward strand.
CCTATAAAGATCACTAGTTAATCGTTCAAACCTCATACTACATGAGAATTGGCTATTAAACAAATTAACTAGATTAGCAAATGAAGTAATAGAGAAAGGAGGAAGACTTAGCAGCCATTTAAGAGCTGATCCTGTTAGTGTGGATCCAAAACCCTTGCATAAGCATGCTTCTTTTAATCTTTCAGGAATGGGGTTGATCTCCATTCTCTCTCTGTATTGAGCTATATGCTCTTCTGGATCAGTTGTACCATCGTAGAGCTTCATGCTTGGTATTTGGAATCTCTTTAGTATCTCTGCATCACAAACAGGTGGTGCAAAGCGAGATATCTTATGGCTTCCATCTGGAATTTCATTGATTTCTCGAAGGATCCTATCGTTAGTTTTGTCCTACTGCTGCATGTAATCCTTCATCTGCAAAATCAAAGAGTAAAGATCATTGTTAGTAGGACCAGAAGAAGCAGTTGTAGCCAGTTTCGAGAAAACGGAGGTTTGTTTCTTCGGAGCATTCTCAGCATTCTTCTTGGATCCAGAAGGTGCAGGAGGCAAAGGTGGAATGCCCTGTGAAGAGCTGAACGACGGCATGGAGCTTGAAGTGGTTTTTCCCTGAGAAGCCATGTGATCAAAGGTAATGAACAGAAATGAACGAAATGAATGAAGATTTCAGAAATGAAGCACCAATTTCCCCACGTTGGGCGCCAAACTGTTTTGGTCAAAAATCACACAATGACAACGTAACCAAATCTGATTTTGTGAGGTGTGATGCTTGATTATATGAACAAATGAATGTAATGAATGTTGGACACAAGGATTTATACGAGGAAAAAGCCCTTGATCAATGTATGATGTCCGGCACAAAAAACCTCGGGTGATGGAAACTGCCGATCACCAACTATATTAAACAAACAATGTGTACAAATCGGGATGATAACAAGCTTGGTACAATGATCACTAGAGTGCACTAAGTGTATAATCGCCGAGAGTGTTTGAGAGCTCGAGTGTGTTGCTGCAAATTTGCTAAGTGTTGCTCATTATCTCTAATCAAGCTTGTTATCCCCTTATAAAAATAGAAATAAACTAAGCTAACTAACAATCCGCAATTCGTGCTAGATTCCCACGACTTCCATAACGGTCATATCAGCCATGCACGTGCAGAATAATGGAGCATATTCTCCTGGAATCTTGGCAAGACGAAGTCCCACTCGTATACTCCTGTAAAACAAGTTCAAACATAGTGGAAACAATTGTTAGTATAAGGATCATAATGAGGATACCAGATCCATATTCCTGCAATGTCTTCTGAGGATCCTTAATTCAAACTGAACTGAGGATCTGTGATCCTGGCTGCATTTGAGGATCCGTGATCCATAGCTTGTGAAAATCCATCCCTAACAGCAAGCATAAACACTTTCCCTCCTGGTACTTTTGGAGGTTTGCCAACTATATCCATTCCCCACCTCATGAATGGCCAAGAAGAGGATATAGGATGTAGGAGCTCTGCTGGTTGATGAAGGATATTGCAATGTCTTTGACAAGCATCAAATTTCTTTGCATAATCCACAACATCTTTCCTCATAGTAGGCCATTAGTATCCTGTCCTAAGGATCCTTGAGAACAGTGCTCTGCCCCCAGTGTGGTTTCCACAATCTCCTTCATGAAAATCCTTTAGGACTTCTTGGATTTCGGGTCCTCGATGCATCTTAGATATGGAACTGCAAGAGATCGTTTATATAACATGTTATTTAATATTGTAAATTGAGATACCTTGACTTTGAAAGTTCTAGGATTTTCTCCGGTATGGATCTCTCCATGTTGTATATATCTTAGGATTGGAAGGATCAATGATCCTGAATTTGATTGTGAGTCATCACTAGGTATGATTGCAGAATCCTCCACTATTTCCATGGTTGTGTGATCCTCAATAGCAGGAGCCAAGATGTGGATGATGGGAATCTTAATATCCTCTGGAATCTTTAATGATGATCCAAGGTTGGTTAATGCATCAGCTTCTGCATTTTCTTCCCTGGGTACCTGTGTCAAACTAAAAGAAGCAAAAGAGTCTGCCAATTTCTTGACTATCTCTAGATATTTGATTAGTCTTTCCCCTTTAACAGCATAAGAACCATTAAAGTGGTTAGTAATTAATAATGAATCTACATGTACCTCAAGATACCTGATCCTTATATGCTTGGCAATTTGCAAACCAGCTATTAAGGCTTCATATTCAACCTAATTGTTAGTAGTTTGAAACTCACAAGCAATAGAGTGGGGTATTATGTCCCCCTGTGGCGATTTTAGTAGTATGCCTAGTCCAGTTCCTTTGACATTAGAGGCTCCATCTGTAAAGAGTATCCAAGGATCCTTAGTCTCTTCAAGCTGTTGAACTTCTAATTCAGCTTCCCTTTGTAGATCACTACTAAAATCAGCCACAAAGTCAGCCAAAGCTTGAGATTTGATGGCAGTTCTTGGTTCATATATGATATCATAAGCACTAAGTTTGACTGCCCACTTTGCCATCCTTCCTGACATTTCAGGTTTTCAGAGAACATTCTTGATTGGAAAATTAGTTTTAACAACAATAGCATGAGTTTCAAAATAATGGCGTAGTTTAGTAGATGCCATAATTAAAGCAAGGATAAGTTTTTCTAAATGAGAATACCTGGATTCAGCATCAAGCAAACTTTTACTTACATAATACACAGGATGTTGGGTACCTTCATGATCCTTAATAAGGACTGCACTTACTGCCTTAGAAGAAACTGCCAAATATAAGGATAATATATCCCCTTTTTTCGGTTTCATTAAGGCTGGAGCCGAGGATAGGTAATCCTTAAGGGCCTTTAGAGCATTCTCATGCTTTTCAGTCCATTCAAATTTCTTGTTCTTTCTCAAAATGTCATAGAATTCCTTACATTTCTCTGATGCTTTTTAGATGAACCTGTTCAAGGCTGCAATCCTTCCTGTCAATCTTTGCACATCCTTAGCATTGGCATGAGACTTGATGTTCACAATTGCATTGATTTGTTCTGGACTTGCCTCTATCCCTCTTTTGGTCACCATATATCCTAGGAATTTGCCAGCTTTTACACAAAAGTGGCACTTGGAAGGATTCAATTTCATATTGAATTTGTCAAGGATATTGAATGCTTCCTCCAAATCTCTAAGGTGATCCTCAGCTCTCTTGGACATAACCACCATGTCATCAATATAGACTTCCCTCGTGTGTCCAATTTGTTCTTTAAACATCATATTAACTAGCCTTTGGTAGGTAGCACCTGCATTTCTTAGTCCAAATGGCATAGCAATATAACAATATATACCAGTAGGGGTCATAAAGACCGTATCCTCTTGATCAGATAGTTCCATCTGAATTTATTGGAATCCAGATGAAGCATCCATAAAAGTTAACAACTCATGACCTGTTGTAGCATCCACCATGGAGTCAATGTGGGGTAATGGAAAAGGATTCTTGGGACATGCCTTATTTAAATCAGTGAAATCGACACATACCCTCCACTTTCCATTTTTCTTTTGAATAACAACCACATTGGCTAACCATCTTAGATACTTAACCTCTCTAATCATACCTGCTTTGAGCAGTTTGTCTACCTCTTCCTGGATAATGGCATTCCTTTCAAGTGCAAACTTTCTCCTTTTTGATGTATGGGTTTGAATGACCTGTCAATGCCAAGTTTATGAGTAATAACATCTTTAGAAATACCTGTCATGTCTTCATGTTTCCAGGAAAAGGTAGCTTTTCTCCTCTTTAGGAAGGATACTTGATCCTGCTCAATGTCATTGAGGATCCCGGATCCTATAAAAATTTTGGATTCAGGATCCTGAGGATCCAGCAGGATATCTTTCACATCTTGTTCTCTTGCCTCCAGGACTTCTCTTGGAGGATACTTTAATTGTTATTGCTCCCTAGGTCTTGAGGCTGACTTCATTGATGAAGTATAACAATTTTTAGCCTTTTGTTGGTCACTTTCAATCTTCACCACACCCCATGGAGTAGGGAGTTTGACACATTGATGATATGTTGATGGAAGTGCCTTCATGTCGTGTATCCATGGCATGCCAAGGATAACATTGCAACAGGATAAGCAATCTATAACATAAAATTTTTGAAAAGAATTAACTCCCTCTATGTAGATTGGAAGTTTGATGTCCCACAATGTATTCTTGGTTTCTCCACTGAATCCTACAAGAACTGATGATCTTGGTATAATTTCTGATTCAGGAATGTTCATCTTTTTGAGGACATCAAGCTAAATGATGTTCATTGAGCTTCCTCCATCTATGAGAATCCTGCGAACAAAATGGTTAGATATAAATAAAGTAATAACAAGACCATCGTGATGAGGATCCTGAATATCCACACGATCATCCTCATCAAAAGATATAACTTTCTCCTGTGTAAGGATTGAGGTTCGAATAGGTCTATCTCCATTTTCCATCTTTGTCTCCTTAGCATGCCTTTTGGCTGCTGAAAAGGAATTCCCACATATATCTGATCCACCGGAGATGAGATTGATTGTTTTGGTCAAAAATCACACAATGACAATGTGACCAAATCTGATTTTGTGAGGTGTGATGCTTGATTATATGAACAAATGAATGAACAAAGAATGAATGTAATGAATGTTGGACACAAGGATTTATACGAGGAAAAAGCCATTGATCAATGTATGATCTCCGGCATAAAAAACCTCGGGTGATGGAAACTACCGATCACCAACTATATTGAACAAACAATGTGTACAAATCGGGATGATAACAAGCTTGGTACAATGATCACTAGAGTGCACTAAGTGTATAATCGCCGAGAGTGTTTGAGAGCTCGAGTGTGTTGCCGCAAATTTGCTAAGTGTTGCTCACTATCTCTAATCAAGCTTGTTATCCCCTTATAAAAATAGATATAAACTAAGGTAACTAACAATCCGCAATTCATGCTAAATTCCCACGACTTCCATAACGGTCATATCAGCCATGCACGTGCAGAATAATGGAGCATATTCTCCTGGAATCTCGGCAAGACGAATTCCCACTCGTATTCCCCCATCAAAACAAGTTCAAACATAGTGGAAACAATTGTTAGTATAAGGATCATAATGAGGATACCGGATCCTTATTCCTGCAATGTCTTCTGAGGATCCTTAATTCAAACTGAACTGAGGATCCATGATCCTGGCTGCATTTGAGTATCCGTGATCCATAGGTTGTAAAAATCCATCCCTAACAATTGCCCCCAAAATATGAGGAATTAAATATGATTAAATGACACATATTTTCTGCCTTATCGCTAACAAACTTGTTAACGTAAATATAGCCATTATCTTCTAACTAGCCGTTGCAATCCTGACGTCAGCGACGTGACAACCTGCAAATTCATCATTATAAATCCTGAGTTAGAGATAAGGACTAATATGTGTTTAAATTCGAGCCTTCCACTCCTTTAAATCTTCATCCGGAGAACAATCAGGTATTCTCTCTAAATTCTTCTATTGCGATCCTTCTTTCTCTGAGCATTCATGACAAAGATGATTCTCCGATCCTCACCAGCCAAGGATCCCAAGAAGGATAGCCCCTTGAGGAGTCAAGGCATTATCAAAAACTCTTCAGTAGAACTCTGTCGTTTTACCGATCCCGAAATTGATAGAATCTGTCATTGCTTCCCGGCGGAGGCTGTCTTCAAGCCTTTTGACTCTTCACTGAAGAGTGACTGCGTTTCCGACACCTGGGTTTCTTTTTCGACCACCCCTTTCTTGATAGGGTTTTCCTACCCTTTCCCTGCTTTTACCCAATCCTTATTCGCACTCACCGGCATGTGCTATATTCAGGCCATGCTGATGATGTGGAGAGTTCTGTATACCCTGGAAAACATCATTGAGCAGGAGGGTATAGAAATAGGAATGTCGAAGTTGGCTGGGTTATACAATCTTGTTAGCCATGGTTCACACCGTTTCTTGTTCAAGCACAAACCTGGTCAGCCCCATCCAATCCTTAAGACCACAAAAAATGATACCCATTGGAAAAACCGTTTCTTTTTTGTGAGGAGGGACTCAATCCCAGACAGGAAGGATCTCCCGAAAAAGTGGACCACCCATGGTAGGATATAGGATCCTTAGACAAGGATCATAGGAGGAATCTGTTTCTTTTAAGGATAACTGATCCTTTTTTCTGTTTCTATTGTGCAGCTATCTCAGTTTCTCATCTTCAAGACTCCCCTGCAACAAAAGAAAGACTTGCTGCCTTCTGGAGGCTTGACCCTGCTGTGAGGACATTCCAAGCTAAAACAAAGGATTCAGAAGAAGCATCCTCCAGTTCCTTCACCATGTCAAGTAAGTATCCATATATATGTATAAATGAATAATTGTTAAAATAAATGAAAAATATGAATACTTATCTGTTGTTTGGCATTGGTAGGTGCTGGAAAATCTTCCAAATCAGCTTCCAGGTTCAGCGTCAGTGACCTTGATGCTTATGCTCTCTCCAAGTCTGCCAAGAAACAGCTTACCACTAGTCCCAGCATCCCAAATCCTAAGGGTGCCAGCACAAAGGGCAAGGGTGGAAAGAAAAGAAAAGCTTCCAAGTCCCTTGAAGGCCTTCCTCTCATCCAACACCAATTCGAGGAGTACGTTTCCGAGGTAAGGATCTTGGATCCTTAAGTCTGATTTTCCTTTTTTGAGGATACTGGATCCTGACCATGTGCTTGTTTTTGTAAAAATTTGTTGAGATCCATATGCTCCTAGACAACAATCTGGCTGAGGCTGAACAAAAAAATCTTGATTTCCAGCAGATGCTCTTGGCCAAGGACAAAAAGATCTCCTCCCTTGAGAAGGATCTTAATCTGGCGAAGAAGGAGTTGGTCCTGAACCAGATTACAGCTCAGCAGGAGAAAGAGGAGGTGATGGAAGGTGCAAAGCTCTCTGCTACAATCGTCATGCTCAAGATTAAGCTTCAAATGGCCAAGGAGGCTGAGGATCCTTCATTCGACAGGTCTGTCTGGGATTAAGAGGCTTGGAAACTGAAGCTGGCGAAGCTGGACGATGAAGAGGAGGCTGAGGAGGTCTTCGCAACTGAGGCTGGTAGCAGTGGGTTGAAGGATCTGGTTGAGGAAGCAGCGGGTGGTGGTGATCCAGTGAAGGTGTAGGCTGCAACAATGGGCTATGATGGAAATTTCTAGACGTGGCCGGAGCCCATTTTTTTATGGTTTGTGGTTTTTGTTTGATGATGTTCTAAAACAATGCTGGTCTGTAATAACTCTAAACAATAGTTTTTAGGTTTAAGGATCATGGATCCTTGGGACAATAGGTAGGATAATGGGTGGTGGATGGATCCTCTGTTTGGGGGATGAAACCACTGTTATCCTGCCGCCTTTATTTCCTGCACTTAGACCTTGTTAATATGGACACCCTTTGCCTACCCCAGCGGATGGGCCACGTTTTGCTTGTAGATGCTTGGGGTAGGAAATTTTGACAACCTTTGAAGGGTTTAACTTTTGGTAAATAAAACTATAAACTTTTGACTATTTCGTGTTGTTCATTCTGTGTTTATTTACCTTTCTGTTATTATTGCATATTGCTTTGAACATACAAGTTGGTAATGAAAGTATAAGAATTAGTTTAAGGCAAAAAGTTTAGAATATGATCAAGGATCAAATATCCTATAATCGAAAAGTTTCAAAAAGTAGTAAAATTTTAGGATCATATATCCTGTTGTCAAAGTGTAAGGGTAACACAGAAAAATCAAGTATAAAGTTAAGGTAAATAAGGATCATACCAGAGAATCCAGGTTAGGATCCTATATGCTTAACACTTACAACTGTGACCATCAAAGATAAAAGCTGATAAAAAGTTAGGATCCGGGATCCTTAACTGTTTAGCTTTGGAAACCTGAAATATGAGATAACTTGGGACTAAGCCAATTTGTAAATGAAAGAGTTGATGTCTGGGGACAAGCCCAATAAACTAGGGCCAAGCCCAAAGACTAGGGACAAGCCCAAAGGATCTTGTGCAAACTGGAGTATGGCCCTTACTGGCGACTATCCCAACTTAGTGACATGAGGATGCCAAAACCTTAGCTAACGTGAAAACGTTAGAAACCTTAGGAACGGATGTATGGTACGTCTACCATTATACTTAGGATCCTGAATACAGTCAGTACAATGAAATTGTCAGCCCCTAAAGCGGGTACTGGTCCCATTTCCTTTAACTGCACCAAGATAATCGTGCGCTACTGGCGAAGGTGTTAGAACCTGATTCGTAGAAGGTAGTAGATACCTTAAACTGGGGACAAGCCCAAAAACTGGGGATAAACCCATAAAACTTAGGAGACTTGTGTGGATACTTGATCCTTTGTGAAGCATGCATAAACTTCTACAAAACTCAAAACTTTAGTGAAAAAGGATAAAGGATCCTGGATCCTTCTCCTTGTAATTAAATAAATTAAAATCAAATCATTACCAGAATGAGGACCATATATCCTCTGAGGATCCTTAATGTATACCGGATATGAGGGTTATTAAGGATCCTGGATCCTTCTTACATGAAGTATCTTTTCAAATGGACAGCATTCCAAGCTCTTGGTAGCAGATCACCTTGCATTGTTAATAATCGATATGCCCCCTTCCTGCCTCAGCTTCAATAAGATAGGGGCCTTCCCACTTTGGTGCTAATTTCCATCAGCAGGATTTGTGGTATTTTGGAATGTTTTCCTTAATACCATATCACCAACTTTAAACTTTCTGATCCTGACATGTTTGTTATAGGCTCCAGCCATCCTTTGTTGGTAGCTAGCCAATCTTATCCTTGCCAAATCCCTGAGTTCTACTATGGTATCCAAGTCTTAAACCAAGTTTTCAGCATTTCCTTCAGGATCACGGATGCTTGTTCTAGCAGTAGGAACCACCATTTCTGTAGGGATCACTGATTCAGCTACAAACACTAAGGAGAATGGAGTCTGACCAGTGGCATTCTTGGGAGTTGTTCTATCAGCCCATAATACATAAGGTAGCTCTTCTGCCCATTTTCCTTTCATGGATCCAAGCTTTCTCTTCAAGTTGTTGATGATGATCTTATTGGATGATTCTGCTTGACCATTAGCTTGTGGATGGACTGGTGTTGATGTTATCATCTTAATCCCCCAACTGTCTCCAAAGTTAGTAGTTCTACTCCCAATAAATTGGGATCCATTATCACAAACAATTTCAAAAGGAATACCAAATCTAGTAATAATGTTTCTTTTAATAAAGGAAATCACTTCTTTTTCTCTGACTTGAGCAAAGACTTCAGCCTCTATCCACTTGGAAAAGTAATCAGTCATAGCAAGCATAAACACTTTTCCTCCTGGTGCCTTGGGAAGTTTACCAACTATATCCATTCCCCATCTCATGAATGGCCAAGAAGATGATATGGGTTGCAGGAGCTCTGCTGGTTGATGAAGGATATTACTATGTCTTTGACAAGCATCACATCTTTTGGCATAATCCACAACATCCTTCTTCATAGTAGGCCAATAGTATCATGTTCTAAGGATCCTTGAGAACAGTGCTCTGCCCCTAGTGTTGTTTCCACAATCTCCTTCATGAAAATCCTTTAGGACTTCTTGGATTTCAGGATCCTCTATGCATCTTAGATATGGACCTGCAAGAGATCGTTTATATAACATGTTATTTAATATTGTAAATTGAGATACCTTGACTTTGAAAGCTCTAGGATTTTCTCCTGTAGGAATCTCTCCATGTTGTATATATCTCATGATTGGAAGGATCCATGATCCTGAATGTGATTGTGCACCATCACTAGGTATGATGGCAAAATCCTCTACTATCTCCATAGTTATGTGATCCTCAATAGCAGGAGCCAAGATGTGGATGATGGGAATTTTGATATCCTCAGGAATCTTCATTGATGATCCAAGGTTGGCCAAAGCATCAGCTTCTGCATTTTCTTCCCTAGGTACCGATGTCAAACTAAAAGAAGCAAAAGAGTCTGCCAATTTCTTGACTATCTTTAGATATTTGATTAGTCTTTCACCTTTAACAGCATAAGAACCATTAAAGTGGTTAGTAAGTAATAATGAATCTACATGTACCTCAAGATACCTGGTCCTCATATGCTTGGCAATTTGCAAACCAGCTATTAAGGCTTCATATTCAGCCTCATTATTAGTAGTTTAAAACTCACAAGCAATGGAGTGGGGTATTATGTCCCCATGTGGTGATTTTAGTAGTATGATTAGTCCAGATCCTTTGACATTAGAGGCTCCATCTGTGAAGAGTATCCAAGGATCCTTAGTCTCTTCCAGCTGTTGAACTTCTAACTCAGCTTCCCTTTGTAGATCACTACTGAAATCTGCCACAAAGTCAGCCAAGGCTTGGGATATAATGGAAGTTCTTGGCTAATATCTTATATCATAGGCACTAAGCTTTACTGCCCATTTAGCCATCCTTCTTGACATTTTAGGTTTCCTGAGAACATTCTTAATTGGAAAGTTAGTTTTAACAATAATAGCATGAGTTTCAAAATAATGGCATAGTTTAGTAGATGCCATAATTAAAGCAAGGATAAGTTTTTCTAAATGAGAATACATGGATTCAGCATCAAGCAAACTTTTACTTACATAATATACAAGATGTTGTGTACCTTTATGATCCTTAACAAGGACTGCACTTACTGCCTTAGAAGATACTGCCAAATATAAGGATAACATATCCCCTTTTCTGGTTTCATTAAGGCTGGAGCTGAGGATAGGTATTCCTTAAGAGCTTTGAGAGCATTTTCATGCTTTTCCGTCCACTCAAATTTCTTGTTCTTTCTCAAAATGTCATAGAACTCTTTGCATTTCTCTGATGATTTTGAGATGAAGCTGTTCAAGGCTGCGATCCTCCCTGACAATCTTTGAACATCCTTAGCATTGGCAAGAGACTTGATGTTCATAATTTCCTTGATTTGCTCTGGACTCGCCTCTATGCCTCTTTTTGTCACCATATACCCTAGAAACTTGCCAGCTTTCACACCAAAGTGGCACGTGGAAGGATTCAATTTCATATTGAATTTGTCAAGAATATTGAATGCTTCCTCCAAATCTCTAAGGTGATCCTCAGCTTTCTTGGACTTAACCACCATGTCATCTATATAGACTTCCATTGTGTGTCCAATTTGTTCTTTGAACATCATATTTACTAGCCTTTGGTATGTAGCACCTGCATTTCTTAGTCCAAATGGCATAGCAATATAACAATAGATACCAGTAGGGGTCATAAAGGCTGTATCCTCTTGATCAATGGTTCCATCTGAATTTATTGGAATCCAGATGAAGCATCCATAAAAGTTAACAACTCATGACCCGCTGTAGCATCCACCATGGAGTCAATGTGGGGTAATGGGAAAGTATCCTTGGGACATGCCTTATTTAAATCAGTGAAATCGACACATACCCTCCACTTTTCATTTTTCTTTTGAACGAAAACCACATTAGCTAACCATCTTGGATACGTAACCTCTCTAATCATTCCTGCCCTGAGCAGTTTGTCTACCACTTCCTGGATAATCCTTCTAGGTGCAAACTTTCTCCTTTTTTGATGTATATGTTTGAATGACCTGTCAATGCCAAGTTTATGAGTAATAACATCTTTAGAAATATCTATCATGTCCTCATGTTTCCAGGAAAAGGTAGCTTTTCTTCTCTTTAGATAGGATACTAGATCCTTCTCAATGTTATTGAGGATCCCTGTCACACCCCAACCGATGGCGGAAACTTCGGAGTGAGACGAAGAAAGATTGCTCATCACACATAACGCTAAATTGTGACAATAGAATTAAAGATAAATTGATTTCCTTCATAAATAAATGTTACAATACAAGAAATTTGAAATACAACATGTTAAATACAAAAAGAGCAATACGACAACAATTATGACATTTATACAACGTATTTAATCTAAACGTCTATATGTGTATCTAGGTATCAATGCTACTTCATTTCATGGCATCATCATCCTCAACCTGTAACATGTTTAAAATAAAGTTCAATGCAAAAGCAATGGCGAGTATACAAGTTTAGTACGTACATAGCAAAAGATAAGTTTCGAACAATTCCTCATAGCAAGCATGTGATTCAAGATAAACATAAAAACATGGCATGTGTCTAACATATCAAACCAAAAGAGACGCAAGATGCTCATGACATAACCACAAGTTACGGGCGGCGGGTCGTCAATCCTATAGCGCTACATATGTCACGGTTAGGCTCGTACGAAGTTAATGATAAGTTCAACACATAAAGTTTCACCCAAGTTTAAAGTATCAATCCATCACGTATACAAGCATGTTAATAGGAATGTTCATGTGTTTAAGCAAAATGTTCATGTGTAAGTTGTTGATAAGTAAACAAGTTACACCCAAAAAGTGGTAAAAGTAAAAGGGGGAAATACGAGTATACTCACAAAGTTTGCATATGCTTTCCAATTATCCAATTATTGACGAGTTGATGAGGTTAAAAGATTGGATGTGTAAGGGTCAAAGTTCAAGTATGCATAGAGACAAGATTCGGTATTTAAAACAACATAAAAATAAGATATGAGAATAACATGTGAAAATAATCATCTTCAACACCTAACACTTGTATGACACTTGGTAACCACAAGGGTTATGATAATGTTTTCATGAGTTTAACACCCATAAGAATCACAACAAGGTTTAGGTCTTAGATGATGTTCTACTACTTTAACATATAAACACAAGTTCAACATCAAAGGTTCGAATGTGTGTATATATATATCTAGGTTAAGTATTAGATATTATTTAGTCCAATAATTCAAGTAGGAGGTAGAAGATTAGGATCTTCATTTAGGCACCTCGAGTTATCATAGATGTCAAGTATGGGGTAGGAAGAACTAGCTTCCGTTTAGGAACCCCTTGTATGTTCACCACTTCACTTGATGTAAAAACAACCAAGGAGGGTCACGAACTAGGATTAGTACAATAATATAAATAATCTAATCTATGAGAAATCATCAAATCATGTGAGGATTGTATGTAGGACAACCCAAGTTGTTCCATAATCACTCATTCATCAAGACCTAAGCTTGACACGATTTGTGGGTTAAATACCCTAGCAAAACAGAAAGTATTTGAGGTTTAATCCTCTGATTTCAAGTGTCTCAACCTTGTTTTTAAGCCTAATCAACCATAGGAGAGGTTGTAAGCATTGGGACATAGGTATGAGATGTGTTAGACACAAGTTGAACAAGTTTAAACAAGTTTGAAAGAACATAAGTCAAAACAGAAAGTTTTTGGATCATTTCAGGGGATTTCAAGGTCTGATTTCTCCAAGGAGAAGTCAAGGAATCATACCCTATGATTATCCAAGCAAGTAGGAAGAAGAATCGGGTGATTTCGTTAAGAAATGAGCAAGTTATGCTCACTTTTGTAATGGTGCATGAATCTGTCCGAATTTCTGAAATATGCAAGAACTTGGGAGTGTTTGAGAGAGATTTGAGGGTTGTGAAAGTGTAGAAATGCTTGGAGGAGGGTTGAATTTATAGTGGAAGAGGTTGGTGGTGATTGGAGGTGTTTAGAGGTGATTGGGGAGTGTTAGAACATAGGATTTCGTGCAAAATCGCGTCAAAATGCAGCTGGTTGTGTTTTCTGCGAACATGAAGTCCATGCGGCCCGCTTAAGATGTCAAGGTAAGTCCAGGCGGGCCGCCCGGCCCTTCTGATCCGTGTTTAAGTTTCGAAAATTACAATTTAGCCCCTGTAGTTTGATATCTTTAGGTTTTTAGGTATTTTAAGGACTATAATTGCCATAAAAACATAGTTTGAGGTAGAATAAAGTATGAGGAGTATAAACCAAGTATAATCAAGCGCATGAGTATCAAAATCAAGTGTCGTTCTCGTTCAAAACACGTTAGGGCATAAGTTTAGTTTAATTACACGTTTAGCACATAGTTTCCAAGAATAATGATTAAACACCAATTGATTCACCGTTTCGAACGTACGAGCATATATAACGTGTGTATAACATATAATTAGCAAAATACGAGTTTTTATTCATGATCCAAGTCTCGGTTTTTCCATCGCTTTTAATGAAAGAACGATTACAAGCCTACGAAGTTTCCAAAAATAGTTTTACAAACGATGGTTTCTAAATATAGAAAGTATGAAAATGCGGGGCGTTACAGTCTCCCCTCCTTTAGGAAATTTCGTCCCGAAATTTATTCAAGAGGTAAACTTGAACTTTTTTTTTTTTTGTGAAAATTTGAGACTTGAAAATTTTGAAACATTTTGAAAGGCACAAAACTTTGGAGAGTGACAAGGTAAACTTGGGAGTGAGTTCATTGTCTAAAATAATTTGAGGTATCCGACATAGTTGAAAACATGTAGGTGCGTATACAGGTGAAGTGAGTCTAAACAAGTTTGAGTAACTTAAATTGGCGCCGTATTTAAAAATGTGACGTATAATAAAAAGTGAGGCATTAAGAAAGAAGATGTTGGCAAATGGTTGGTATTTTGATGGGACGTGTTAACTAAATCACATTTGTAGAAGATTGTTTATTAAGTGAAACGAGAAGGTTTGGCACTTTAAATAGAGCCTTAAAGGTATGCTAAGTACAGTTACACAAGAATCCAGACTAGGAAGACTATTTTATAGGTAACGAGGTAAGTTAGGACTTGAATGTTTAAACAAGCTTAATTACGAACGAGGTTTGTATGAACTAAAAGGATAAGGAGAATAATACGAGTATAGAATGAACGAATGACTCTTAAAGAGTAGAAGTATGAGAATAGCATAAGTGTTGGATAGATGAACGTAGTGTGTTAAGGATGAAGTCTCGTCATGGATAATCGGATATAATGCGTTTGTGAGTGGTGTGAAGTTGTATTAGGTCCAAAAGGTCTACAAAACATTGAATTTCTCATGGCACGTTTTACGAAACTTGGTAATATGGTGAAAACACTTATATATAGGAAGTACCAGCGGCGTATCTACCATGTTTCGACCATGTTACGTCCGTTTCGTTATTCGTGTCATGTTACGTTCCGTGTCTCACCATACACAGTAGCACACTCTATGGTTCTCATACGCCTATCACTATAATTCCGTGTGCACCCGTGATTATATTGATCGTCGCCTGATCCGCATAGCTTGTACTAGTTGTGTATGACTTAGGGTATCCATAATTTAAAAATTAAGAATGTGCACGTGTAAGAATGTAGTATGTAAGCAAGTCCATGCTTAAGTATGCATGGGACCCACGCAAGCGAATCCCTCGGATTACGCTCGCGTATAGGTACTAATGTATGAATCATGTGTATGAATGAAAGCACTAGCATAAATATAAGTATGAATTCGAATGTATGTATAAGCATAACGTAAGACGTGGAAGTAGTATGTGTATATGTATAAGCACGCAACGTATGAGTATAAGTGGAAACATGAAATATATGAGTATAGGTAAAATCATGAACCGTATGAGTATAAGTATGAAGGCGATTATAAGTATAGGAATAAAACGTATGAATGTAAGTGTAGGTATGAGTATTTAGATTTACGTATATAGTGTACGTGGGAACAACACGGATTTAGGTGTATAAAATCATTCAAAAGGTTAAGTATGTAAATACGAATTATTTTGAGTGAATCGTTGCGTTAAAATGACTAAAACGTGTATGATGATGCATGGGTATAGTTGTTTGAACAAAACGTTGAGTTTATCGTGTCAAAATTTGATTGAGCTCGGTTTGAAAGGTAGAACATAGTTCGTATATGTAAAGGAACATAAAGTACTCATCGGTTATGCATAACGTATTTTGTAACGAATGGAAATTTGTGTAGTAAAACGTTTAAGATATGTTTATGAATCTCATGTGTATGAGTTAGGTGAAACTAGGTTGTAGGATAGAAAATACGCTTGATAAAGCAATATATTTTGAAATCGTACACGCATGTATTTTGAATAACGATCAATAATTTAGATATAAAACATGATCGAGTTGCATAATAAGATATTTTGAAGAGGCGTCTTGGAGACGGTCACCTAGGTAAGGGAATCACCCCGAACTCGTTGGTGGGGTCGTTTTAAGAAAGGGGAAGTGGAGTTAATCATCAAGGTAAGGAAATCACTCCTATCTCGATGATATGTCTCCACCTTTCGTCACAAGAAATATGAATTTAAATTATATAAAATCATGCATATGTATAAGTGTATGAAAAAGATTTAGTATGATGTGCGTGTGAGTAGAAAATATCGAAAGCAAATTCGAATTTGAAGGATTGCATCGTATAAAGTAAATAATATAACGTATGTTTGATTAAAATTTAGGATGGTTCCAAAGCGGAACGTTGACTAACCAAAGTGGTCGAAAAAGTCTTTCGAATTTGAGGAGCATGCTTTGGCCTAATAGGTGAAATACTCTTGCCGACAAGTCGGTTAACGGTATTTACCCTTCCAGTTACTACATGTCCCCAATTCAAATGAAATTTCGAGACTTGGCGGGATTAATGAAAATCAAGGAGTGGAACTAGTCGACAAGGTGCGGGTTTCACCCCTAACTTGGCGATTTAGTATCCTAAGTGTGGTTGGTACCCGTCGGGTCAAAATTAGATTTCAACACTTTGACGAGGGTCCACTAGAATTCAAAATTTGAATTTCTCCATCAAGGTGAGGATTTCACTCCTAACTTGGTGGTGAATTTCGTGTAAGAAAAGAAAAGTAGAAGGATCGAGGGTCATTCACCAAATTGTGGGTTTCACGCCCATTTTGGTGAGATCGTCCCATTTTTGTAATATGAGTGTTGTCGGATTTAGAATAATCGAGTAAAATGCATGAGGGAAGTGTATGTTAAAGGAATAAACAAACAAATATAAACGCACAATGAAACATATCAAGAATAGCACATAATGAGTGGGACAATAAAACAAGTATTAGCACATAATAAAACAAGTATAGCATGTCAAGTGTTAACACATAGGCGACTTATATGCTTAAAAAAATCAAAAGAGAATAAATAAAAGCAACTAAAGTAGCATGCAAGTAGTTTCAAGCAAAGCATATGAATAAAGCTCTAAAACTATAGACTAGGTTAAAGCATTCCTACTTTTCCTAATTCCCTATAGTTATGGCTCTGATACCAATCTGTCACACCCCAAACGATGGCGGAAACATCGGAGTGAGACGAAGAAAGATTGCTCATCACACATAACGCTAAATTGTGACAATAGAATTAAAGATAAATTGATTTCCTTCATAAATAAATGTTACAATACAAGAAATTTGAAATACAACATGTTAAATACAAAAAGAGCAATAAAACAACAATTATGACATTTATACAACGTATTTAATCTAAACGTCTATATGTGTATCTAGGTATCAATGCTACTTCATTTCATGGCATCATCATCCTCAACCTGTAACATGTTTAAAATAAAGTTCAATGCAAAAGCAATGGCGAGTATACAAGTTTAGTACGTACATAGCAAAAGATAAGTTTCGAACAATTCCTCATAGCAAGCATGTGATTCAAGATAAACATAAAAACATGGCATGTGTCTAACATATCAAACCAAAAGAGACGCAAGATGCTCATGACATAACCACAAGTTACGGGCGGCGGGTCGTCAATCCTATAGCGCTACATATGTCACGGTTAGGCTCGTACGAAGTTAATGATAAGTTCAACACATAAAGTTTCACCCAAGTTTAAAGTATCAAGCCATCACGTATACAAGCATGTTAATAGGAATGTTCATGTGTTTAAGCAAAATGTTCATGTGTAAGTTGTTGATAAGTAAACATGTTACACCCCAAAAGTGGTAAAAGTAAAAGGGGGAAATACAAGTATACTCACAAAGATTGCATATGCTTTCCAATTATCCAATTATTGACGAGTTGATGAGGTTAAAAGATTGGATGTGTAAGGGTCAAAGTTCAAGTATGCATAGAGACAAGATTCGGTATTTAAAACAACATAAAAATAAGATATGAGAATAACATGTGAAAATAATCATCTTCAACACCTAACACTTGTATGACACTTGGTAACCACAAGGGTTATGATAATGTTTTCATGAGTTTAACACCCATAAGAATCACAACAAGGTTTAGGTCTTAGATGATGTTCTACTTCTTTAACATATAAACACAAGTTCAACATCAAAGGTTCGAATGCGTGTATATATATATCTAGGTTAAGTATTACATATTATTTAGTCCAATAATTCAAGTAGGAGGTAGAAGATTAGGATCTTCATTTAGGCACCTCGAGTTATCATAGATGTCAAGTATGGGGTAGGAAGAACTAGCTTCCGTTTAGGAACCCCTTGTATGTTCACCACTTCACTTGATGTAAAAACAACCAAGGAGGGTCACGAACTAGGATTAGTACAATAATATAAATAATCTAATCTATGAGAAATCATCAAATCATGTGAGGATTGTATGTAGGACAACCCAAGTTGTTCCATAATCACTCATTCATCAAGACCTAAGCTTGACACGATTTGTGGGTTAAATACCCTAGCAAAACAGAAAGTATTTGAGGTTTAATCCTCTGATCTCAAGTGTCTCAACCTTGTTTTTAAGCCTAATCAACCATACGAGAGGTTGTAAGCATTGGGACATAGGTATGAGATGTGTTAGACACAAGTTGAACAAGTTTAAACAAGTTTGAAAGAACATAAGTCAAAACAGAAGGTTTTTGGATCATTTCAGGGGATTTCCAGGTCTGATTTCTCCAAGGAGAAGTCAAGGAATCATACCCTATGATTATCCAAGCAAGTAGGAAGAAGAATCGGGTGATTTCGTTAAGAAATGAGCAAGTTATGCTCACTTTTGTAAAGGTGCATGAATCTGTCCGAATTTCTGAAATATGCAAGAACTTGAGAGTGTTTGAGAGAGATTTGAGGGTTGTGAAAGTGTAGAAATGCTTGGAGGAGGGTTGTATTTATAGTGGAAGAGGTTGGTGGTGATTGGAGGTGTTTAGAGGTGGATTAGAGGTGATTGGGGAGTGTTAGAACATAGGATTTCGTGCAAAATCGCGTCAAAATGCAGCTGGTTATGTTTTCTGCGAACATGAAGTCCATGCGGCCCGCTTAAGATGTCAAGGTAAGTCCAGGCGGGCCGCCCGGCCCTTCTGATCCGTGTTTAAGTTTCGAAAATTACAATTTAGCCCCTGTAGTTTGATATCTTTAGGTTTTTAGGTATTTTAAGGACTATAATTGCCATAAAAACATAGTTTGAGGTAGAATAAAGTATGAGGAGTATAAACCAAGTATAATCAAGCGCATGAGTATCAAAATCAAGTGTCGTTCTCGTTCAAAACACGTTTAGGGCATAAGTTTAGTTTAATTACAAGTTTAGCACATAGTTTCCAAGAATAATGATTAAACACCAATTGATTCACCGTTTCGAACATACGAGCATATATAACGTGTGTATAACATATAATTAGCAAAATACGAGTTTTTATTCATGATCCAAGTCTCGGTTTTTCCATCGCTTTTAATGAAAGAACGATTACAAGCCTACGAAGTTTCCAAAAATAGTTTTACAAACGATGGTTTCTAAATATAGAAAGTATGAAAACGCGGGGCGTTACAATCCCGGATCCTATAAAAATTTTGGATTCAGGATCCTGAGGATCCAGCAGGATATCCTTCACATCTTGTTCTCTTGCCTCCAGGACTTCTCTTGGAGGATACTTTAATTGCTATTGCTCCCTGGTTCTTGAAGTTGGCTTCATCGATGAAGTATAACAGTTTTTAGCTTCTTGTTGGTCACTTTCAATTTTCACCACACCCCAAGGAGTAGGAAGTTTAACACAATGATGATATGTTGATGGAACTGCCTTCATGTCGTGTATCCATGGCCTGCCAAGGATAACATGGCAACAGGATAAGCAATCAATAACACAAAATTTTTGAAAAGAATTAACTCCCTCTATGTTATATTGGAAGTTTGATGTCCCCTAACGTATTCTTGGTTTCTCCACTGAATCCCACAAGAACTGATGATCTTGGGATAATTTCTGATTCAGAAATGTTCATCTTTTTGAGGACATCAAACTGAATGTTGTTTACTGAGCTTCCCCCATCTATGAGAATCCTGCGAACAAAATGGTTAGATATAAATAAAGTAATAACAAGACCATCATGATGAGGATCCTGAATATCAACACGATCATCCTCATTAAAGGATACAACTTTCTCCTGTGTAAGGATCGAGGTTCGAATGGGTCTATCCCCATTATCCATCTTCGTCTCTTTGGCAAGCCTCTTGGCTGCTGAAAAGGATGTGCCACATATGTCTGATCCTCCAAATATGAAGTTGATAATTTGTGCATCGGCAGGAGGAGCAGGAGCTCTTTCTGGGACTTTTTCAGGATCCTGGATCCTTGACTTTTTTTCTCCCCAACAGCTCCTTCAAATATCCTTTGCTCAACAAGTAACCAATCTCTTTCCTGAGTGCTATGCATTCATCAGTGAGATTACCAAAATCTTCATGGTCGGCACACCACTTGGACCTATCCTTATTAGCAGCCGGCTTATCATTCTTTCTAGGCCATCTAGCTTTTTCAACTAAATTCTGCATGGTAAGGATTAGCTCATTGTTATCGACAGCAAAACAATAATCAGAAATGGATGGGTAATCTTCACCATCCTCTTCTTGTTCCACTGCATGCACATTTTGACTATCAAACTTGTTGTAAGGTTTAGATTTGTTATTCTTGTAATAGGATCCTTGCTTTTCCTGCTTTGAGGATCCTGCCAGTCTCTCCTGGATCCTTTTATCATCCTCTAGTCGGATGAATCTAAGGGCCATGGTCCTTACTTCATCAAGGTTCCTGCAAGGGGTCATGACAAGATCATCATAAAATTGTGAATCCTTAAGCAAACCCATTTTGAAGGCTTCTACCGCCGTAGCAATATCCAAATTAGGAATCTCTAAGGATTCTCTACTGAATTTAGTGATATAATCTCTAAGTGATTCATTTTGACCCTGTGTTACCCTATAAAGATCACTAGTTAATCATTCAAACCTCCTACTACATGAGAATTGGCTATTAAACAAATTAACTAGATTAGCAAATGAAGTAATAGAGAAAGGGGGAAGACTTAGCAGCCATTTAAGAGCTGATCATATTAGTGTGGATCCGAAACCCTTGCATAAGCATGCTTCTTTTAATCTTTCAGGAATGGGGTTGATCTCCATTATCTCTCTGTATTGAGCTATATGCTCTTCTGGATCAGTTGTACCATCTTAGAGCTTCATGCTTGGTATTTGGAATCTCTTTGGTATCTCTGCATCACAAATAGGTGGTGCAAAGCGAGATATCTTGTGGCTTCCATCTGTAATTTCAGGAATGGGCTTAACCACCCCTGGAACGCTGGATATCATATCCTTGAGTTTCTGCAATTCCCTAGCCATAGCTTGGTTGATACCTGTATCCTGCACAAAGCCATGCTTAGTGTTATAAGAATTATTTAAAGTGTTACCTCCTGAAGGATTCGAGTTTGGAATTCCTGATGTGAATCCATATTGGCGAGACTCTGGTACGATTGAGGGACCAGATGAAGCAATAGTTTGCATAGGTATGAAGTCTCCCAAATTAATCTCTGAACTTCTGGGTTCTGCACTTCTTAAGGATCATTGATCTTGAAAGATGTTGGACCCCTGACACATCGAGATTGGGGGCCTTGGAGGATAATCCATGGATCCGTAAACCTGAGATGAGGATCCTTGAACCTGAGAGGATCCTTGGACGTGAGAGGAGGATCCTTGAATCTGAGATGAGGATCATTGGACCTGAGAGGATCCTGGAACCTGAGAGGAGTATCCTTGAACCTGAGAGGATCTTGGATACTGCGAGTAGGATCCTTGAATCTGCTGCGCTCCAACATATCCTCCAGATCTGAAGAAGGATCCTTGAGGCTGAAGAGAGGATCCTGTAGGCTGAAAGTATGACTCTTGAGCCTGTGTCATTGCCGATGATCCAAAGCGTGTATTTGATGATCCACCCTGGTATTGAATGCCTGATGCTATAGACTGCTGGGCACTTATGGCTGGAGAATCAAAGTTAAATGATTTAGGTATCAATGGAGAGTGATCCTCCGCTGATCTCTTCAATTTCTTGATTTCATTGATTTCTCGAAGGATCCTGTCGTTAGTTTTGTCCTGCTGCTGCATGTAATCCTTCATCTGCAAAATCAAAGAGTAAAGATCATTGTTAGTAGGACCAGAAGAAGCAGTAGTAGCCGGTTTCGAGAAAATGGAGGTTTGTTTCTTCGGAGCATTCTCAGCGTTCTTCTGGGATCCAGAAGATGCAGGAGGCAAATGTGGAATGCCCTATGAAGAGGTGAACGCTGGCATGGAGCTTTAAGTGTTTTTTCCCTGAGAAGCCATGTGATCAAAGGTAATGAACAAAAACGAACGAAATGAATGAAGATTTCAGAAATGAAGCACCAATTACCCCACGGTGGGCGCCAAACTTTTTTGGTCAAAAATCACACAATGACAATGTAACTAAATCTGATTTTGTGAGGTGTGATGCTTTATTATATGAACAAATGAATGAACAAAGAATGAATGTAATGAATGTTGGACACAAGGATTTATACGAGGAAAAAGCCCTTGATCAACGTATGTTCTCCGGCATAAAAAACCTCGGGTGATGGAAACTACCGATCACCAACTATATTAAACAAACAATGTGTACAAATCGGGTTGATAACAAGCTTGGTACAATGATCACTAGAGTGCACTAAGTGTATAATCGCCGAGAGTGTTTGAGAGCTCGAGTGTGTTGCCGCAAATTTGCTAAGTGTTGCTCACTATCTCTAATCAAGCTTGTTATCCCCTTATAAAAATAGAAATAAACTAAGCTAACTAACAATCCGCAATTCATGCTAGCTTCCCATGACTTCCATAACGGTCATATCAGCCATGCAAGTGCAGAATAATGGAGCATATTCTCCTGGAATCTCGGCAAGACCAAGTCCCACTCGTATACTCCTGTAAAACAAGTTCAAACATAGTGGAAACAATTGTTAGTATAAGGATCATAATGAGGATACCGGATCCTTATTCCTGCAATGTCTTCTAAGGATCCTTAATTCAAACTGAACTGAGGATCCGTGATCCTGGCTGTATTTGAGGATCCTTGATCCATCGGTTGTGAAAATCCATCCCTAACATTGATAATCTGGGCATCAGCTGGAGGAGTAGGAGCTCTTTCTGGAACTTTTTCAGGATCCTGGATCCTTGACTTTTTTCTTCCAAGCAGCTCCTTCAAATATCCTTTGCTTAACAAGTAACCAATCTCTTTCCTGAGTGCTATGCATTCATCAGTGAGATGACCAAAATCTTCATGATAGGCACACCATTTGGATTTATCCTTTATAGCAGCTGGCTTATCATTCTTTCCAGGCTATCTAGCTTTTTCACCTAAATTTTGCATAGCAAGGATTAGTTCATTGTTATCAACAGCAAAACAATAATCAGAAATGGATAGGTAATCTTCATCATCCTCTTCTTACTCCACTGCATGCATGTTTTGATTATCAAACTTGTTGTATGGTTTGGATTTGTTGTTCCTGAAATAGGATCCTTGTTTTTCGTGCTTTGAGGATCCTGAAAGTCTCTCCTGGATCCTTTTATCATCCTCTAAACGGATGAATCTAAGGGCCCTGGTTCTTACTTCATCAAGGTTCCTGCAAGGTGTCATAACGAGATCATCATAGAATTGTGAATCCTTAAGCAAACCCATTTTAAAGGCTTCTACCGCCGTTACAATATCTAAGTTGGGAATTTCTAAGGATTCTCTACTGAATTTGGTTATGTAATCTCTAGGTGATTCATTTTGACCTTGTGTTACCCTATACAAATCACTAGTTAATCGTTCAAATCTCCTACTGCATGAAAATTGGCTATTAATCAAATTAACTAGATTAGCAAATGAAGTAATAGAGTAAGGAGGAAGACTTGGCAGCCATTTAAGAGCTGATCCTGTCAGTGTGGATCCGAAACCCTTGCATAGACATGCTTCTTTTAACCTTTCAGGAATGGGATTGATCTCCATTCTCTCCATGTATTGAGCAACATGCTCCTCTGGATCAGTTGAACCATCGTAGAGCTTCATTTTTGGTGCTTGAAACCTCTTTGGTATCTCTTCATCACAAATAGGTGGTGCAAAACGAGATACCCTATGACTCCCATCTGGAATCTTAGGAATGGGCTTGACTATTCCTGGAACACTGGATATCATATCCTTGATCTTTTGTAATTCTTTAGCCTTGGCTTGGTTGATTCATGTATCCTGCACAAAGCCACGGTTAGTATTGTAAGAAGTATTCAAAATGTTACCTCCTGATGGATTCAAGGATGGAATTACTGATGTGAATCCATATTGATGTGATTTTGGCATGATCAAGGGACCAGACGAAGCAATAGTCTGCATTGGGACATTCCTTAAGGATCCTTGTTCCTGAAAGATGTTGGATCCTTGATACACCAAAGATGGGGGACTCGGAGGATAATCCATGGATTCGTGAACCTGAGATGAGGATCCTTGACCCTGGGATGAGAATCCTGGATACTAGGAGTAGGATCCTTGAATTGACTGCGTTCCCATATATCCTCCAGAACTGAAGAAGGTTCCTTGATGCTGAAAAGAGGATCCTTGAGGCTGAAGAGAGGATCCTGAAGGCTGAAAGTAGGATCCTTGAGCCTGTGTCATTGGCGATGATCCATAGCGTATACTCGATGATCCACCTTGGTATTGAACGCCTGATGCTGTGGAGTGCTGGGTAGTTATGACTGGAGAATCAAAATTCAGTGATCTAGGCATCAATGGAGAATGATCCTCCGATGATCTCTTCAATTTCTTGATTTCATCAATTTCTCGAAGGATCCTGTCATTAGTCCTATCCTGCTGCTGCATGTAATCCTTCATCTGCAAAATCAAAGAATAAAGATCACTGTTAGTAGGACAAGAAGAAGCAGCAGTAGTTGGTTTTGGGAAAATGGGGGTTTGTTTCTTCGCAGCATTCTCAGCATTCTTCTGGGATCCAGAAGGTGCAGGAGGCAAAGGTGGAATGCCCTGTGAAGAGGTGATCGCCGGCATGGAGCTTGAAGTTTTTTTCGCGTGGGAAGCCATGTGATCAAAGGTAATGTACATAAGTGAATGAAATGAACGAGATTTTTTAAGAATGAAGCACCAATTGCCCCACGGTG
The DNA here is from genome assembly GCA_030545235.1 of Helianthus tuberosus. NCBI lineage: Eukaryota > Viridiplantae > Streptophyta > Magnoliopsida > Asterales > Asteraceae > Helianthus > Helianthus tuberosus. The sequence continues at coordinate 82,402,495 of CM060395.1, forward strand.
GGCGCCAAACTGTTTTGGTCAAAAATCACACAAGGATAATGTAACAAAATCCGATTTTGTGAGGTGTGATGCTTGATTAAATGAACAAATGTGTAAACAATGAATGAATGAAATGAACAAATGACACAAGGATTTGTACGAGGAAAAAGCCCTTGATCAATGTATGATCTCCGGCACAAAAAACATTTGGTGATGGAAACTACCGATCACCAAATATATTAAACAAACAATGTTACAAATCGGGATGATAACAAGCTTGTTACAATAATTGCTAATGTGAAAGTGTAAGTGTATGATCGCCAATAACTTGCAGAGAGTTCACGAGACTATTTTGTGTTGCTAACTGTTGTCTAATCAAGCTTGTTATCCCCTTTTAAAAATAGAAACTGGCTAGCTAACTAACAATCCAAAAAAAGTGCAAGTTCTCCCACGTTCACCACAACGGTCGAAGGGCTCATGTACGTGTAGAATAATGAAGTATATTCCCCTAGAGTCTCGGTTGAACAAGTCCCACTCGAATACTCCTGCAAAAAAAGTTCAAACGTAATGGAAACAATTGTTAGTATTAGGATAATAATGAGGATCCTGGATCCTTAGTCCTGCAACGTCTTCTGAGGATCCTTAATTCAAAAAGAACTGAGGATCCGTGATCCTGGCTGCTATTGAGTATCCATGATCCATAAGCTTAGAAAATCCATCCCTAACACTTAACAAGGACTGCACTTACTACCTTAGAAGAAACTGCCAAATATAAGGATAATATATCCCACTTTTCGGTTTCATTAAGGCTGGAGCTGAGGATAGGTAATCCTTAAGGGCTTTGAGAGGATTCTCATGCTTTTCAGTCCATTCAAATTTCTTGTTCTTTCTCAAAATGTCATAGAATTCCTTTCATTTCTCTGATGACTTTGAGATGAATCTGTTTAAGGCTGCGATCCTTCCTGTTAATCTCTGCACATCCTTAGCATTGGCAGGAGACTTGATGTTCACAATTGCCTTGATTTGCTCTGGACTTGCCTCTATCCCTCTTTTTGTCACCATATAACCTAGGAACTTGCCGGCCTTTACACCAAAGTGGCACTTGGAAGGATTCAATTTCATATTGAATTTGTCAAGGATATTGAATGCTTCTTCCAAATCTGCAAGGTGATCCTCAGCTCTTTTGGACTTACCAACATGTCATCAATATAGACTTCCATCGTGTGTCCAATTTGTTCTTTAAACATCATATTAACTAGCCTTTGATAGGTAGCACCTGCATTTATTAGTCCAAAAGGCATAGCAATATAACAATAGATACCAGTAGGGGTCATAAAGGTTGTATCCTCTTGATCAGATGGTTCCATCTGAATTTGTTGGAATCCAGACGAAGCATCCATAAAAGTTAGCAACTCATGACCCGCAGTAGCATCCACCATGGAGTCAATGTGGGGTAATGGGAAAGGATCCTTGGGACATGACTTGTTTAAATCAGTGAAATCGACACATACCCTCCACTTTCTATTTTTCTTTTGAACAACAACCACATTGGCTAACCATCTTGGATACTTAACCTCTCTAATCATGCTTGCCCTGAGCAATTTATCTACCTCCTCTTGGATGATGGCATTCCTTTCAGGTGCAAACTTCCTTCTCTTTTGATGTATGGACTTGAATGACCTGTCAATGCCAAGTTTATGAGTAATAACATCTTTAGAAATACCTATCATGTCCTCATGCTTCCAGGCAAAGGTAGCTTTTCTTCTCTTTAGGAGGGATACTAAATCCTGTTCAATGTCATTGAGGATCCCGGATCCTATGAAAAGCTTGGATTCAGGATCCTGAGAATCCATCAGTATATCTTTCACATCTTGTTATCTTGCCTCCTGGACATTTCTTGGAGGATAGTTTAATTGCTATTGCTCCCTGGGTCTTGAGGCTGGTTTCATTGATGAAGTGTAACAATTTTTAGCTTCTTGTTGGTCACTTTCAATCTTCACCACACCCCATGTAGTAGGGAGTTTGACACACCGATGATATGTAGATGGAACTGCTTTCATGTCGTGTACCCATGGCCTGCCAAGGATAACATTGCAACAGGATAAGCAATCTATGACACAAAATTTCTGAAAAGAATTAACTCCCTCTATGTAAATGGGAAGTTTAATGTCCCCCAATGTGTTCTTGGTTTCTCCACTGAATCCCACAAGAACTGATGATCTTGAAATAATTTCTGATTCAGGGATGTTCATCTTCTTGAGGACATCAAGTTGAATGATGTTCACTGAGCTTCCTCCATCTATGAGAATCCTGCGAACAAAATGGTTAGATATAAACAAATTAATAACAAGACCATCATGATGAGGATCCTGAATGTTCACACGATCGTCCTCATCAAAGGAAACGACTTTATCCTGGGAAAAGGATTGAGGTTCGAATAGGTTTGTCCCCATTATCCATCTTCGTTTCTTTAGCATGCCTCTTGGCTGCTGAAAAGGAAGTGCCATATATGTTTGATCCACCAGATATGAAGTTGATTATTTGTGCATCAGCAGGAGGAGCAGGAGCTCTTTCTGGAACCTTTTCAGGATCCTGTATCCTTGACTTTTTCCTTCCAAACAGCTCTTTTAAATGTCCTTTGCTTAACAAGTAACCAATCTCTTTCCTGAGTACTATGCATTCATCGGTGAGATGACAGAATTCTTCATGATATACACACCATTTGGATTTGTCTTTTGTAGCAGCTGGCTTATCACTCTTTCTAGGGCATCTTGCTTTTTCACCTAGATTCTGCATTGCAAGGATTAGTTCATTGTTATCAACAGTAAAGCAATATTCAGAAATGGGTGGATAATCTTCATCATCCTCTTCTTGCTCCACTGCATGCACATTTTGATTATCAGACTTGGTGTATGATTTAGATTTGTTATTCCTGAAATAGGATCCTTGCTTTTCTTGCTTCGAGGATCCTGAAAGTCTCTCCTGGATCCTTTTATCATCCTCTAAACGGATGAATCTAAGGGCCCTGATTCTTACTTCATCAAGATTCCTGCAAGGGGTCATGACAAGATCATCATAAAATTGTGAATCCTTAACGACAAGTGTTTTCGCTCGACGATTCCATTCTTGAGTGGTTGGTTTGGCCCTTGTTCCTGTAACTCGAATCCTAGCCCGGTATATCCCATTTTAATTTTATACCATTGTGAACCTTACGCCTTTTTTACTCTGTGATCGAGGTTCTCGGCATTGAAAAATCTTCGTAAACTAAATCACACGTATATATGTTGACATTTAAGAGATATACAGTTAAGAAAATCAAGAGCCATTTTGAAAGCTTCTACAGCTGTTGGAATATCTAAGTTTGGAATTTCTAAGGATTCTCTACTGAATTTAGTGATATAATCTCTAAGTGATTCATTTTGACCTTGCGTTACCCTATATAGATCACTAGTTAATCGTTCAAATCTCCTACTACATGAAAATTGGCTATTAAACAAATTAACGAGATTAACAAATGAAGTAATAGAGTAAGGAGGAAGACTTAGCAGCCATTTAAGAGCTGATCCTGTCAGTGTGGATCCGAAACCCTTGCATAGACATGCTTCTTTCAACCTTTCAGGAATGGAGTTGATCTCCATTCTCTCCATGTATTGAGCTACATGCTCTTTCGGATCAGTTGTGTCATCATAAAGCTTCATGTTTGGTGCTTGAAACCTCTTTGTTATCTCTTCATCACAAATAGGTGGTGCAAAACGAGATATCCGATGACTTCCATCGAGAATTTCAGGAATGGGTTTAACCACCCCTAGAACACTGGATATCATATCCTTGAGTTTTTGCAACTCTCTAGCCATGGCTTGGTTGATTCCTGGTTCCTACATGAAGCCATGGTTAGTATTATAAGTAGTATTCAAAGTGTTACCTCCTGATGGATTCAAGGGTGGAATTCCTGATGTGAATCCATATTGATGTGATTCTGGCATGATTGAGGGACCAGACGAAGCAATAGTTTGCATTGGGATGAAGTCTCCCAAGTGAATTTCTGAACTTCTGGGTTGTACACTCCTTAAGGATCCTTGATCCTGAAAGACGTTGGATCCTTGATACACCGAAGCTGGGGGTCTTGGAGGATAATCCATGGATTCGTGAACCTGAGATGAGGATCCTTGAACCTGAGAGGAGGATCCTTGACCCTGAGATGAGGATCCTTGAATTTTCTGCGTTCCCATATATCCTCCAGAACTGAAGAAGGATCCTTGAGGCTGAAAAGAGGATCCAGAAGGCTGAAAGTAGGATCCTTGAGCCTGTGTCATTGTCGATGATCCATAGCGTATACTCGATGATCCACCTTGGTATTGAACGCCTGATGCTGTGGAGTGTTAGGTAGTTATGACTGGAGAATAAAAATTCAGTGACCTAGGCATCAATGGGGAATGATCCTCCAATAATCTCTTCAATTTCTTGGTTTTAACAATTTCTCGAAGGATACTGTCATTAGTTCTGTCCTGCTGCTGCATGTAGTCCTTCATCTGCAAAATCAAAGAATAGAGATCATTTTTAGTAAGACCAGAAGAAGCAGCAGTAGTTGGTTTTGAGAAAACAAGGGTTTGTTTCTTCGCAGCATTCTCAGCATTCTTCTGGGATCCAGAAGGTGCAGGAGGCAAAGGTGGAATGCCCTGTGAAGAGGTGATCGCCGGCATGGAGCTTGAAGTGTTTTTCACCTGAGAAGCCATGTAGTTGAAGATAATGAAGGGAAATGAGTGAAATGAACAAAATTTCTCAGAATTGAAGCACCAATTGCCCCACGGTGGGCGCCAAACTGTTTTGGTCAAAAATCACACAAGGATAATGCAACCAAATCTGATTTTGTGAGGTGTGATGCTTAGTAAAATGATCAAATATACGAAGAATGAATGAATGAAATGAACGATGAACACGAGGATTTGTACGAGGAAAAAGCCCTTGATTAATGTATGATCTCCGACACAAAAAACATCGGGCGATGGAAACTACCGATCACCAACTATATTAAGCAAACAATGTTTAAAAATCGGGATGATAACAAGCTTGGTACAAGGTTCACTATAGTGCAAAAAATGTGTAATCGCCGAGAGTTGTTGAGAGCTCGAGTGTAGTGTAATTGTGCAGCTAATAATAATGTCTAAACAAGCTTGTTATCCCCATTTAAAAATAGAAACTAGCTAACCAACTAACAATCCGAAAAAGGTGTAAGTCCCCCACGATCAGCATACCGGTCGAAGAGCTTATGCACGTGCAGAATAATGAAGCATATTCCCCTAGAATCTCGGTTAGACTAAGTCCTACTCGAATACTCCTGCAAAACAAGTTCAAAATGATGGAAACAATTGTTAGTATTAGGATAATAATGAGGATCCTGGATCCTTAGTCCTGCAACGCTTTCTGAGGATCCTTAATTCAAACTGAACTAAGGATCCGTGATCCTGGCTGCACTTGAGGATCCGTGATCCATATGCTTAGAAATTATATCCCTAACAACATGTACCCTTTTGAAAGATACATGGGTTTCTTAAAAGGTTATGTAAGAAACCCTAACCATCCCGAGGGCAGTATTGTTGAAGGATATATTTGCGAAGAGGTGACCGAGTTTTGCACAGGTAATGGTATCATAACAACTATAATATTATTAATTGATATTAGTTTTGATAGATATAATTTACAATATACTAATTGATATATTCACAGCTTATTTGGAAGGTGTCGAAAGTATTGGTGTTCCTAAAAGTCGTCATTCAGGTCGACTTGCAGGTTTGGGAGTAGTTGGTATGAAAATAATAGATCCAGGGATCTACAACTTGCACATTTTGTTGTTCTACAACATATGACATGCATTGCTTCATATATTGAAGAACACATGGAAGTATTACGGTCGACACATTTGCAAAAGACAGAAAAATGGTACAAAACTAAACATAACGAACAGTTTTCTGAATGGATGAAGAACAAGGTGGCGGAAACTTACGATCAACCAAATGTTGATCAAACTGTGCAAAAGTTAGGGCAGGGGCCAGATTATAGAGTAAAATCATACTAAGGGTATGATATTAACGGTTATACATTTTACGCTAAAAATCAAGATAAAAGAAATGCAACGCAAAATAGCGGAGTCACGTTAATAGCCTCAACTACAGAATTTGACAGAGTTAATCACACCAAAAGAACCGCCACAAACTCATATTATGGTGTCATAGAAGAAATTGGGAGTTAAATTATGATGATATCATTATACCTTTGTTAAAATGTAAGTCGGTCGATAATCATACAGGTGTTAATGTTGATGACCTTACCACTGATGGGTATAAATCAGAACAATTCATTCTCGCAAGTCAAGCCACACAAGTGATTTTTGTCAATGACCCAAGCAAACCAAAATACCATATCGTATTGCAAAGTAAACGTCGTATTCTTGGTGTTGATCATGTTGTTGATGAGGAAGAGTACAACCAATTTGATGAGCTACACCATTTCCTGTCGGTATTCAATCGATAAACGAATCTACAACTGATGGCGTCACATACGTACGATCCGACCACAACGAAAGGATATACGTTGAATAATCAAGGTTGATATGATATATCTATATTTTACTTCTTATTAAATTGTTGAAGCCAATTTACTAATAAACCTCTTTTTTTCCAGGAATGATCGAAAACCAAGAAAAGAAAAAAAGAAAAAGATTATAAAAGATTCTAGATTTTCGTTTCTTGTTTTTCAATGAACTGGAGAACATTATATTTTTGGGGTTCTTTTTTTAACTACTTTTATTTCATCAACTTGTTTGTATTTTTAAGTTCCATTATTCTTGTTTTAGTGATGCTTGAAACCCAATCGAGTTATCTCGGGCTAGTAACTTGGATACATCGAAGTAATTTTAAATTGTTGACGACTCTTTGCTTGATTGTTTTATTCTCCTTATTTGCAAAATCAATTGTTGGTATGAGGTAATGAGATTCTTAATTGAGACTCTTTAATTACAATGTCCGAACCAACTTATTTTGGAGCAAGTACATATGTATTGCATATCGCGAGTATGAATTTTGGGTTTTTTCGGTTGCTATATTGAGTGCTAGTACCATATGAACATTGACACACCTCAAGAAACTTGAGCATTTGAGGCGACACTTTTAGGGGCAACAGTTCCCTTTAGCGGCGACCCGAAACCTATTTATAACCTGATTTTTTTTTAAATTAAACAAAATAAGTTGTTTAAAAAAATTAAAACGGTTTAATAAATTCATGGGCCCACCACATCAATTCCGGATGCATCTGGTAGAACAAACCGGACGGTGCCATGTCATCCCCTCCAACAGCTGTATGAGTTTGGTTTTGTACGAACACTCTCTAACCCGTTGAAGATGCTCTAATTGGGCTAGCAGACTTTGGGGCTGTTTGGCAACATCTGAATGGTTAAGTGCTGAATCAGTAAGAGGTCTGAACCAGTAAGAGGTCTGACCATTAAGAGTCAGTATAATGCTTAACCATTCAAAGACAAATGTCTGACCAATTCAGATTAGAGGTCTTAACCATTCAGAGGCAAGTGTCTGAACCATTCAGACATCTGCTTGCGAAACAAACAGTCTGAACCATTAAGTGTGAACAAGAGGTCTGAACTATTAAGAGGTCTGAATTATTAAGAGACTCATTAAGACAAAAATAAACAACCCCTTTGTCAAATCCGATTGCCATATCAATTGTTTTCAAAAACACTTATTTGTTTAATGTGTTTGTTGTTTACTATATATTTTTTCCTTTGATTGTCTTATATAATACTATAACTAATTTATTTTGTTTAACCATTGTATTTTCCTCATGTTACTCTAATGTATACTTTCTTAGAGAATTTTTCATTCAGAAATTATGTTAGTTTCATTTTCTTTCATTGTTTGAAATAGAGCTCGAACTGTGCTCTATTTGATTATCACACGGGTAAACCGGGTTATAAATAGGTTTTCACATAATATAGCCTACATGGATTTTAGATTTTTAGGTTATTTTACTTCTTAACTGTATTATAATAACGGGCTTCTATTGATAATAATTATTTGTTATGATTAAAAATCTGCCATTAGTTCTTGTTTTGAAGAGAAATAGGGGACAATTCTTTCAAGCCTTGGAGCTATTTGCTTTAATCAACTTTGTGGTTCAACATTTATTAGGGTCTTAGGATTTAAGTGATGAATATATTATGGACTTTTTTTTGGTTTTGTGCCCTATTTTTTTATAATTTTGTCTCCGATGTCCCCACATCTTTGATTTTGTTAGGTTTTTTAGTATTTAAATGTGAAAGTGATGTTTTATATTATGTGGTCACTACCTATCACATTAAAAAGTTAGGATTTTTTTTTTTTTTTAACGTGAAAGAGTTCTGAATTATTAAGAGACTCATTAAGACAAAAATAAACAACCCTTTTGTCAAATCCGATTGCCATATCTATTGTTTTCAAAAACACTTATTTGTTTAATGTGTAGACAAACAACTGTACCATGATTTATGGGAGTATATTAAGGTATTGTATTTTTATGTACAAAATTTAAATATTGTATATGTTACCTTTTATGTTTTACAATTTTTTTTTAATACACAGGAATCATGGAAGATACCTAATAATGACGCAAAAGATACAGTTGTGAAACTTGGAAAGGTCTCAATAAGAAACTTTCGACATACACTTGCAACCAAATACGCTCAAAAAGATATATCTCCTTTTCAAACGTTCAAATTTCTAGACAAAAGTCATAGGGATTCTTTTGTTGTAAAACTAAAATCTGAACATTTTAAGGTATTCTTTAATTTATTATTAATATTATTATATCTTGTAATTAGTATTAAGGGTTTTTTTTAATATTTTCTGAATAAAATAAGTTGAAGAGTGCAGAAAGAAACACTGGCCCTGCCCATGTAGGACGTTTGGGATTCGTTGGATTGGAGGATGTATGGGAAGATAGATGGAAGCAACTAGTAGAAAGCTACCCACACCTAGAGGTATTCGGAGATGAACGCATACAAAAATATACTGTTAGTAGATCGTACTATAATCATCTCACGAAGTTATATGAACTTCCACAACAACTATTATCAGATGGTGAATTGAATGGAACACTTCACAAATTTGTAAGTATTTACATACATTTATACTAGTGAAAATACCCGCGCGTTGCAGCGGGAGCTCAACAAGATATCAATCATAAAAACAAATACCGGTTTCGGCTCTGATAATAACATTACTGGTACAGATGTTGTTCGGTCATCATCGGTGCCCGGTATCGACACTCGCTATTTAATCATAAGTAGGAAGTAGCCAATTATAACTTTAACAGCAAATATTATTAATAAACTGGGCATTCGCAAGGTATTAAGCCCTGGGGAAGTACAATCACCAGTATGACAATACAAAAATAAACAACCTACATCACCATTCAAGAAAAACTAAAACTGCTCCCGCTCTCCCAAAATAATTGGCCAGTACGTCTTCCATTGGTTCCGAACATAAAGAAATCTGAGGGCCTTTATGCCTTCAATTATCTAAGGGAAGTAATTTGGTTTTTTGATTGAACACCTTATCGTTTCCTGCTTTCCAAACACTCTGAAATGTAGTTAAGATTACTTACTGAACCACCTTGGCTTTTTTCTTGGATCCGTGGGGTGTGGACAAACTAAGAATAGCAAATCATTAACCGAACCTGTGTAATGCGACTGGGAACTAACCTTTTTTGCAAAGGAAAAATCACTAATGTAATTGTTTGCTAAACTCGAGCTATAAGATTAGGAATATAATATGATAATAACTGTGAATTCAATTTTATGGTTTATGTTAACTGAAGTCTTAATCAAAATGCATTTCATCATAAAAAAGAAGTAAAAAACACAAACTTAAAACTCATAACATAACCATCTTCAATTCTTGTAAATCCTTCATTTGATCAGTTTCTCTTAAATCCTTCATTTTTTTATTAGAAACAAATCTACTTTCACTTTCCAGCCCTTGATCTTTCTTGTCATTTTGCAATACCATAATCATATACAATACACATTGTTGAGGATTGAGGAATAATAAGAAACCACTCATACAATCCATAACACATTATTAAAATAAATATAACCAAAAACTAACTACAATGAAAATATAGTCGATAACACCACCGCCGCCTGCACCAACCGTTGTTGCACTTCCGCCGCTGATCGGTTCTTCCTCATCTACCACCGGGCCTGGTCTCGAAAATTTCCACTGCTGCCGTCGTACTTCACTTTGTTGGAATCGGGTGTGCGCCACTCTCATTCTTGTGGCCAGAAAAACGATGGTCGCCGGCGGTGATAGCGACGTTCAGATCGGTGTGCAGATATTCAGATAAGTGATGGATGCTTGTTGCAAATTATTAATATATATAATGTTGTAACAGATTGTTCGAATAATTATCATTATCTCATAAATTCTCTTTCAATGGCCATAAAAGCCATCGGTTACACCAAGGAAAAACTCTCTTTCGGTTACCAACAAAGGGAAAATGAATGCTTTTAAAAGTTACCCTTCTAGCCATTTAACAATATTTCAATTGCACTTTGGTTAGTATCTATAATTTTATAAATCCATTTCAAATTGTCATTTTAATATTATACGAATTGTGGATTGGATTCACGTTAAACTGATGGTTTAATATAAATTCATAAAAGCTTATAAATGTCATTGATCAAGGGAAGAGAAGAGGGGTAGAAATGAAAGAATATAACAAAAATTCCTTTAAAATCCCAAAGGTTGCATGTCTAACCTTTAATTTAATCAATTAATTACTTTAATTATTATAAAACTTTTATTTAATTCAATTAATGGAAGATATAAGTGGGCATGAATTCCGTGGATAAAATGTCTAGATTACCCCTAAAGTGTCTTAAATTTTTGGACAATGCACAAGTTTACCCCCTCTAAAACAGCTTGTACTCTATTGTACGTAATGCTATAAAATTTATACGTGTGTAAAATGACCAAAATGATAGAAAACCCAGTTTCTTTAATATAGTAGTATAGATAATTGATATATATATATATATATATATATATATATAGGGGAAGGTTCAAATGAAAACCACTATTTATTGTGAAAACTCGAAAACTAATTAAAAAAGCCAAAAAAAAAACATACCAATTTTTTTTTTCAATTTTTTTATAAAAAATCGCAGGTTTTTTTATATAAAAAAAATTTTCAAAAAAAAATAATTTTTTTTACGTAATGCTATAAAATTTATACGTGTGTAAAATGACCAAATGGATAGAAAACCTAGTTTCTTTAATATAGTAGTATAGATAATTGATATATATATATATATATATATATATATAGAGAGAGAGAGAGAGAGAGCGGTTATCATACATTACTACCTATCGTACATTACGTACGTGACAATTCTGACCGTCCGATCTTGCGTGATTAAATTAGATTAAATTGATGATGATTAGTGGTAGCAAAAACGTAATCATGATACCAAAAGGTTAAAATCGTAAATAGAACCTATCAAATTACCCGGTTACATTATCTTCTCAAATCAAATTACAAAATTAGAACCCAAAATCTCGCTGAAGAAGAAACGGGAATGACGATTACAGCTTTAGGAGGTAAATGGTTCGATTGAATCATCTGTTCATCCATTAGTTTTCTTTTTTGATCACCGGTTTTAGTATTAGAAATCTCATACTGAACTGTCCGTTTTTCGTTCACAAAATGGTAGCTAAAAGAGAGTGGAGGAGCAAGAAAAACAACGATCTGGTGCACTCTACCAACTTCAATCCAGGTTTCTTCTAAAAAATCTAAAATTTTAGCTTTTGATTTCTGATCTTTCGGTTAGGGCTTTATAACTTGCGTGATTTGGTTTTAGAGATTTTGATGATCATCATGTTCATCCCCCTGTTTGTTAACTTGCGGTATTAGTTTGATTGAAATGTACTTGCGTAATTTGATATTGGGGCTTTTGAGCATCGTCGTGTTCATCCCCATCCCCTCTTTGTAAAACTTGCCGTTTTGTAAAATGATTATGTTAATAATCCATAAACCATGCGTTTTTTTTATTTTTATTTTGGGGCTTTTCATCACCATTATGTTCCTCATCTTCATCCGTTTTTAGACATAATTTTGGTGGAGTTGGATGATTTTTGCTTGTACCTGCCATGGTCAAATGGTGTTGTATAAGATTCGTTGGTAGCACAACCAATGAAAATAATCACGCCTGTTGTTATATGAAAAAAAGTAATTTGCGTGATTTTTTTTTTTTTGAAATATGAATGTAGGGGTTGCTGATGATGATGATGATGATTTCGAGCCCCCCATTCAGCCAATGATAACAAACAAACCTCGAAAGTTAAAGCTAAATAAAAAGCCAAAGAAAGTAAATGTTGAAGATGATGATGATTTTGAAGCACAAATTAAAGATTTGATAAGCAAAAGGGCCGAAAACACAAAATAGAGGGCATATACTTTAACTGACCAAGATGATGATGACTTTGAGGAGCCCATAAAGAAGATCAAACCATTGAAACAAGACAGGTAGATGGATCCTACAAAGGGTAGACAGACAATTAACGAAGCGGAACCAAATAGGACGGAGCCAAGACCGTACTATGAATATCATCATGAGGTAATAAGCCTTAGGTGTAGTCCTTCATGTTTCTTGGATACAACAAGACAATTTACAGAAGCACAGGTAGCGGATGTCAAAAGCATTGGATTTGGTCATGTTCTTGATATACAGGTTAATCATATAAGCACACGTTTAGGTTATTGGCTCGTACGAAACTATGACAAGCAATACAGCACACTAAACATCGGAAATCATAAGATACAAATCACAAGAGATTCAGTACATGATGTGTTTGGTATTCCAAAAGGACCAAATCCAGTACGTGAAAAAAATAAGCCACGGAAAGGGGCGATAGTTGAAAAAATACTGCTACTCAAGGGGTAGAGAGAACTATTGATGAGTTCAAAAACTAATGGCCTGACACCAACAGAATTACTCATACATTAGTTGCAAAAGCTATGAGAAAACAAACAAATGGCGGCAGATTATTCAAGTTAAATTTTTTAGCCTATTGGAACACGTTGTTTGTAGAGATTACAAAGTCAACAACTGTTAAACAAAGTTTTCTACTTGCCATTGACAAGGAGGAAGACATTGCGAAGCTGGATTGGTGCTCATATGTTTTAGATTCGCTTAAACGAACTAGACAAGGTTGGAAAAAAGTGGACTCACAATACAATGGGTCAGTTGCATTTCTAACGGTGTGTTTTGTAAAAATCTTTAAAATGTAAGCTAATACAATATTGTTAGTAGTAATTTGCTTTTTTTTAAATTATATGCGGCTTCTATACACCCATGATTTCAACAAAAGGCACCAAATTTTCGATGAAGTTGTCGAACTGCCTATCATAAAGTATATAACATCTGGTATGATCGACGACATGGAAGAGTATTTATACAACAATGGGCCGATATCAGATGTTGAACATTATGATGAATTTGACAAAGATGAAGAAACGCATGGCAATCGCCAGGATCAACAACATGCGACTGGCTCGGACATCAATATCGATGATCATCAAAATGAACAGGGTCCGACAACTCCATTAGAAAATGTAAATCAACAAACTTCGACGTTATTGACGGACCTGTTCAATGACAACATCCCATTACACGAGGCTGCTGCAGTAGAAGAAAACCTCATCGCATTTGAAACGATAGATCAGCCTACGACAGATACAGATGATTTCACAATACCACCTATGGATACCACAAAGGTCTACAAAAGAAGAAACCAGGCTGGTGAAGATTCAATCGACGAATGTTACGTACCATCAACTACCGATTGGTTTGAGACCTGGAATCCTAGTGAACATATTTCCGAATTGAACCTAGTTATGGGCATCAGGTCACAAACGCAAAAGGAGCTTGACTACTGCAGCAATCCGCTTCAACTAACCGGGGTGATCTACGATGATGATGCATGGGAAGCCTCAACCAAAATTACAAAGGTACACTCTTTTGACTTCAAAAATAATAACGCATGATCCATCTTGATTCTTTGTAGAAATACCAAGCCTAAATTTTACTTGTAAACAACCACAAATGAGTATCAGTTGTTATTTGTCGTGTTTAGGCTATAATAATGCCCAATATAGAGCAATGGTACAAAGAGGCCTGTTAGTACAACTGTTGATTTCATAAATAGTGGAATGGGCTTCAAATGATATAAACTACACATGAGATTTTGTTGTTGGGCCACATAAATATGAAAAGAAAGATAAGAGTAAGTTTGGGCTGTGGTCTTCTGAAAAGAAAAAAATGGCACTAAATTTGGTTTGAAATAAAGCCCAAGGTTAACACAATGGACATAAATAAAAAATGAAAATGACGCTCGTTAGATTTATAATAACGCATGATATTGATGAATCTCCAATTCTGCAGCTGTTGTTGAAAACAATGGACAAGAAGATAAATAAATATATTTCTCTGGTTACGGAAATAAACAATATCGTTACGGACGCAAAGGAAAAGTGTTTCTGGGATCCAGATATAATGAAAATGTGTAAAAGATGGGATGATGCAGTTAAGAATACCGTGTCGACGACGACTGATCAAGTAAGCTCTGGAGGTGATGAGTCGTTTCAAAACAAAGTTGGAGAGGGTGGCGATACTATTCAAGAGTTAGGAGGGGATGGAGATGCAACCTTAGAAGAAGAAAACACAGGAGAAACAAAAGGTAGAGAAGAATTGTGTTATATCTTAAGATTAACGGTAATTTAAATTCAATAATGAGAAAACGTTTGTCATTTTATAGGATGTGATGATGTTGATAATATGATATTTGACGATGGGGGTATTTTAGACTCATGCCTGGCTGCATTACAAACCATGGAACCAGGTGTATACAAACAGACGATAGAAGGTAACAAATACGATCATTGCTAAAATATTAACCGTATTCTAACTTGTGTATACAAAAAATTAACCTACTTGAACATACAAACAGTGACACAAGCAGATGTGGTACACCAAATGGACCAAGATGTAAATTTAGCAGAGTCCAATCCGAAAAAATCACAAAGTCAGAATACAGTAACCAAGTCAATGTTGAATGAGCTTGAAAAGATAAACACTGACGTGTATGGTAAAGAAATGTCTCCCACCACATCCGCTGAAGAAGCAGATGAAGTGACGGATGCAGAAATGCAGTCGGTGGAGACGCTTTTAAGATTGGCTCCCATACTACAAACATCAAATGAAAGTAAGCAAAAAACTCCCGTGTCTGCTAACGAAAGTAAGCAGAACTAGTGAGAACGCGTATCAAAATATTGAGGGATATGAACGAAAAACGAATGGCAGAATTAGGAGACGCATACAGATCACCTTACTGCAACAGGATAACCAGCTTATTTGAGCCACTCCTGGAACATGACCAAACGATCATCTGTTACCTCTTAGCTCCGATCGGAGATATTGGGTAAGATCAAGGTTTTTTCTCCTCAAACCGCTTAAAATATTGATCTATTAATGTTCACCATTTGTTGAAAACTGTCGCTTTTGGGTTTTAAACAACAGCTCATTGATATACAAATCTGAAAGTGGAGTCGAAACATTAAAAATCATTTTTGAAAGCTTTCACCCATCGGAATTCATAGCTTCAAATGGAGTGGACGCGTTTGTAGATCAGTTAAACTTTGAAGAGAAAAAAAAGGGACAAAAAATCAACACCATACAGGCTGTTCTTGCCAAGTACAATGATTGTAAGTTTTTTTCCTATTAATTACTCATGTATGTATTTTACTGTGTTAATCACGCATTCGATATGTTAAATCACACATATTGAATTCTAATCACGCAAGTTATATGATAATAACTCATTTTAAAGTTAATGCATACATGTTTAAGGTTAACCACGCATGCTATATGATAATCACGCCTGTTTAAACTTAATGGACTGATAGCGTTTAATGATAAAAATGACCATAATTTTTGCAGCCTGACGTAATGTATGGGCCCAAATATAATGACAATGATCGATTGAAAGTATTTGCACCAAGCCTAGACGATATACTGGGTAAGTATGAGGTCAAGAAAGTTGACACTGTGGATATTATCTTCATTCCAGTACTACTATCTAATCATTTCTGGTGTCTATGCTTACACTTAAAAAATGGCGAAATTGAGTTAATTGATAACTCTAGGTTTAAGGAATCATTTAGCAAACGCTACCGTGGGTGCCCCGAAAAGCTGGTAACTCTTGAATACTCAGCTTTATATACAAAAACGACTATATATTATAATTAGTAGGTACTAATATGATTTTTTATCGTGATTATAGCGAAGACTTCTAGTTTTATACCTAAAAGACAAGATACGAAGAAAAGAGTGGATCACAAACTTGGAAACGGCAAGCATAATACGAAAGGAAATGGATTGGAGAACTCTTCAAAACGGAGTTAACTGTGGTGTCTTCACTATGAGACATATGGAGACGTACAAAGGCAGATCAACATGGGTTTCGGGGTTTGTGAACGAAGATAAAAAGACCATTCAAGATTCACAGCTTCGATTCTTGCGATACCGGTATCTTAGTAAGATTGTATTGTCCGACTACAATCTTATAAGGAAAGAAGTGTATGACAAAGCTAAGGAATTTGTGAAGACCGCAAGCACCGTAGATGTGTTGAGAGATCTAGGTAACAAAATTAGGGAACGATTGGATCAGTTCTTCAAACTTGACAGAGTGAAAAAAAAATGCTACATCGTAGAACTAGTTTGTTTCAAACATATTTGACCTGTTCCTTTTTTAATTTTAATTTTTTGTTTTTCTTATTACTCATAAACTATGTTATCAGATAACATGAAAAGTAGGAACACAATGGGTATATTTCCTTATTCAACCACATATTCAATACAAGAAAAACACTTAGATAAACATAAAAGCCACATGGTTTCACTACCCAGATGAAAATGCTTCATAATAAAAACACACATGCTTGCACCCATCAGAAAAAGGACTCCAAAAACTTGATCTTCGTGTCCATAGAGCATCCTAATACGGTTATTGCATCCACAAGCTCCTTTAACTGTTTCTCATCCCGCTCTCCTAAATCAACCATAAACATCATAGCCACCTCTCGGACACTTAACTCTTTCATACCTGACAGCAAATTGAATATCTCTTCTCGCCTCTTCATGTTCTCTCTGACCCTGGCAATGTTAGTTTCCAACAAGTCTTTACAAGAATTGTCTTCAGCAATTTGTTCCTGGATTCTCTTTTTGAGATAAACACTCATAGTTGATGATGAAGAAGAACCACAAGATGAATTACTAGAATCTGCCACCTTTGAATATAAAATTTGAATAATCTTTCAATGATATATAAAACCAAATACCAAATAAGAGGACATCTATAATTATTGAGCATGACAACTGTATGTTTCAGAAATATCACTGTTGATGTTTTTTGTAGTTTTGTTGGTCCAGTACATATATTTATAAAAAGTACGCAAGTTAAAAATTGGGGATGTTGAATAATAACGCATGTTCTATGTGTGAATATGCATACATTATCACACATGTTCAATAATAACACACGTAATGTATGTGAATTTTTTTACATGTAATCACGCAAGTCCTGTACGTGAATTATGTAGGCAATATAGATATGACCGGTAATTAATACTTTTATTTAATTTTACATACCCAATCTCCCACAACTACCATATTAAAACACAATCTTCAGAGACATTTGATAACCCACATTAGATTTTTGCCAAAAATACCCAACTCTCACTAAGTAACAGAAATGTCTACTGGTCCAGCAAGCAAAGCCATCAAGGAGCTCCTTTCAAGCCGCTCGTTGACAGAGCTTGCATCTGATATAAACTCTACTAACAATATTTTTGATGTGCAGAAGAAGCTCCTTTAATAGCAGAAGATAAACCAAGATGTCTGGGGAAAGCTACTTAATGAACCAAAATCTTCGTTGAGGGACAACGGCATAAACCTCATGAGGCAACAGTCATATGCGGATCACTTGGTTTACTCTTAGCTGAAGGATGCAGTGGAGACTGTGCAAGAGAAGATGGAGACCAGTGAAAAGGAGCTTGGGAAGATATTCACATCGAAGTAGGTGGTAGGTATGTTTTATCAACGTTTTTTGATGATCGTTGTTTGGTGTTATAATGTTGGTATTTTGAACACTACGGGGTTTTTTGTTGGTATTTTGAACAACTATGATGGTTTTTAGCAATCGAAACTAAAACATGGATATATTTAGAAATATCATGAAGGTTTAATTTTTACATGTTTGATACCTTTTCATGCATCTGTGTATGGTGTTTTGGGCGTTATTAGAGGAAAAAAGCCTGTTAAAGATTATCACGCATGTTAAATGTAATCACGCTAGTTATAAAAAAACCAATCTGTGTTTGGAATGTTTTGGGTTGAAATGTCTGTGAACAGGGGTTAACATAGGTTATACACAAAAATGTTAAAAAGGGGTTAAATGGTCATTTGAGTTAGTCTTGTATATTTATACATTTAATGGTAAGGTCCAATATAGTAAAATAACGAATCTGCATTTTGAAAACGTTCTGGCTTGTTATCACTGGGTAAGAAGGGTCTGTTGAGATGTTTTTGGTATATTGACAAATTAAGACTTAATCACGCATGGTAAGGTAAACATATTAAATCACAAAAGGTATTAAAATCACGCATGTTAAATGTCAGTATCACAGATCACATAATGTTGTTTAGTAAAAAAGGCATGAAAAAACCCATGTTTAAATGTATGCAATTGTGGTTCAAAAATCACTCGTCATCATCGTTAACCTCTTCCCATTCAGAATCACTATCATCGGCTTCGTCAAACTCCTCATACACTTCCTCTCCCTCACCAGTTTCAGCCTCCTCGTCTGACAACCGTCAAAATTACAGGTATCCATACAATTAATTAACTATGATTAGTGCTTGATGACTGTGCTGAATAATAATTAACTGCTTTCTGTTTACTACGTCATACTTACATGTGCATCACATTTCATACTGTCACATTATTTCTATGTACAAACCATATTGACATACATGATGCACAAAGCACAGTTAGCACAGTTAACGGATAAATCAGGAATATGCTGACGGGGTTCAGTACATAGACAGACAGTGATTTGAGACCCAGTATGAGCCAGAAACAAAGTTCTACACTAGTATAAGTGTGTAGGGAAGTAAGGATCACAAAACTGCTTAACTAGGTGATAGTTTAAGTGCCGGAAAGTGCCTAAAACTCACCCAAAGTGCAGAATTCTGCATATTTCAGCAAAATTCAGCATTTTAACATACTTCTATTATGCAGAAAATTGACTAAATGGTCCTGAATGCTTTCCTAAGTGTCGGGAATTAAAAGTGTCACAAAAAGTTACATAAAGGACATTATACGGTATAACTTAGCACTTTAACGAACCGGTATCTAACCGAACCACCGGACATTACCCGGAACACCAAAATATTGCTAGAAGCATTGTTTCATTATTTCTTGGCTAGTTATGGTTCCCGAACACCCTAACACACTATATAATGCATCATACACCCCAACACTAAACATTATACTTAGACATCCTAACTAATTACTTAACTAAACATCAAAGTTACATTTAACCCCCCACCCCCCCCCCCCCCCTCATGATTTACAGCAACTAGGTGTGACCCCATCAAGATCACCACAATCTTCCATAATCTTGCTAGATTTTTCTTGGATTGATCAAGATTGTGTGTGTACTTAGGGAACATTAAACCCAATGGACAAAACCCAAAATTTGGATTATAAGTTAACATGAAGAACCATTAGCATCACCACTTCTCAACTTCATCTCTCTCCCTCCCTCCATCTAGCTCTCGGCCGAACTCCCCCTCCACACCAACACCATTTTTCATCCATAATCCAACCATTCCAAGGTCACTACTTGATGCTAGAAGGTGATTAAGGAAGCTCGGTGTTCTTGAATCTTGAAGGACCACCATCATTAGCTATTATCCTCCACTTTTGTCATCACCAACATATTGTGTTCTTCCCTAGCTTAGAGCTAGTAGAAAAACTCTCTTAACCCTTTGATACTTCTAATTTTGTTGGTTAAAAGATGTTATACATTGATAAACATGATGAACAATAAAAGACATGACCATGAATCTCTAACATAAGCTTAACATATGATGGAATCTTGATGAAATAATGTTGTTTAGTGTATGCATAATACTTGCTTGTTGTTTTCTTGAGAATATGATGTTGATCATCACATGGAGCTTGCTAGATTGTGATTAAACACATGATCTAGCAAATGAGAGGATGGTTATGTGACAACATAAGATAATTATCTTCTTGTGTAAACATGAACTTGATGAATAAAATGATTTCTTGAAAAATAATAAACAAAGTGAGTTAATAATCTTGTGGATCCAAGATTTGTGAATGATTTTCCAAGAAAACCAAGTTCAAAATATGATTTTTAGTAGAACTTGATTCTTACTTAAACCTACACTATTTTTAGTGATAAAACAAGTGTATAAACACTTATGAAACAAGAAGATCTAATAAGTAAACACTTTTGTAGAATATGTTTACAACTTGTAAACACCAAGTTTCTTTAAGAATGAGATTTTTAAAGGAATAAACACACTTTAAAGGGTAACTAAACCCACTAAACACTTTACCAAGTTACTGCAAGTTTTTGTGAAAAGATCAAGTTCATATTGTTATGTAAAATGTATAGTTTTTGCTCTTGGTAAGTATAAGCTGTTTAAAGTTTGATTGTTGATTGTTGTGATGATTTTTGAAAAGAAAATGATATGCTTTAATAAGCATGGACACCTCCATTTTTAGGGGAAACTATGGCGAAATTTTCTAAAAATATAAACACTTAGAAAAAAATTATTTTCTAACAAGTAGTTACAAATGTGTTTTAACTATGATTTTCAATACAAACTTTGCCATAGACTTTGTTACAAAAATACAAGTATTGGAGGTTGGTTTTTACAAATAAAAATGGATAAATATGTATTTAGAATATATATTTACATTACTGACATTGTGTGTGATTATGTGTATATTTCGTGTAATAGTTATATTGTTTTAAGGGTTAAAATAATATAACTTAACAAGATACAAGGAAATACGATCCAAAATATTACCAAATACTTCAAGGAATAGTTACACAAGTTACACACTGTACATTGTGAAACCGAACGCAAGAACGTAACTTATAAATATATTTTTGGTAAATATTATTTTGGATACGCAAGAAATGAAAAATATGATTTTTATTACTAGTACAAAGTATATCATATTTTCGACAAGAGAAAATGTATTATTCTTGGGAAGTAAAGATATATTTTCATAAAGTTTATTATGAAATATAGTATTTTTGGGAAAAATATATATTTTCTTGGAATGTATTGTTTTGAATAAAAATAAGTTTATATATATTTTCTAAGTGAGACTTGGAAATATATTATTTTGGAACTACAAATACAAGAATACGAAAATACATGTATGAGATACCCCCATCCTTGGGAAGGAAATACGAATACAAATACTTGAGAAGTATTGATACAAATTATTGTTTAAGCAAATATTCCGAAACTAAATATAATTTAAGTTAAAATAACTATTATTTTAACAAAAAGTTATAACTTGGAATAATATTGGGAACATAAAAGAAACGTAACTCAAAAACGTAAATACAAAGGCAAGGCACGGCCCGTTTGTCTATTAGACATTAGTACACTGGTTGTCGTGGTTGCTGACAGAGTTTGAGTTACGAGCTGAGGACGCAATACTGTGAGTTCATGTCTCCCTTTTCTTTTAACTGTTTTCAGTTTTATACTTCGGGGGTGAAATACATGTTACAATTAATACAAACGTTTTATACATGGTATGATTAGCTAAGGAGGTTTACTACTAGATCATGTGAAGGGTGGGTACAACACTTAAGGCCATTAATCCTCATCGCAGGACCGAGGGACATGAGTGATAGATCTATTTGGGTGTAGCGAGCCCACACCCATGGGGACCACGGTGGCCCATAGAGTGACTATGTCTTCCAGCCGGAGGCCCGGTACAAATTTGCTAGGTTTGAGTTTTCCTGCACCATTTCACACATACCATTGGCTTTGCAACCCATTGGTGATCTCTTTTTCCTTATTCCTACATACCAGGGACATACATACATACAGACATACTTTAAAGGTTTATTCATACACTCACACATGAACTCGCTTAACTTTTGTTGATATTTTTAAACTACATGTATTTCAGGGAACTAAACGGATCTGGCAGGTGTATGAATAAAAGATGCCATCTGTGGTCGTAGAGTTTAGAAGATGTATCCTATTCCTGGACGGGATACATGTTTCTAAACCCGGTTTTTTTTAAAGTCTTTTGTTGAGTCTTCATGAACTCATTTGAACATGTTGTGATTTGTAACTTAAGTTGGTGTCAACTTTTCAGACAAGTATGTTGAGGTATTTTCTAAACTTAATATACGGATGAACATCTTATCGTTTTATCATATAGCGTTGTTATGATTGAATGCTATGGTATTAAGAAGTCACACCAATAACCCACGCTTCCGTAAAAGTCAGGGTGTGACAGCTTGGTATCAGAGCTTCGGTCGTAGCTAACTAAGATTCTTTCTCGAGTCTAGACTATGATCATTAGGGCTCTCACGAAAATATTTTCACAACATCCTTTTCATTGCATACACAAAATGCCCAGATCTAGGAAACAAACATTTTTACAAATAAAAGACACGAAACACATTTCAAAATTTACATTTATGATTCAGTCTGAGAGACTGGGGGTTCTGTCTGAGAGACTGGGGGTTCAGTCTGAGAGACTGGGGGTTCAGTCTGAGAGACTAGGAGGGTCAGTCTGAGAGTCTGGGTAGTTCAGTTTGGGAAACTGGGTAGTTTAGTCTGAGAGACTAAGTAGTTTAGTCTGAGAGACTGGGAGGCTTAGTCTGGGAGATTAAGTGGGTAGTCTGGGAAGACTATGATAATTACATGCCTACACTGTTACTGCTTACACGCTTATTGGATGATTGTTGATATATGTGCATATGTTGTGATTGTATTGTTACAGACACCATGTCTTCTTCAGAGAGTAGAGTATCGGACACTGACGACCCTATAGCTATCGTATCGGATGATGAGGTCGTCCTGGCACCAAAGATTCATGCCCCTGCTGCTGAGAGAGACCCAGAGATACTGTCTGATGACACTGATGACTTCCAGCCCTTCGCTTTACCAGACTTTGGAGACGTTATACCGCTAGCTGATAGTCTTCCTGGCGGGGATCTACCTCTTGTTCTGATCCCTGCTCCTCTTCCTCTTGCTGCATTTCCTCTCGAGGATTTGCCTCTTGATTCCATGACTGATGACGATGCCGATCTCTTTATTGAGGGTCCCCCAGAGGGTGCCCAGGATGATGGAGCTCCAGTCGATGATGACGTTGTCGTTCCACTCGTCGAGATTCCAGTTGGTGATGTCGCTGCTGCTCCACATGATGAGATTCCTGTTTTCGAGGGTTCTTTCGACCATTCTGGTCCTGATTCTTTTGAGTCGATGTTGTCTACTACTTTACACGCACTGGGATTGCAGTGATATCCCACCGACTCTGACTCTGATACAGCTATGTCAGCTGCACCTGGTTCGCCACACGATTTTGAGTTTGATCCTAAGTTTGGTGATGAGTTTGATCCTGAGTTTGGTGATGAGTTTGATCCTGTCTTTCCTCACGACTTTGACCCTGATCATGAGATTGAGTTTGTCCCCGATGATCAGCCTTTTAAGGCACCTTTCGATCCTGACGTGATACCCACTGATATTGAGTTAGCCCCAGCTGACCCTGAGCCTATGATTGCACCCGAGCCTATACATGCTCACGATCCTTTTCCTATACATGACCCGACACCTTTTAATGTACCAGTCGTTGCACCACTGTTACCTGACCCGGTCCCTGCACCTATTAATCATGCTCCTTTTGCTGCCCAGATTGATCCCCGTTATGCATTCACCCACAATGGGTGGATCGAGGACGATGACGACTGGCCTCCTTTTGTTAGACCTGTTACTCCCCCACCTGTACCTACACAGGCACCTGCCAATATTGTCCCGTTTCACCCACATGAGTCTGACATTCACCGCACTGATCTGCCGATCACGTTCTTACAGGATATTCCACCTCCCCACCCAGGGGAAGGTCCATCGAGTCAGCAGCCCAGTCACATACCACCTGTGTCAGCAGCCTTTCCTTTCATGCCACCCTTTGCACCTGCTACACATACTGCACCTTTTGCTTCTGCACCATCGGGCGAGCCACTGATTTGGTTTCCGCCCAACACGATGCCCGTTTCGGATCCATATCATCCCTCCCACTTTATTGGCTACACGAGTGATGATCTGCTTTTGTCACTACAGCTCCAGCAGGATATGTTGAGTCGTAGAGTCACGGAGCTAGAGAGGATTCCGCATCCTCCACCTTATACTGGTCCATCACCATTTGCTGCTCCTGCTCCACTATTGCCTTACCCGGATTTTGACATCCGATTTCTTACTATGGAGCAGCAGATTAGCTGTTTGTTACATCTTGTTCATGCTCTCGAGGAGGAGTTAGTGCGTGTGCGCCGTTTACTTTTTGTTCCTCCACCTCCTCCTCCACCACCATCAGCGTAGCAGTTTTTAGTTTTATGCAGGTAGCATACTTTTGGTGAGAGTGTCGCAATTGAGCCCAGACTGCACAGCTTTTTGAATACCACTTTTTGTATATGATTATTGTAGACTGACTTACATTTTGGACTAGGGTGATGTGACCCTGTAGTCCCTTTTGTTGTTGTGACCTGATACATTTGATGAACTTGTAAAACTGTATTTGTGGTCATTGATATATGAAAGCTCAATCGCAACATTCTCATTATATACATTGTTGAATTACTTGTTTACGCTATGAATGAGATGTTATGTGCCTATTTGTGTTGATGAATGTTATTACGAATACATATGATGTACTTACTATACTTATTATGACCTGACCTATACAATCTTCTTTTAGAAGATGCCTCCATGAAGAGATACACGCTTGCCCACTATCGAGGCTGAGTTACAAGAATGTATATCACAGGCGATAGCACAGTATGAGGCCTCGCGCGCTGAAACTAGCGGAGGTACCTC
Source organism: Helianthus tuberosus (assembly GCA_030545235.1). Lineage (NCBI taxonomy): Eukaryota > Viridiplantae > Streptophyta > Magnoliopsida > Asterales > Asteraceae > Helianthus > Helianthus tuberosus. The sequence goes on from CM060395.1 coordinate 82,427,744, forward strand.
AAGAAACAACCAACCTCATGGTAATGTTTAAGTCAACGAAGACACATTACATTACATTTGGATATTCCATGTGCATCCGCTAATGCTTTCTGTGAATGTTAATGCCTTTACAGGCTGTACCTATAAGCAGTTCTTAGACTGCAAGCCTTTGAATTACGAAGGCACCGGGGGTGCTGTGGCTTTTGTTAGGTGGACAGAGAAAACCAATTCGGTGCTTAGAATAAGCAAATGTGCACCGGAGCACCAGGTCACATACATCTCAGGACTTTTTCTAGACGGAGCTTTGTCCTGGTGGAATCTTCAAGTCCAGACTCTGGGAGAGGCGGGGGCGTACGCCATGACATGCACGGAAATGAAGGAACTCATGCGCAAGAAATATTGTTCACAGGCCGAAATACAGAAACTGGAAACAGAATTTTGGAACCTTAGGATGGATGGCCCGAAGATTGCCGAGTATGTGCAGCGGTTTCATGATTTGTCTCGTGTGGTACCTTACATGGTTAATCTAGAATACAATCGCATCGAGCGTTTCATCTGGGGATTGGCACCTCAGATGATGAGTATGATAACAACATCAAAGCCTCCGAAAATTGCTAAAGCCATTGATCTCAGCGTGGCACTTACGGAAGAAGCGGTCAGGCTAAACAAATTCTCAATTTCTGACTAGAAGAAGAAAGAGACTCACGTGGAGTCGTCGGGTGAGAACAAATGAAAGTTCTCCAACTTTAAAAAGGGTACCAGCAGCGCCAACAAGAAGAAGGATGTAAACCCACCAGTCGAGGTCAAGACTGGTGCTGAAGTCAAGGGAAAGGGATATATGGGCACTCTGCCCAAATGTGAAGTATGCCAGTACCATCATGCTGGCCAGTGCAGAGTTAGGAAATGTGAATCTCAGGGGAAGGTTAGCCATTCGAAGGAGACATGTTGGGTTGGTACAGGTCGTGGTGGTCAAAGAGGTTATGGTAATGGGAACGGAAATCGCGGTGGTAACGGGAATGGAAACCGCAACGGCGGAAATGGTAATCGCGGTGGTTTTGGGAATCAAGCTGGAAATGGAAACCGTGGAGCGAATAACAATCAAGGTGGTAATGGGAACGATAATGGTCGAGGACCAGGATGTTTTAATTGTGGAGACGTGGGGCACTTCAAGCGAGAATGCCCGAAAATCAACCAAGCTCATGGTAGGGTTTTCAACATCGGAGCGAGGGAAGCTCGCCAAGATCTAAACGTAGTTACTGGTACATTCCCTATCAACCAACACTTTGCATCTGTACTGTTTGATACTGGTGCCGATTATAGCTTTGTATCACTAGAGTTTAAGAAAATACTTGGGTTGGTAGCTAGTAAACTAGATATTCCGTACTCGATCGAGCTAGCTAATGGAAAGCTAGTAGAAATGAATGAAGTGATTAGGGGTTGCGTGATAGAACTGGGAGAACACGAGTTTATGATTGATCTTCTGCCAGTCGAGTTGGGAAGCTTTGACGTGGTAGTTAGAATGGATTGGTTATCAAGCAACCGAGCAGAGATCGTATGTCATGAGAAGATTATTCGCATTCCGATGGTGAATGAAGATACGGTTGTGGTACATGGAGAGAAGCACGATACGCCCCTAAGGATCATCAGTTATTTGAAGGCTCGAAAGTGTTTGCAGAAAGGATGTGTTGCCTTCTTGGCACACATTGTGGACAAGGAAGCCGCTGAGCCAAAGCTAGAAGACATTCCAGTCGTGAAGGAATATCCTGAAGTCTTTCCTGAGGACTTACCAGGATTGCCGTCGCAAAGGTAAGTCGAGTTTCACATTGACTTAGTTCCAGGTGCTGCGCCTGTGGCTAAAGCACCTTATCGACTTGCACCTTCAGAAATGCAAGAGCTGTCAACGCAACTTCAGGAGCTATTGGATAAGGGATTTATCAGACCAAGCTTCTCGCCTTGGGGAGCTCCAGTTTTGTTTGTTAAGAAGAAATATGGTAGTTTTCGCATGTGTATAGACTACCGCGAGCTAAACAAGTTGACCATTAAGAATCGGTATCCTTTGCCAAGGATTGATGACATGTTCGATCAACTGCAAGGTTCGAGTTTTTACTCCAAGATCGATCTTCGATCGGGTTATCACCAGTTGAGAATACAAGAAGAAAGCATACCAAAGACTGCCTTTAGGACTCGTTATGGACACTACGAGTTCCTGGTAATGCCGTTTGGGTTGACGAACGCGCCAGCAGTATTCATGGATTTTATGAATAGAGTTTGCAAGCCGTACCTCGATAAGTTTGTGATTGTGTTTATCGACGATATTCTAATCTATTCAAAGACGAAGGAAGAGCACGAACAACACCTAAGAGCTATTTTAGAGCTGCTTAAGAAAGAGAAATTGTACGCAAAGTTTTCAAAGTGCGAGTTCTGGTTGCATGAAGTACAATTCCATGGTCACGTAGTAAATGGAAATGGAATTCATGTGGATCCCGCCAAGATCGAGGCGATAAAGAATTGGGAAACTCCGAAGATGCCAACCGAGATCCGTCAGTTCCTAGGTTTGGCTGGGTATTACCGCAGATTTATTGAGGATTTTTCGAAAATCGCTCAACCATTGACCTCTCTTACACAGAATGATAAAAAGTACGATTGGGGAGATAAACAAGAAGAAGCATTTCAGTTGTTAAAGAACAAGCTTTGTGACGCACCTATCTTGTCCCTACCCGAAGGCACTGATGACTTCGTGGTATATTGCGACGCCTCACGTCAAGGTTTAGGCTGCGTGCTGATGCAGCGACAGAAAGTTATAGCTTACGCCTCGCGCCAATTGAAAGTTCATGAGAAAAATTACACTACGCACGACTTGGAGTTATGCGCAGTGGTGTTTGCATTAAAGATCTGGTGACATAATTTGTATGGACCCGATGCACGATCTTCACTGATCACAAGAGCCTACAGCACATTTTCGACCAGAAAGAGCTTAACATGAGACAGAGACGATGGGTTGAGTTGTTAAACGATTATGATTGTGAAATTAAGTACCACCCAGGAAAGGCAAACGTGGTAGCGGATGCCTTAAGTCGAAAAGAAAGAATCAAGCCCATAAGGGTTAGGGCTTTGGAAATGATTGTACAGACATACCTCTCGTTGCGCATTCGTGCTGCGCAGAGGGAAGCTCTCAAAAAGGAGAATCTTGTGAATGAATATCTCCATGGGATGGAGAAACAGTTGGTACCAAAGGAGGATGGAACATTGTGTTTCTTGGGAAAAATTTGGGTTCCTCTCTTTGGTGGTCTGAGAGAAGTAATTTTCGATGAAGCTCACAAGTCAAGGTACTCGATCCATCCAGGAGCAGACAAGATGTACCAGGACTTAAAGGATTTTTATTGGTGGCCAAGACTGAAGGGCGATGTTGCAACGTATGTTGGCAAATTTTTGACTTGTGCCAAGGTAAAAGCCGAATATCAGAAGCCTTCAGGTCTTCTGCAACAACCTGAAATACCCATGTGGAAATGGGAACAGATTTCTATGGATTTTATAACAAAGTTACCAAGGACACCCAGAGGTCATGATACGATTTGGGTGATCGTAGACCGTCTGACGAAATCTGCACACTTTTTACCGATCAGAGAGAAAGATAACACCAGTAAGCTAGCTGAGCTGTACCTCCGAGAGATAGTTGCACGACATGGAGTGCCTCTCTCGATTATTTCTGACAGAGACGGAAGATTTGTATCAAGGATTTGGCAATCCTTCCAAGAAGCCTTTGGTTCTCAGTTGAATCTGAGTACCGCTTTTTACCCACAAACGGATGGCCAGAGTGAGCGAACGATTCAAACACTAGAAGATATGTTACGAGCTTGTGTAATGGACTTGGGTGGTAGTTGGGACACTCACTTACCATTGGTTGAATTCTCATACAACAACAGCTACCATACGAGTATTCAAGTTGCGTCGTTCGAAGCTCTCTATGGACACAAGTGTCGATCACCGCTATGCTGGGCTGATGCAGGTGATAGACAGCTTGTTGGTCCCGAATTGGTCCAAGACACGACAGACAAGATTATGCAGATCCGAGAGCGCATTAGGGCGGCTCGTGATCGACAAAAGATAATCATCTTCTTGTGTAAACATGAACTTGATGCATAAAATGATTTCTTGAAAAATAATAAACAAAGTGAGTTAATAATCTTGTGGATCCAAGATTTGTGAATGATTTTCCAAGAAAACCAAGTTCAAAATATGATTTTTAGTAGAACTTGATTCTTACTTAAACCTACACTATTTTTAGTGATAAAACAAGTGTATAAACACTTATGAAACAAGAAGATCTAATAAGTAAACATTTTTGTAGAATATGTTTACAAGTTGTAAACACCTAGTTTCTTTAAGAATGAGATTTTTACAGGAATAAACACACTTTAAAGGGTAACTAAACCCACTAAACACTTTACCAAGTTATTACAAGTTTTTGTGAAAAGATCAAGTTCATATTGTTATGTAAAATGTATAGTTTTTGCTCTTGGTAAGTATAAGTTGTTTAAAGTTTGATTGTTGATTGTTGATTGTTGTGATGATTTTTGAAAAGAAAATGATATGCTTTAATAAGCATGGACACCTCCATTTTTAGGGGAAACTATGGCGAAATTTTCTAAAAATATAAACACTTAGAAAAAAAAAATATTTTCTAACAAGTAGTTACAAATGTGTTTTAACTATGATTTTCAATACAAACTTTGCCATAGACTTTGTTACAAAAATACAAGTATTGGAGGTTGGTTTTTACAAATAAAAATGGATAAATATGTATTTAGAATATATATATTTACATTACTGACATTGTGTGTGATTATGTGTATATTTCGTGTAATAGTTATATTGTTTTAAGGGTTAAAATAATATAACTTAACAAGATACAAGGAAATACGATCCAAAATATTACCAAATACCTCAAGGAATAATTACACAAGTTACACACTGTACATTGTGAAACCGAACGCAAGAACGTAACTTATAAATATATTTTCGGTAAATATTATTTTGGATAGGCAAGAAATGAAAAATATGATTTTTATTACTAGTACCAAGTATATCATATTTTCGACAAGGGAAAATGTATTATTCTTGGGAAGTAAAGATATATTTTCTTAAAGTTTATTAAGAAATATAGTATTTTTGGGAAAAATATATATTTTCTTGGATTGTATTGTTTTGAATAAAAATAAGTTTATATATTTTTTCTAAGTGAGACTTGGAAATATATTATTTTGGAACTACAAATACAAGAATACGAAAAATACATGTATGAGATACCCCCATCCTTGGGAAGGAAATACGAATACAAATACTTGAGAAGTATTGATACAAAATATTGTTTAAGCAAATATTCCGAAACTAAATATAATTTAAGTTAAAATAACTATTATTTTAACAAGAAGTTATAACTTGGAATAATATTGGGAACATAAAAGAAACGTAACTCAAAAACGTAAATACAAAGGCAAGGCACGACCCGTTTGTCTAATAGACATTAGGACACTGTAGGTAGTCGTGGTTGCTGACAGAGTTTGAGTTACAAGCTGAGGACGCAATACTGTGAGTTCAAGTCCCCCTTTTCTTTTAACTGTTTTCAGTTTTATACTTCGGGGGTGAAATACATGTTATAATTATTACAAACGTTTAATACATGGTATGGTTAGCTAAGGAGGGTTACTACTAGATCATGTGAAGGGTGGGTACAACACATAAGGCCATTAATCCTCGTCGCAGGACCGAGGGACATGAGTGATAGATCTATTTGGGTGTAGCGAGCCCACACCCATGGGAACAGGGTGGCCCATAGGGTGACTATGTCTTCCAGCCGGAGGCCCGGTACAAATTTGCTAGGTTTGAGTTTTCCTGCACCATTTCACACATACTATTGGCTTTGCAACCCATTGGTGATCTCTTTTTCCTTTTTGCTACATACCAGGGACATACATACATACAGACATACTTTAAAGGTTTATTCATACACTCACACAAGAACTCGCTCAACTTTTATTGATATTTTTAAACTACATGTATTTCAGGGAACTAAACGGATCTGGCAGGTGTATGCATGTGTCTTCAAGCTGCGTATAAATAAAAGATGTCATCCGTGGTCGTAGAGTTTAGAAGATGTATCCTATTCCTGGACGGGATACATGTTTCTAAAGCCGGTTTTATTTAAAGTCTTTTGTTGAGTCTTCATGAACTCATTTGAACATGTTGTGATTTGTAACTTAAGTTGGTGTCAACTTTTCAGACAAGTATGTTGAGGTATTTTCTAAACTTAATATATGGATGAACATCTTATGGTTTTATCATATAGCGTTGTTATGATTGAATGCTATGGTATTAAGAAGTTACACCAATAACCCACGCTTCCGCAAAAGTCAGGGTGTGACATCTTCGTCTACTAAACCAGGATCAGTCTCTAACTGAACTACTCTTCTTTTCTTCCCCTTCTTATCGGCAGCACTAGCTTGACCCTTTAAAACAGAACAAGTTCGGATATCATGGCCTTTGGTATTGCAAACACTGCATGTCCGACTTCTCTTGCCTTTTATTTGATCCGCTTATGTGAACCGCGTCCTTTGTTCCTAATACCGGTTGGCACACGGACTGTAGGTGGAGCATCAGTGTTCGGTTTCTCGTAACCGATTAACCTTGAGTATCTATCAAACTTAGGGTCGATGGGCTTGGTTATGCGAAGTTCATCAACCATTTCTTTCATCTCCCTCATCCGATCCCTGACTATAACTAGATGATCAAAATCTCTTATCAAATTACCAATAAGATACTCTTCGATCTGCATTATCTCATACGCAACCTCCTTGGCCTTTTTATGCCCATCTTTATCATCAACATTTAAATCAAATGTGTTATTTAGATCATTTGGTACCATGTCTTTGGTCCATCTTCTCATAACATACTTGTTGGGAATTTCTTTCACTTTGAACATCTTAAACACAAAGTATATATGTTTGTACAACAATCCATATTGTTCAAACCTGCGACAACTGCATAATGCAATTACATCCTCCCCCTTCTTGAAACAAACTTAAATAAAAAAATTAAAAATTAAAAAACAAAGAAAAAAAAGCAGGTTGTTATGTAATCACACATGTTATCTGTGTTACCTCTAATAAACCGTCACCGTGGGCTTTGAAATCTTTTATACTTATCTTCAAGAACGGTTCCTTGACTTTAGTCTCCATAAGAAGGCAATCAGACAGTGTTCCACATAACTCTCCCTGTTGATCAGCAAAGATGGACCTGGTGTAAATTTTCATAGCATCTTCCTCTAAGGTAGTTTGAGAACAGTTATCTGGGGTTGTATTTCTAGAAATATGATCATTTTTTCGATGGTTGAATCTTTGCACGTCCATTGCACCATCAAAATGGTTAAAAAACTCAACAAGAGTAAGTTGAGAATTCGCCACATGACAGAAAAAATGGTTTTCGCTCTCTGATCTGGAGGTGGTCCGCATGAGCCCAGACATAGGCTCATGACGATAGAAAGCTGGAATCCACGAAGATCTCATGCCAAACATATCGTCAACCCATTTATTCTCGGTTAGACCGAATTCAATCATTATCAGTTTCCATTCTCTCTCAAGCGTTTCTGGCGCAATTGAATCAGTCCACACAATGTTGCACATACGTCTCTTGAAGTCTTCATTGTTACACAACTCGTGTCCCACCTATTAAAAAAAACGATTGGAATGAACACAAATCAGAAATCTTTATAATTATTCACTCTTTTTGTAAAAAAAAAAGAGTGTAGAAATAATAACGCATGATGAACTTTTTGTAAAAATGCATATAAAAATCAGAAATCTTTATAGTTATTACGCCCGTGTTAATTGTAATCACGCATGTTGTAGTTGTGTCTAACCTTATCGGCAACTTTCTTCATTATGTGCCACATACATAATCTGTGCCTACTCTTATCTTCATCGCCGAGTCCTGATCAGTGACGACCACCTTCGGCTGCTTACCAAATGAGTCCAAAAATGATAGTAACAACCATTTGTATGATTCAATGCTTTCGGATGATAGCAACCCGGCTCCAAGCGTCACATTCCGACAGTGGTTATCAATACCAGTAAAGGGTACAAAAACCATCTTATACCTTAAAAATGATTAAATAAATTGAATAAAAAAACAACAAAATTATACAAAAAAAAGTTAAAACATTATAGTGAAGACTAACTTGTTGGTTTTGAACGTAGCATCAAACGATATGACATCTCCAAACTCAGCATAGTTACGTTTGCACAAACCATCGGCCCAGAACATGCCAGTTAATTGCTTGTTTTCATCGACTGAATGTACAAATGAATAATTAACCATAAACTGCTTTTTATCGGTCAACCTATTGATAACCATATTTACATCATACTCTCCTATATAGCTATGTATCCTTGCTCAAAAATTCTTGCAGTCGTCTTTAGTTGCGCCAACATTTTCAAAACCTCTGTATCTTTGTCTCATTATAATGAAGGCTTTCACTGGACCAAGATTTAATGTACCAAGTTCCCATATCATCTCTTCTTGTGTTTCGAAAAGATGCCTATAAGCCGGTAATAAATGCATATCTTTGGGGCACACAAATGAATGATTATGCGCTTGAACAAACTTATCAACCTTATACAACACCCCACACGTCGAACAAAGCTTAATTTGTGCTTTACACCCGGTTCGAATAGTAGGTCTGTTCCTACTTTTATATGGCTTAGACAACTTCGAATAAGGATCATCAAAAGCCATTGGTTTATGCCCCTTGTTTGAACACACAAAGTATTTAGTCTTGATAATACCACCAGTATGATGTTCACCTCCTTTTCGAGCAGAGAACCCTTCCTTCTTGGCATATGTCTGATAAAAAACATATGCTTGCTCTATCGAACTAAATTCCATTCCTATAATGGGAACACATGATGAAGCTACCTCAGGAATATACAATCTTTCCTCTACACATTTTGAAATGACAAAAATAGAAACATGAGCTATAAAACAAGACACACAGTCACTCATTTAGGAAACAAAAAAATAAATCACGCAGAGAAAGTAAATCACACATGTTAACCTCAATAATAACGCAGGTTTAAACAAACCAGCCAGTACTGTATACTTTATAATAATAACGCATGTTTGGTGGAACTACACAGGCATACTACACTATACAGCTTATAAACATGCGTGATTTATAACACAATGATTTCAAAGTACTAATTATCAAATAATGATGCACGATCAAATACAAAAACATCGGACAACGATAATTTCGTTGATTTCTGTAAATTTAAAACGATTAATTGACAACTTACTGGTCTGATCGTCTAATAGAACGTGGTTGTCTGATGTCGGATTCCTCAAATGCTCAGCAGCATCATGAACGCCATGGACTTCAGCATCTTCAATTTCAATATCATCTGTGTTTCGTGCGTTACTACTCCGTGGATCCATTTCAAACAATAAGTGCTCATAACCCTAATCGCACACATATAATCGCTAATTTGATACTTAGAAAAATGGAAAATATTTGAAAATGATACAAATCGTAATTACCGGGATGCAAGAGATAACGAACTCGCATTATTCTTGATGTTAGTAAATGTCTGAATTACCCTGCCTCAAGAATGATAAATGTCTAATTTGCCCTTAATAAGAAATCTTAATCCGTACCACGCGTTAAACTCTCCTTGTCGCGTACGTGAAGTATGATTAAGGGTTTTGTACATTATACTTTCTCTCTCTCTCTCTAAATATATATATATATATAAATCATTTTTTACCGCAATTTGTTTTTGTAACAACATTGTAAAGAGAGAGAGAGAGATGAAAGAAGATGGTTTATACTATGACCTTGGAAAAGATGTAGTGACTAAAATGGTTGGTAATTGTTGATGCATATTTGTGGATGTGACTCGTTACGGTTCGACTCAGTTACGAAGTGAAGGCCGAGGTCAAGATATCCTCCTATCTTGACTCGATACGTCTTTTAGATTATGTTTAATGTAAAACAGTTGCGCATGTGCTTCTGTTAGTTGTTTGTGTTTTATCTTTTGCTGAATGTTATAGTTTTTGCAAGTCTATGTCTTGTGTCTGTATGCAGCCTCCCACGAAGAACTTACCTCTTTGAGGAGTATTGTTCACGAAGAACCTCAGTCCATGAAGAACATTCTTCGTCCATTTCCATCCATGAAAATGCATGATGCTTTGTCATGATGATTCTCATGAAAGACCACTAGTTTTTCGTTGATTATAGTAATTCGTGGGGTTGGGTTCTTTGTTGGGTATGTCCATGAAATATCTCACATGTTCGTGGGCTTTGGACTGATATCAGGGCCCAGAACTCTTTCGTGGGTATGCTTTTGTACTTGTCTATAAAAGGACTCACAGAACACAGAAAAGAAGATAAGAGCACACAAGAGAGTTTAGTGAGAGTTTCTTGTAAAACCATCGTACTGTTACTCTTCTGGATGAATATACATTTGAGGTTTAATCGTTGAATCTCTTCTTGTATTTGTGTTCTTTGGCTTAGTTTACATACCCACTTGGATTCCGCACACATGGGTGTGTCGTATAACTCGGAAGTAGGTTTTACTTGATACGCCGAGTGGACTTCCAAGTGGTATCAGAGCTTTGGCTCTCTTCCTTGTTAAAAACCATGCGTTTGGTTGTGTTTTTTAGCAAGTTCTTGAAACTTTCTGAAAGTTTGTTTGTGTTTAAAAACAAGATATTAAAGTTTTTGAAAGTAAAATGGGTAAATCTTTGAAAAAAAACTTGTTGTTTGTTAAAAATTTTCATAAAAACCTTGTTAAAACACATGGAGACATGTTAAAATTCGTTTTTTCTTAAAATTTCTAGCAAAATCTTGTTCGCCATATTTTTCCGGTGAGGTGTTTGGCCGAAAAAAGTCACTGGAATATTCTTGTTTAGAAGATAACCTTCAAAATCTTTCTAAAAGGTTGTTTTCCATGTGTCTATCTTTTATCTATATCTGGAAATACACCTACCAACTTTCTATATTTCAGAAACCATATTCTCCTTTAATTGGAAACATTCTACCAACTTTTCACGAAAACCAATTTCTGGGAAACATGAAAACCCACGAAACATAATTTTCAACGAAACATCCATTTTAAAAATTCAATCTCACGAAATATATAGGTTGTTCGTCCATATTAGTTTGAAAATTTCCACATATTTGTTTTATTCTACGAAAAATATCTACTCACGAAAAACCCATTATCATTTGGACTTGGGCCTATTCATTTGGTTTTTTGTGGGCTTATTCTTTTTGAAATTGGGCTTGGCCTAAATACATTTTTCGTAGGCTTAATTATTCGTGTGATTGCATTTCACCTGTGTTTTTCGTGGGAGTTATTCATGGGGCCTATCTTCACGAATTACCAGTCATATACTTCGTGGACTTTGTGTACTTGGGCTCCAATACTTCGTGGGTTTCCATTTGAATTCTTTGGGCTTGAATCTTTCGTGATCAGTGGGTCTACCATTCAACTCTTCAACGAAATACGTATTTCATGGGCCTAATTCCTTTCTTTGTGGACTTAGGCCCAATAGATTATTAATGGATCTGTATACTTCGTGAATATCATAAAAACAAAAGTTTTTCGTGGACTTGTTATTTTTCGTAGAATTTTTTTTTTCACAGTGAGATTCATAGAAGGTTCACAGTTGGTTTGTAAGTTGGTTATTTTCAATCAATCTATACAGACTGATGGGGTTGGAATACTGATGCTAGTACGAACAACACGTATCATGGTAAGGGTTTAGCGCTTTCATGGGCTCAGTCTCACACACCCTCGTCCTCATCACAAGCGAGTTTAATTACGGTAAATCAGTGGGCATTTGTTACTAACTAAAATCAAAGTATTCAAAGTCTTCTTTTGAGCGAAAATGAAACCGGAAGTAACAACCGTCCACCAAAACTCATGCATATGAACGAGTATCCTGGATGGCAAGATAGATTTCATACATATATTCTTCGGCAAAACACGGAGTTGTGGTTGTGTTTTACCTCATAATTCGATCAAGCACTTGAAGAAGCCGGTTCAAATACCACGTCATTTGCGGATCTTACTGCCGATGAGAATAAGGTATATGATTTAGAGAAGAAGGCGTTCTCAATTCTAACTCAAGCCTTAAACAAATATATTTATCATCAGTTTGCGAGATTCAAAACGAAAAAAGGTTTATGGATGCGTTAAAGGTGAGAGGTCAAGGAAATGCGGCGTCACGCAAACTAAGACATGATTTGCTCAAAAAGGAATTCGACGGCTTCATGTGTATGGAAAGGGAGTCGCTGGGAGATATGACAAGTCGATTTATCACTTGTTGAGTGAGTTGGGTAATTATGTGTGACACTTGTGCTCCGTAAACACACACGATGTAGGACACTATTTTTATCAAAGAAACAATGTGTTTTGGTCTCGAAATCTGTTTATTTATGTTTGACAATTTCACGTTTTGATTCTAGTTCATTTTCAAGCTTTAAATTGCTTTCTGGTAAGTTATACGCGAACTGATGCGTAAACGTAATCAGTTTAATGCGGCAAACACTCCGGAATAGTGACATAGGCTTAACATACCTTAAATAACTTTTATTTAACTTAGAAATAGGTTTTAAAAGCTTTGGTGCGTAAAAAACAAGTTCATTCACACTCAGGGACTATTTGCGTCAAACTACGAACGCTTGCTGATTTCCATAGTATCGAATATTCCGGAACTTGATCATAAGTTAAATATGCCCTAAATATCCTTTACATAGCTTAGAAATAGGCTTTGAGGTGTTTGGTGCACAAAAATAAACTTTCTGATCAATAGTGACTAAAAGCGTCAAAAAGTGCACAAGTTTGCATTTACGCGCATATCCCACGTTCTGAATATATCCGGACATCCAAAAATTTATGTAATCATTAAAATATTTTATTTTAGTGATTGGCATGATAAAATTCCATTCGTCGTGTAATTTGGATCATTTTTGCGTTCGTTACGATTTCCGTCGTAACTAACCGAACAACACAACCGTACGACCAAACGAACCGACATCCGAGATATTTTTGAGCACATTTCAAGTTCTCTATACTTTAACTTCATTTTAGAGCCTTGAAATGGAGTTAACGTGGCTTAAAAGTGCCAAAAAGATCAAGTTTTACAAGTGCAGGGACCATTTTAGAAATTTCTGACATATACATTGAACTTGGTCCATTTTTGAGGTTTTGATGGTTTTAACCCATGGTTTTGCAGTCTGTGGGCTGGAATTTGATGGTTTTAAGTATTCCCATGGTTTTGAAAACCATGTGACCAAGTGGAGGGCCAAGATCAAGGCACGAAATGCGAGAAACAATTCTAACGGTTCTCCGAAATCTATAAATACCCAAGCTCCCATTCCATTTTCCTCACACCTTGATCTAATTTTATGTTCTAAGTTGAAGCTTTATGCTTTATACCTGAGTATTTAGATCAAGTTCTTCCTATCTTGGACCCTTTGTAAGCTTCTTTCGTTCTTTTATGCGTTTTTAAGCGTGAAAGTCAAACAGTGTTTGACTTTCAGCTTTGACCAGTCTATGGTCAACATGAAGTTCGTTTGAACTTCGCAACGTGAGCGTAATCACGATGGTTATAGTCACTTGTGACTATACCTACTGATTACCACGTTGATTAGGTGTAGTGACGAGTCATAGTTTCGGTCAAAATACGCGTTTATGCGTATTTTGCAACCAAACTTGTTTTTTTAGGTATCAAAACCGTTTGTTTTGATATCAAACTTGTTTTTTTAACTTAGGTAAACATGTTCCAACATGTTTAGCTCGTCACTTTTAGTTTTGTGCTTGATTAGATTCGTAAGTCAAGCGGTCTAAACCACCGCTTAGACTTTTGAACCCGACCCGTTTGGTCGATCATTAGGATCCGACCAAACATATAACGTGACCATAGTTGTATAGGGAATAACCTTCCGAGGTTATACCTTATGGTCACTTCATTTAGTTAGTTGTATGATAGGTAGTTTATATGCCTTAGGTAAAATGACCAAAATGCCCTTTTCATGCATAATTTGTATTTACGCATGTGTAACTTAAACTTTTGTCACTTAACTGATTTTACAACATGTTTAAACATGTTTAGGCATATAATACCTGTCATAGGACTAGTTAGGCGTTCCGAACGCATTTTACGTAAACGACGCGTTAAAGTAGCGTAAGCTACCTAAACGGGTCGTAATGGGTCGTAAGCACTTAGGATAGGTTCTGATTTAGAATGTAGGCTTTGTTAAACCAAATCACATGAGTTCCAATACTCATTTGGTTTACAAGACCTCATTCTACCCGACCTTCCGATTTAGGTGTCGATTCACTAACATAGTATCCGTTACCCTACGAACCGCTTCAACACTTGAACACTTGATCCTTTGAGCCTTGTTATATCTCTTGAACCGAAGCTATACTCACTCCCAGGCGAGTACATAGTTCCCCTCTTTTACTGTTTCCAAATGTTTTGGGGTGATTCATATGTGTAATCGATTGGTTTTCAAAATGTATGGCATATATGTGTTCACTAAGTGCTTTTATGTGTATTATTCCGATTATGCAAATGCGATGTTTATCTGAATCCTTAAGTGATCTACCTATCTTCAGAGTTAGACTGTTATAGGATATTTGAAGTACAGTCTTAGATCTTCCTATATTCATAGTAAGGTTTTTAAGAAGTACTTTGCGACTCGATGGTTGGTTGTGTGTAGATTGTTGGTGATTTAGATAACGAAACTAGATAATACAATAAGCACATGGTGGATACACCGCTGGTACTTCATATATATAAGTGTGCTTATTGTATTACCCTTCGTGGCGTTATCCCGAATCACCATTTGGATTTAGGATTGTTTTGATTCAATGTGATAGAACCCAGAATCCTTATAGCATCTATCTATCCTTATAGGTTGATTCTTGTAGGATGTTTAGAGTACTAATATTGATGTCCATGTTTGGATTCATTGTGTACTTTAATGCGTTTTAGGTTAGATGATGTAACGAGAACCTGATCCATGTAGTATCTATCTATCTTCATAGTTAGACATATATGGGATGTTTAGAGTACTAATATTGGAGCCCCTTATTGGATTCATTATGTACTTTAATGCGTGTTTACAAGATGGAACAAGTTGACGATTATGTGTTTATGTGGTAGTTGTGATTTAGATAACGAATCAGGTATAATAAAATAAGAACATGGTGGATACGCCGCTGGTACTTCCTATATATAAGTGTTCTTATTTTATTTTTCTTGTAGCGTTATCTGGATCACTTTAGGATTTTGTGTATGATTGTTTCAATGTTTGACTATCGAAATCTTCATAGAATCTTCCATATTTTATATGTTAGATTTTTAGAAGATATCTGAAGTATTATCATGACTCATTGATTTGATTTATATAATACTTACATAATTTTTGATTTATTTCAAACAGTTATTATTAATCCTCGATTGGATTTCTAATAACATATTAACGAGTTTTTACGATGGTTTAAATGAGATTACGATGTAAGGCATAAAATGACTTAGTAATAATCATATTGCATATACAAACCTATTTTGTCACGAGTTTTCACAATTAAGATTATGTATTGCAATACTAAATTTTTGCCATTCTTTGGCTTCAAGATTTATTTTCGATTAACAGCTCTTGCAGCTGTTAAGGTATTGCAATACCAAATGTTTTGCCATTTACCTGGCTAATAAAACCTATGTATTCGCCGGTATTTTTATGCTTACTGTTTTTCACATATGTTTCAGGTTTTCGACTGTTTCAAGCATGCAACGCATAGGACTGTATTCGGGGCTTAGACTTCTAAAACAAAAGAACAATTACATGTATTCTTTGTTTGTAAAACGATGTTAATGATATTGAAACAATTTAGTACTAGTAGTTGTGAGCAATTTGTAACATGATTCCCTGATATTTCGTCGCGTGTTGTTGTATTACACGATTGGGGTGTTACAGATTAGTATCAGAGCACTGGTTATAGGGAATTAGGTTATTAGCATGCCTTAAACCTAGTCTATAACCTTCCTAGGACCCAAACATGAGTAGACTTAGGATTTCTTTCCTAATCCTCATCCTTATTCGTGCCACAACTACTCTATGAATTACAAATCATCTAGCCTTAGATGATTTATCCTGAACCTTAGGCTTCATGCCTTCGGGTATTCCTCAAAATGTTTTCTCAAAATATTTTCATTGAAATATTTTTTTTAAAATGTTTTCTTAAATGTTTTTATCAAAATATTTTGCAAACGTGTTTTATCTCAAACGATTTGTATCAAAAGATTTCTTAAATGTTTTCCTCAAACGTTTTCATCGAAATCTTGGGTTTTAATAATGTGAACACATGCAATCTGGAAGGGTGGATGCCTGTACCCCGAGTTTTCTGTCTAAGGCTAGAGTGTTCGTACAAATCCGCATTATCTGACCAGTCACTCTTACCTGGGAACTCTTAGGGTGAGTGTCTACTTATAGGCTAAAGCATGTCTTCGTGAAGCATTATAAAGACCTATCCATCTTGACCCTACTGAATGATTTCTAAACGACCTTTGTAACACTACTCATTCATATTACCCTCGGTAATATGTTTGCTCTTCGCGACAACCGAAACAACTTTCCTTTCCCAATACTATTTCATCATATTACCTTCGGTGATATGTTTGATTCGATGCAGTTGAAATGAATTCCATTTCATTTCACGACAATACGAGATCCTATTTCATTTTCAAAACACTACCCTTGTCTTTCAAAATTTCAAATTTTTACCATTCGTATGAGTATTTTCAAAATTTCAAACACAAAGTTTCTTTGTTTTAAAATTTTAATTCAAAACATTTTGTCTTAAAAACAATAAATTTTTAACAGGTAAAGAATTTTACAATACATACCATTAACTCGGTTTGTATTCTCTCATCCAAAAATATTACAAAAGTTATTTTCAAACAACTCTTATTTCAAAACAAAATTCACAACACTGTATTATCTAAATACAATAACAAGACTTATAAACAAGATTTGACTATATCAAAGTTAACGCTAAATTTTCTAAGTACAAGAAACGAAACACCAAAACTACTAATGAAAATTCGAAAAGAACAAAGGCCGAATCTTCTAAAAAAAAATTCTAGGAAGCGCAAGACTTCAAAGAGTTTTGCAATTCCTGCACCTGTTCCACTAAACTCAGTACCCTTTAAAGGATTTTATCACGGAAAGCAACCTCGATGCAACCATTGCGAATATCATCATGCAACAAATTATCCTTGTCGCCAGTGTACAATCTGTGGTCTATTTGGATATCTAGCTGCAACCTGTCGTATCCAGAGTCGAGTAACCCCTACTCAGACTCGCCCTAGAGCATGTTTCAATTCTGGTGAATTTAATCATTTCAATCGAAACTGCCCCAAGCTTGCCAATGCTAATGGACGAGTGTTCAACGTCAACGAGGCTCAAGCTAATGATCAAGCGCTTATGATCATTTGAACCTCTAAATTTCCTGTTTATTTTCAAAAACAGTGTACATATTTTAACTATTTTTGTAATGAAAGTATAAATTTCAAGAAGTTTATCTTTATCTTTGTTATTCAATTTCCAATTTCAAACTCTAATGTGATTACACCATGGGTAATTATAATTACATGCTAATTTTGAGGATTCCGTTCTTTAGGAACTAAATCTTATAATGTAGCATAATATGATTGCACTCGGGTGCATTCGTACAAACTTGGTGACACGATCAATACGAATACTATGAATAAGTTAATATTGTTTTATGATCATAACACTACATGCATGATTTGTTTATCTAATGTGTATAGTACATGATTATAAATATAATTTGCTTCGTATGATGATTTAACGTACTTAGTATATTAACTTAGCATACCTAGAACATGATATGAAAACATTTCTTGATATGCTTACATTATGATGATAATGTATGATTTGTATATGTTGCGTTCTACCTGTTTGGTTAAGTATGAAACATATATAAATATTCGTACTAGAATAAAATACCTACTACTAAATTTGTTGTATGCAAAATAAGTAGTGCTATTATTGCTATTATGAAATACAATTCGATTTGATAGATGTTATTTTGTGACGATGTTTATTTGATTTAGACGATAGTTCGACCTTATTATTTGTTTACCCTCGCTTAACAAGAGGAGCTATGTGGACCATGCGACGAAACGAGTAATTATGGGTGCACACTTAATTACGAGATTCGACGCATGAGAATCATAGTAAGCCTTGTTAAGTATGGTGGCATAAAATCTAGAGTGATTAAGGTAACGGGAGGAGTATGATGCGATAAGAACATGGTGGATACGCCGATGGTACTTCCTATATACAAGTGTTCTTATTGTGTTATTCTTCAGAACATTACCGAGATCACTTGGTGATTTTATGTTATCTTGGACCATTATGTGATTATGTGTTTATTTGTTATTTGTGTGGTTATTCCCGATGGACGACAGCGAGTACATTCATTAACTCAAATCGAGCCGACCGGGAGTCTAATATGGTGTTAAAGATGACGATCTTGATGCCATAGGTATGTTGACTCGTCTCCTATGCATGAGATGCTCATGGTGCATTGGATGTACCTCGTGGGACGTTAGAAACCGCGTTGTGTAGGGCTTGAATGTACACCCCTTTGTTTGCTAGGAATTACACTAGGAGCTTAGTATAACATAGTACCATACTTAGATGATTTTGGAACACTAGTCGACTTTCACAAGTTTCAAAGGGTTGAATACCTTGAGATACTTTGAATATCCCAAATCACATTTTGAATTCCCTGAAATTACCAACACCAAATGATGCTCCGCATCTTTGGGATCCAGAAATCTGCTTATCCATTAGTTGTTTCAACTTCACTCTACGGTTTCCTTCGAATAAATTTCGGGACGAAATTTCCTGAAGTAGGGGAGACTGTGACACTTATGCTCCGTAAACACACCCGATGTAGGACACTATTTTTATCAAAGAAACAATGTGTTTTGGTCTCGAAATCTATTTATTTATGTTTGACAATTTCACGTTTTGATTCTAGTTCATTTTCAAGCTTTAAATCGCTTTCTGGTAAGTTATACGCGAACTGATGTGTAAACGTAATCAGTTTAATGTGGAAAACACTCCAAAATAGTGAAATAGGCTTAACATACCTTAAATAACTTTTATATAACTTTGAAATAGGTTTTAAAAGCTTTGGTGCATCAAAAACAAGTTCATTCACACTCAGGGACTATTTGCGTCAAACTGCGAAAGCCTGCTGATTCACATAGTATCGAATATTCCGGAACTTGATCATAAGTTAAATATGCCCTAAATATCCTTTACATAGCTTAGAAAAAGTCTTTGAGGTGTTTGGTGCGCAAAAATAAACTTTCTGATCAATAGGGACTAAAAGCGTCAAAAAGTGCACAAGTTTGCATTTACGCGCATATCCCACGTTCTGAATATATCCGGACATCCAAAAATTTATGTAATCATTAAAATATTTTATTTTAGTGATTGGCATGATAAAATTCCATTCGTCGCGTAATTTGGATCGTTTTTGCGTTCGTTACGATTTCCGTCGTAATTAACCGAACAACGCAACCGTACGACCAAACAAACCGACATCCGAGATATTTTTGAGCACATTTCAAGTTCCCTATACTTTAACTTCATTTTAGATCCTTGAAATGGGGTTAACAGGGCTTAAAAGTGCCAAAAAAATCAAGTTTTACAAGTGCAGGGACCATTTTTGAAATTTCTGGCAGATACATTGAACTTGGTCCATTTTTAAGGTTTTGATGGTTTAAACCCATGGGTTTACACTCTATGGGCTGGAATTTGATGGTTTTAAGTATTCCCATGGTTTTGAAAACCATGTGCCCAAGTGGAGGGCCAAGATCAAGGCACGAAACGCGAGAAACGATCCTAACGGTTCTCCGAAATCTATAAATACCCAAGCTCCCATTCCATTTTCCTCACACCTTGATCTAATTTTATGCTCTAAGTTGAAGCTTTATGCTTCATACCTGAGTATTTAGATCAAGTTCTTCCTAGCTTGGACCCTTTGTAAGCTTGTTTCGTTCATTTATGCGTTTTTAAGCGTGAAAGTCAAACAGTGTTTGACTTTCAGCTTTGACCAGTCTATGTTCAACACGAAGTTCGTTTGAACCTCGCAACGTGAGCGTAATCACGATGGTTATAGTCCCTTGTGACTATACCTACTGATTACCACGTTGATTAGGTGTAGTGACGAGTCATAGTTTCGGTCAAAATACGCGTTTATGCGTATTTTGCAACCAAACTATTATTACGTATCAAAACCATTTGTTTTGATATCAAACTTGTTTTTCTAACTTAGTTAAACATGTTCCAACATGTTTAGCTCGTCACTTTTAGTTTTGTGCTTGTTTAGAGTCGTAAGTCAAGCGGTCTAAACCACCGCTTAGACTTTCGAACCCGACCCATTTGGTCGATCATTAGGATCCGACCAAACATATAACGTGACCATAGTTGCATAGGGAATAACCTTCCGAGGTTATACCTTATGGTCACGTCGTTTAGTTAGTTGTTTGATAGGTAGTTTATATGCCTTAGGTAAAATGACCAAAATACCCTTTTCATGCATAATTGGTATTTAAGCATATGTAACTTAAACTTTTGTCACTTAATTGATTTTACAACATGTTTAAACATGTTTAGGCATATAATACCTGTCATAGGACTAGTTAGGCGATCCGAACGCATTTTACGCAAACGACGCGTTAAAGTAGCGTAACCTACCTAAACGGGTCGTAATGGGTCGTAAGCACTTAGGATAGGTTCTGATTTAGAATGTAGGCTTTGTTAAACCAAATCACATGAGTTCCAATACTCATTTGGTTTATAAGACCTCATTCTACCCGACCTTCCGATTTAGGTGTCGATTCGCTAACATAGTATCCGTTACCCTAGGAACCGCTTGAACACTTGATCCTTTGAGCCTTGTTATATCTTTTGAACCGAAGCTATACTCACTCCCAGGCGAGTACATAGTTCCCCTCTTTTACCGTTTCCAAATGTTTTGGGGTGATTCATATGTGTAATCGATTGGTTTTCAAAATGTATAGCATATATGTGTTCACTAAGTGCTTTTATGTGTATTATTCCGATTATGCAAATGCGATGTTTATCTGAATCCTTAACTGATCTACCTATCTTGATAGTTAGACTCTTATAGGATATTTGAAGTACAGTCTTAGATCTTCCTATCTTAATAGTAAGGTTTTTAAGAAGTACTTTGCGACTCGATGGTTGGTTGTGTGTAGATTGTTGGTGAGTTAGATAACGAAACTAGATAATACAATAAGCACATGGTGGATACGCCGCTGGTACTTCCTATATATAAGTGTTCTTATTGTATTACCCTTCATGGCGTTATCCCGAATCACCATTAGGATTTAGGATTGTTTTGATTCAATGTGACAGAACCCAGAATCCTTATAGCATCTATCTATCTTTATAGGTTGATTCTTGTAGGATGTTTAGAGTACTAATATTGATGTCCATGTTTGGATTCATTGTGTACTTTAATGCGTGTTAGGTTAGATGATGTAACGAGAACCCGATCCCTGTAGTATCTATCTATCTTCATAGTTAAACATTTATGGGATGTTCAGAGTACTAATATTGGATCCCCTGTTTGGATTCACTATGTACTTTAATGCGTGTTTACGAGATGGAACAAGTTGACGATTATGTGTTTATGTGGTAGTTGTGATTTAGATAATGAAACGGGTATAATAAAATAAGAACATGGTGGATACGCCGCTGGTACTTCCTATATATAAGTGTTCTTATTTTATTATTCTTGTAGCGTTATCTGGATCACTTTAGGATTTTGTGTATGATTGTTTCAATGTTTGACTATCGAAATCTTCAAAGAATCTTCCATATTTTATATGTTAGATTTTTAGAGGATATCTGAAGTATTATCATGACTCATTGATTTGATTTATATAATACTTACAGAAGTTTTGATTTATTTCAAAACAGTTATTATTAATCCTCGATTGGATTTCTAATAACATATTAACGAGTTTTTACTATGGTTTAAACAAGATTACGATGTAAGGCATAAAATGACTTAGTAATAATCATATTGCCATATACAAACCTATTTTGGCACGAGTTTTCACAATTAAGATTATGTATTGCAATACTAAATTTTTGCCATTCTTTGGCTTCAAGATTTATTTTCGATTAATAGCTCTCGTAGCTGTTAAGGTATTGCAATACCAAATGTTTTGACATTTACCTGGCTAATAAAACCTATGTATTCGCCGGTATTTTTATGCTGACTGTTTTTCACATATGTTTGAGGTTTTCGACTGTTTCAAGCATGCAACGCATAGGACTGCATTCGGGCCTTAGACTTCTAAAACAAAAGAACAATTACATGTATTATTTGTTTGTAAAACGATGTTAATGATATTGAAAAAATTTAGTACCAGTAGTTGTGAGCAATTTGTAACGTGACTCCCCGATATTTCCGCCGCGAGTTGTTGTATTACGCGATTGGGGTGTTACATTATGTGGTATCGTTAACTCCAGAAGAGGTTGTTACAGCGTTTGTCGATGCATTGTTAGTTCAATGGAATGGATTCTTGGAGATTATGAAGTATAATGGCACTTTGCCTACGACCAACATCCATGATTTCATTCAGCTTTTGGAGAACAAAAATAAAGAAGAAATCAGGAAGGCAAAAAGAGTTCCGGTGCCACAAAATCCTGAGATGTATTATGGAAATTGTGGAAGTACTAGCACTGTTGCAAGACCTGCTCAACATGCTCAGCTACAAACGGCTTTCGATCTACTAGAGTACCATCATTTCTTGATCCAAACAACAAAGGTCAACAACAAGCTTGTTATGGAAACACTTCATCAACAGTCAATGCTAGTCAGTTAAGTAATCCAAACACAGTTCGACTAGACACTTCAAGTTTCTCAAAAGTGAGTGTTGTGGTGGCAAAGGAAAATATGGAGTTGTTAAACAGTTTGGTGAGCGCATACTGTGGGTTAGTAGCAGGGCGTATTGGAAACATCAATTTGACTCAGGAAGATTATCAGCAAATAGATAAGGATGAAATGGAATTGATGGATATCAAGTGGGCATTTGCTAGTGCAGTGAGGCGAGCAAAAGACTTCATGGAAAGAACTGGTAGAACAAGCTTGGAAAGCAAGAAGGACACCAAGTATGGTTTCGATAAGCAAGCACTCAAGTGTTTCAACTGTGGTGAACGAGGTCATTTCAAACGGGAATGCACGAAGCCAGCTCAGCATGGGAACCAGAATTCGTTCAGAAATCAAGGTAAACAACCAAATCAGAATCAAACCAGGAATAATGAGCGTGCCTTGATGCCTGTGAACAATTCTTACCAAGCAGGATCATCAAACAACAATCGAGCTCTTATGGTATAAGTTGATGAAGGTTGTGACTGGTCGATTCAACTGGGTTACGGTGATCAGGGTGGAACAGCCTGTTTTGCTGAGGTTGTCAAGGATCTAAAACACGCATGTGGTGGAGAATCTTCAGAAGATGAAAACAGTTCTGGGTATAGTGGAAGTTCAGATGAAGAAAGCTCAAGTTCATGTGAAGACGGTATGGATGAAGTGTCACGTGAGACCATTGATGCAGATATTGAGAAGTTTTTAGATAAAGCTAAAGCAGTGAATGACAGAAGATCAATTTTGGTGGATCAAGCTACTTATTCTTCTTCTTCTCATCATTCAGCCTTTATGGCTAATGTTGGCGGTTCGTCAAGTCAGGTATGTGTCGATGAACCAAAATCTGATAAGTGTGATGGTTGTGTTGACTTAGGAGCTAAATTGTCTGATTTGCAAAGTAAATATGATGACTTGCAAAGCAAATATGACGTGACATTTATTCACTATCAAAATTTGATCGTGGATCTTTCAAAATGCACAGGGGCCAATATGTTTCATAAAAATCATGAAAATGATTTTAAAAAAGTAATTGACACATTAAGAGAAGATCTTGCTGAGCTAAAGAAAACAATTTCAAGAAAACGGACTGCAATAAACAATTACATCAATAGGCTCGAGGAAACACAAAAGGAATTGGCATGTACTAAGTGTGAAAATGAGGCAATCCAGCTTAAGTTAGCTAGTTACTCAAACTCTAGGTATGTGTTGGATCACATCATTGACATACAGAAAAAGAAGAATGATGTCACATGCATTGGATATAAGAAGTGTCCTCCACCTGTTAGACACAATTATACCACGATGCCTGATGAGGAAGATAAGCCTCACTTTGAGCCATCAGTTCCATTAGATCTTGAGGAATTCACAACTGGGCTCGGTTTCAAAAAGGAAGTATCTTCAAATTCGGATGAATCAGCAGATACGAAAGAGTCAATAGCTGAACAAAATCAGGATCCTCCAGTCATTGTTGAGGATACTGATTCTTCAGATGATGAATCCGAGGATACTAACTCAGCACAGTCTGATGCAATGACCAAAGAAGTGGACGTACCTCTCGAGAATCATATTCTATGTGATCCTCCTGCAAAACCTACTAAGACTGTTCTAGTCGAGTCCACTTCTGCAAAAGAGTCCGAGAGTGTGAATTTGTTGTATACTCTGGTTAGTGATGATAAAGTCTATTCAAACAAAGACTTTCCAATTAAGAATGTAAATCAATCTTTAATCAGTATAATTTCGTTGATTTCTGTAAATTTAAAACGATTAATTGACAACTTACTGGTCTGATCGTCTAATAGAACGTGGTTGTCTGATGTCGGATTCCTCAAATGCTCAGCAGCATCATGACCGCCATGGACTTCAGCATCTTCAATTTCAATATCATCTGTGTTTCGTGCGTTACTACTCTGTGGATCCATTTCAAACACTAAGTGCTCATAACCCTAATCGCACACATATAATCGCCAATTTGATACTTAGAAAAATGGAAAATATTTGAAAATGATACAAATCGTAATTACCGGGATGCAAGAGATAACGAACTCGCATTATTCTTGATGTTAGTAAATGTCTGAATTACCCTGCCTCAAGAATGATAAATGTCTAATTTGCCCTTAATAAGAAATCTTAATCCGTACCACGCGTTAAACTCTCCTTATCGCGTACGTGAAGTATGATTAAGGGTTTTGTACATTATACTTTCTCTCTCTCTCTCTCTCTCTCTAAATATATATATATATATATAAATCATTTTTTACCGCAATTTGTTTTTGTAACAACATTGTAAAGAGAGAGAGAGAGATGAAAGAAGATGGTTTATACTATGACCTTGGAAAAGATGTAGTGACTAAAATGGTTGGTAATTGATGATGCATATCTGTGGATGTGACTCGTTACGGTTCGACTCAGTTACGAAGTGAAGGCCGAGGTCAAGATATCCTCCTATCTTGACCCGATACGTCTTTTAGATTATGTTTAATGTAAAACAGTTGCGCATGTGCTTCTGTTAGTTGTTTGTGCTTTATCTTTTGCTGTTATAGTTTTTGCAAGTCTATGTCTTGTGTCTGTATGCAGCCTCCCACGAAGAACTTACCTCTTTGAGGAGTATTGTTCACGAAGAACCTCAGTCCATGAAGAACATTCTTCGTCCATTTCCATCCATGAAAATGCATGATGCTTTGTCATGATGATTCTCATGAAAGACCACTAGTTTTTCGTTGATTATAGTAATTCGTGGGGTTGGGTTCTTTGTTGGGTATGTCCACGAAATATCTCACATGTTCGTGGGCTTTGGACTGATATCACACTACAAGAAAAGTGACCATTAGATACTAAATTATTAGGGACTGATATATCAGTCTCCAATACGTAATATTTGAGACTGATTTATCAGTCACTGATAATATTAGGGACTGATTTCTATGCACCATATATTAGTTACTAGAAATCAGTCTCTAATATCTAAACACCTTAATTGAGACTGAACTTCAGTCGCAAATATGTTTGCATGGTATAGCGTTTTGGAAGGACGATTATTGACTAGTAAATTTTAGTCTCAAATATGTTCCCTCTATAATGAAAAATGACACATCTATGTTGGAGACTAATATCCTGTCTCCAATATAGATGGAACATATTAGGGACTGAATATAAGTTATTAATATTTTCAAGACAACCATAATTAGGGACTGATATTCAGTTTTGAATACGTTTTTACATAGGAAATGATTGGTGACTAATTTTTCAGTGTCCAAATATGTTAAAACTTTTCGAAAACTTATTAGGAACTGATTTTCAGTCTCCAAAGTTTTATACAGAAATAAGAAACAGTGACTGATAATTAGTCTCTAATAATCGATACAAATCATTGTATTTTAAATAAGAAATTACGAACTCAAAATTAGTCCTCATATTTATTGTAACATACTACATTATGGACTAGTATTTAGTTTAAGAAAAGAAATTTTTTTTATAAACAAGCCCAACCCGAGCTTCACTTATCAGGCTCCATCATAGTTAAGTTTAGGCTCGGCTCGGCTTGTTTACACCCTAGTGAATTCGATCATGAATGGGTTTTTTTCTTTTGGGCTTATCATAATATCATTAATGGGCTAAGTAATAAACATACAATCCAAGTTATTATAATGGGCTATATAAATAATTTTATTTAGGCTATATAAATATTTTTTTTATAAAACCGGATGGGTCGAAAACGTATATACCCAAAAAAAAAATTAAACCGGGGGGTCGAAAAAAATATATACCTATTTTTTTTTAAACCGGGGGGGGGGGGGGGGGGGCGAAAACGTATAAACCTACAAATTTCTATATGAAAAATAGATACATAACACTACTCCGCAAAAAGTACGGGGTGTCAGGCGCCTCCCCGGGCCCCTCATATCCTGCGACCCTGAAGCGATGTCCAAGGTTTAAATAGGATGGATGATCCATTAATGATTTTGCAAATCGTCGGCCGATTTCTCGAAGGGATAGCAAATTGGGGAAAGGTAGCTATGTCCAAGGTTTAAATAGGATGGATGATCCATTATACGATCTGGCATTTTCTTTATATTATTTATTGTTAGGATGGATGATCAATTATATGATCTTTTTTTGAACGGATGATCTGGCATTTTCTTTATATGATTTATTGTTATGTTATTATTATTATTAGGAGTTAAATTCCATTTTAGTTCGTGTGGTTTGGGCCATTTCAAAGGTTTGAAATGGTGCCATTGTAGTCCAAATAGTTTTAAATGTTGCTATTTTAGTCCACTGGGTAACTCCTAAATTTTTTGTGTCATAGTCTTTCGTTATAGGTTTATTTCACTTTCATTAACCTAAAAAGTTTAAAAACAATAATTACAACCAGGTAATGTGTAACAATTGATTTAACCAGCCCCAAAAGTCAAATTTTGAAAAGAATTAAGTTATTTTATTTTTCATCGCATTAATATATAACATCTTAAATCTATATATGATAAAAATAAAAGTGAATGAACAGTGTACATAATTCGTGATTTTTTTATGTTAAACAATACCTTATTTTCATTTATTAGACTATGGGGTATGGGGCGTGGGTTGGGTACAAATACCCAAGTCACCACCCCGGGTGGGCTTGGGTTTCGGTGTGGCCTCTTGGGCGGGAGTTTCAGCCCGGACGTTGGGCATGCCTAGCGGTCCTCCGTGGCCGGCTCTCATTGGCTGGGTTGGCTAGGCCATAGCGGCTATGTTTAAATTTTAAAAAATAACCGTTTGGCTTACTATGGGGTATGGGGCGAGGGTTGGGGCGTGGGTTTCGGTGCGGCCTCTTGGGCGGGAGTTTCAGCCCGGGCGTTGGGCATGCCTAGCGGTCCTCCGTGGCTGGCTCTCATTGACTGGGTTGGCTAGGCCATAGCGACTAGGTTTAAATTTTAAAAAATAACCGTTTGGGCAAGCCAAACGGTTCACCCAAGTCACTATAAAACCCCCCAACCCCACCGCCTGTCCACATCGCTACCCCAAACCTTCACTCCACCTACCCGAACCCGCTACCCACACTTGATACCGGCACAACGCGATGAAGGGCCGCTAACCCGGTGAGACCCGTTAGTGGCCGGAAGCTTTCGCTAGCTACCGGCACAACGTGGGGAACGCCCCGCACAATTTAGACGCGTGCCAACACAAGTGGCGCGAGCTACGACCGAAGCTCGACCGTTTTAAAGCCTACTACGATAGCGTCCCGGGCGGTGATATAAGTCACGAAGACTGGGTGGCGGTGGCCAACATCCAGTTCCGGGGCAAGGAGCGAAAGTCGTTTGACAAGCTCGCGCCTGTTCGAAATCTACCTAACGCTTTAGGCTTTTTTTTAATTTTGTAATCCTTTTTTTGTAGAATTTTGTAATTTTTAGGAACTTTTAATAATAGTTTTAGGCTTTTTTTTAATTCTGTTTGTATTTTTTAATTTAGGTATTTTAAAAATTTTTATAAAACTGGCCAACCCACGCGGGCTAGCCACGCCCCGCCATACCGACCCAGCACGTCACTTACCAGCGGGGGGCTCGAAGTCCACGTGTCAACCCATGCCCCAAACCCCCGCCCCACCATACCCCACGGTCGAAAACACCAATGCCTTTCGCGTAACACGCGTCATTTAAAAACACTAGTTAATATAAAAAAGTTTAGAGTTATGGCTGTTGTTAATTGATGTCCCTAACACTATCAAATCAAAATAAAAAATATACATGGCATCTTTCGTTCAGAAAGAAAAAAAAATACAAGGTATTATTTAAGTTGGGAAACCACATCTTAACCAAACTCACTCCTATCATCTTTGCGAAACTCTTGCAACAAATAACCAGAGAAATCGGGATGTCAATCCCCTCCATATCCATGTTTATTTCCAAATATTCAAACCCCATTTCGCTCCAATTACTCTCTCATGAAACCCTCTGTTCTGACTCTATTATATGCCAGCTATTGAAGTCGAAGAAGTTTTGGCGGAGACTCACTCAATCGATCGAGGTTTGCAGAAGATTAAGGTATCAATTGAACTTTTTTCGATATAACGAACACTATCAACATATTCGACAATAATAGATGATATGTGAATATGTTTAATTTTGGTACAGTATAAGAACAGTAATGCCTTGTGCTTCAGTTTGTGGGTTGATGTTATGTAAATGACTGACATTTAATATTATATTCTCTTGTTTCTGTGTGATGGATTGGGGGTGAATTTGATTTGCTATTTTAGATCTTTCGTGTGTTTTATTATAGGTTTTCATGTTCAATTTCAAAAAGAAAAAGTTTTCAAAAAGGCAAAATGAAAGATCGAATGCTTGACTGACATTTAATATTATATTCTCTTGTTTCTGTGTGATGGATTGGGGGTGAATTTGATTTGCTAATTTAGATCTTTCGTGAGTTTTATTATAGGTTTTCATGTTCAATTTCAAAAAGAAAAAGTTTTCAAAAAGGCAAAATGAAAGATCGAACTAGCAACTGTTAACCTCAAAACATAAGCTCATTGCCAGCTCAAACCAAGTTTGATTTGTTAATTGTTAGATGGGTTTACTTAGACCGTGGGGTATGGTGGGTCTTGGGTTGGGGCTTGGGTTGGGCATTGGTTGACACGTGGAATGGGAAAAAAAACCCAAGCCCATGGGTATGGTGGGGCTTGGGTTGGGGGCCACGCCCAAACCCAAGCCCCATACCCCATGGCCTTAAAGTTGTAGTTGCATTGTAATTAGATTTCAAATTTCATGCTATTATGTCATACCGTTTGGTTTATTGGGTTTGCAACTTTGCATATATAATTTGGGGGATGTTAAGTCAGTAATCAATTTAATGCTTATGATTTTGTATTTGTTTTGTTATCATTATGTATATGTATTTTCTTGATTATCTATAATGTTTATAGTTTTTTTGGGTATTTCCATTGGGTAAGGGGTTAACAAAAGTTATTCTTTCTTTTATGAACTAAGCCATCTGTGCAAATTGAGAATGCAAGGTAAAACCAACAACTACAATTTTTTTTTATCATCTAGTAAGTAGTTGATTTGTTTATTTTTGGTTCAAAACATTGGTTGTGTAATGTGTATATCTTTTTGTTATGTTAATTAACTATCAGTTTCCTTGTAGTACAATGTGGATATTTATGTTAATGATGATGGTCCTTACAAGAGCTAGGCCTGAAGAAGATTCCCGAGCACCTACAAATCCATTGGTGGCCGAGGGAAGCGCATCTGCTAGAGTGTCGAGAAAGAACCGTAGACGCAAGTCTAAAGAAATTACAACTACCGGTAAATATCATAAACCTACAAATCAACTATTTGACTTTTTTATGATCTAACCTGACCCGTCTGTTTTGCTAGGTATGTAATACTATGATTTGACTTTTTTCTGTTGACTTTTTACATGTACAAAACTATAAATTTTGATTACAGCTAATCAATATATGTCATATATATTTATGAATAATTCTCTTTAGATTCACCTGCAGAACCACATGTAGATCAACATGTAGAACAATCTGCAGAACAACATGCTAATCCCCCAAAGAGGCGTGGTCCAAGTATAAATCATAGCGTTACAAGGTATTTACAGAATATGCCAGAGGGTTTCAAAATTCCTTTGACACTAGATAAGGCCACAAAAGCCTTTATTAGGACTTCAGCAACCGATTTTGCAACCGAGTTAGGAATAATTGTTCGCGATGTATTTCCGATGAGATTTCACAAATGGGATTCGGTACCGGAAGATGTGAAAACTTTGATGTATGAGAAATTAGAAGTAAGTTGTGTATATCATTCTTTTAATCATTGAGAAGCTATTATGACCTTACGTTTTCATTTGTATTACTAACATATGTATTAAATGCAGGGGAAATTTGAGCTGCTGCGAACAGACAACGTATTAATGGAGTATGTAAATAGTCGACTACATATCCAGTGGAAACGCAGCAGAGGTGTTTTGAGTCAGCATTGGAAGAACAATGGAGGAAAAACGAATCCAAGGTTGAAAAGATCGAATATGCATGGTGATTGTCGGAATCAAGACGATTGGAATCATCTATGCGACTATTGGGAGTCAGAAAAAACCCGGGTGAGTATGTTAATTTTATTTACAAATCATCATTTATATTCACTAATTATGTTCTTGTTTTTTCCGGGTTCTGACATGTATGCCAAGTTTTAATTTTGTAGAAATATAGTGATCAAATGGAACTTAACAGAAAAAAACAAGTAAATATAAGCAGGGGGGCTCTCGGTCAATAGCCAATCATGCATTCAAAATTGTAAGTTTACGCTTTTGGACCCGTAATTTAATAAGTTAATGTTATGTAGTAGTAGAATGTTATAGAAAAATTTATTTATTTGAATAAGAAACTGGTAGGTTTATATATATTATAAAAAGATTGATTTCACTCTTTTTTAGAATATATTTATTCTTCATCATATAAGTTTTATGATGGCAGAGAAATCCCGAGACTCAGCTGCCACCTAGCCCATTAGAAGTTTACTACAAGTTGCACTATAATGCCAAGAAAAAAGGATGGCTAAATGAAGATTCACGTATTGTATATGTAAGCATCTCCCCGTTAAAAGCTTTTGAATTAGATTTTTTTTTTGTCAAATATTTATTTGGGTCTCAAAAAGTTTTAAATGTTATTCTTCTACTTTCGATTATGTTAGGATAATATTTGTAAACAAAAAGAGGAGGCCATGGCTAGATTGAATACCGAAGGAACCATCGTTACTACTGCTATGGAACACGACGTGGAGAGAAAAGCCATCAAAAGTGTATGTGGCTGGGCTAAAACAATACAATCAGCATGGGAGGTAGGTGTTGGTCCTGTGTTAAGGAAAAAAGATAACTGGATGAAATCGGCAGTCGAATCATCTCAACCAGATTCAACTGAGAACGAAGATTTAAGAAATGAGGTTACTGAACTCAAGGAGGAATTGAAACAGAGTAACGAAAAATACGAAAGAGTGACAGAGTTCTTGAGCCGAAAATATCCAGATTTCGAGAGCACAATATCTACAAATGATGCTGGTGAAGATGATGGTTTGAATGGACTACACAACGAAAGTGACAACACTCTCTAGGCAGTTAGTTAAGACGTTTATTATTTTTTTTCTCTAATACTCTTCTAAATTTCAGAAGTGATGAACTGGTGTTATTTTGATTTTCATTGGCTATGGTTATGACATTAATGCTTGAGTTTATTGTGAGTTTAAGAAAGCTAGAATCATTTTGACGAATAATATTAATGTTGTGTTAATGAGAATGGTTTAATATATAAAACTATAAATTCTATCGGCGACTACCTTTTAGTCCTAGAATATATTTGTTAGGAATTCTAAATGCATGTTAGGGACTCAACTAAAATTGTATTTGCAACCATTTTTCAGTATGTAAAAAACCATATTGAAAGTGACACATAGTATTAGTCATTAGAGACTAAAAGATAGTCACTAAAAAAGATATTTGGGACTAACTTAAGCGACTAATTTTCAGACCCTAAATAAACATATTGGAGACTAAAATTATTTGTTATCTTAAACTGATTATTAGTCCCTAAAAGTACATATTAAGTACTAAAATAAGATAGTACGTGAGACTAATTTTTAGTACTTAAAAGAAGCATATTAAGGACCGAAATCATGTCGTACTTGAGACTAATTTTTAGTCTCTAAAACATCTTATTGGATACTGATTTGACATGGAATCACGAACTTAACAAAACTTATTAGGGACAATACAGACATGTTTATAGGACCGATTTTCAGTCCTTAAAGTAATACACCTGGGACTAAACTATCGTAGTATCCGAGACTAATTTTTTAGTCATGGAAGAAATGCATCAGGGACTGAAATGACGTGGTACCGGGAGGTAAGTTTAGGACTGAATTTTTATGTATCTGAGACTGACTATTAGTCCTGTTTGGTGTCATACAATAGGGACTGATTCTTAGTTGTTAAAACCAGTATCTAGTACTAGGTATCCGGGACTGGCTGGGGACTGGCAAATCAGTCCTTGATACCCATTAGGGACTGATTCTTATGCATCAGATACTGATTTTTCAGTCCCCAAAAGTCATTTTCGTGGGTATGCTTTTGTACTTGTCTATAAAAGGACTCACAGAACACAGAAAAGAAGATAAGAGCACACAAGAGAGTTTAGTGAGAGTTTCTTGTAAAACCATCGTACTGTTACTCTTCTGGATGAATATACATTTGAGGTTTAATCGTTGAATCTCTTCTTGTATTTGTGTTCTTTGGCTTAGTTTACATACCCACTTGGATTCCGCACACACCGGTGTGTCGTATAACTCGGAAGTAGGTTTTACTTGATCCGCCGAGTGGACTTCCAAGTGGTATCAGAGCTTTGGCTCTCTTCCTTGTTAAAAACCAAGCGTTTGGTTGTGTTTTTTAGCAAGTTCTTGAAACTTTCTGAAAGTTTGTTTGTGTTTAAAAACAAGATATTAAAGTTTTTGAAAGTAAAATGGGTAAATCTTTGAAAAAAAACTTGTTGTTTGTTAAAAATTTTCATAAAAACCTTGTTAAAACACATGGAGACATGTTAAAATTCGTTTTTTCTTAAAATTTCTAGCAAAATCTTGTTCGCCATATTTTTCCGGTGAGGTGTTTGGCCGAAAAAAGTCACTGGAATATTCTTGTTTAGAAGATAACCTTCAAAATCTTTCTAAAAGGTTGCTTTCCATGTGTCTATCTTTTATCTATATCTGGAAATACACCTACCAACTTTCTATATTTCAGAAACCATATTCTCCTTTAATTGGAAACATTCTACCAACTTTTCACGAAAACCAATTTCTGGGAAACATGAAAACCCACGAAACATAATTTTCAACGAAACATCCATTTTAAAAATTCAATCTCACGAAATATATAGGTTGTTCGTCCATATTAGTTTGAAAATTTCCACATATTTGTTTTATTCTACGAAAAAATATCTACTCACGAAAAACCCATTATCATTTGGACTTGGGCCTATTCATTTGGTTTTTTGTGGGCTTATTCTTTTTGAAATTGGGCTTGGCCTAAATACATTTTTCGTAGGCTTAATTATTCGTGTGATTGCATTTCACCTGTGTTTTTCGTGGGAGTTATTCATGGAGCCTATCTTCACGAATTACCAGTCATATACTTCGTGGACTTTGTGTACTTGGGCTCCAATACTTCGTGGGTTTCCATTTGAATTCTTTGGGCTTGAATCTTTCGTGATCAGTGGGTCTACCATTAAACTCTTCAATGAAATACATATTTCATGGGCCTAATTCCTTTCTTTGTGGACTTAGGCCCAATAGATTATTAATGGATCTGTATACCTCGTGAATATCATAAAAACAAAAGTTTTTCGTGGACTTGTTATTTTTCGTAGAATTTTTTTTTCACAATGAGATTCATAGAAGGTTCACAGTTGGTTTGTAAGTTGGTTATTTTCAATCAATCTATACAGACTTATGGGGTTGGAATACTGATGCTAGTACGAACAACACGTATCATGGTAAGGGTTTAGCGCTTTCATGGGCTCAGTCTCCCACACCCTCGTCCTCATCACAAGCGAGTTTAATTACGGTAAATCAGTGGGCATTTGTTACTAACTAAAATCAAAGTATTCAAAGTCTTCTTTTGAGCGAAAATGAAACCGGAAGTAACAACCGTCCACCAAAACTCATGCATATGAACGAGTATCCTAGATGGCAAGATAGATTTCATACATATATTCTTGGGCAAAACACGGAGTTGTGGTTGTGTTTTACCTCATAATTCGATCAAGCACTTGAAGAAGCCGGTTCAAATCCCGCGTCATTTGCGGATCTTACTGCCGATGAGAATAAGGTATATGATTTAGAGAAGAAGGCGTTCTCAATTCTAACTCAAGCCTTAAACAAATATATTTATCATCAGTTTGCGAGATTCAAAACGAAAAAAGGTTTATGGATGCGTTAAAGGTGAGAGGTCAAGGAAATACGGCGTCACGCAAACTAAGACATGATTTGCTCAAAAAGGAATTCGACGGCTTCATGTGTATGGAAAGGGAGTCGCTGGGAGATATGACAAGTCGATTTATCACTTGTTGAGTGAGTTGGGTAATTATGTGTGACACTTGTGCTCCGTAAACACACACGATGTAGGACACTATTTTTATCAAAGAAACAATGTGTTTTGGTCTCGAAATCTGTTTATTTATGTTTGACAATTTCACGTTTTGATTCTAGTTCATTTTAAAGCTTTAAATTGCTTTCTGGAAAGTTATACGCGAACTGATGCGTAAACGTAATCAGTTTAATGCGGCAAACACTCCGGAATAGTGACATAGGCTTAACATACCTTAAATAACTTTTATTTAACTTAGAAATAGGTTTTAAAAGCTTTGGTGCGTCAAAAACAAGTTCATTCACACTCAGGGACTATTTGCGTCAAACTACGAATGCTTGCTGATTTCCATAGTATCGAATATTCCGGAACTTGATCATAAGTTAAATATGCCCTAAATATCCTTTACATAGCTTAGAAATAGGCTTTGAGGTGTTTGGTGCACAAAAATAAACTTTCTGATCAATAGTGACTAAAAGCGTCAAAAAGTGCACAAGTTTGCATTTACGCGCATATCCCACGTTCTGAATATATCCGGACATCCAAAAATTTATGTAATCATTAAAATATTTTATTTTAGTGATTGGCATGATAAAATTCCATTCGTCGTGTAATTTGGATCGTTTTTGCGTTCGTTACGATTTCCGTCGTAATTAACCGAACAACGCAACCGTACGACCAAACAAACCGACATCCGAGATATTTTTGAGCACATTTCAAGTTCCCTATACTTTAACTTAATTTTATATCCTTTAAATGGGGTTAACAGGGCTTAAAAGTGCCAAAAAAATCAAGTTTTACAAGTGCAGGGACCATTTTTGAAATTTCTGGCAGATACATTGAACTTGGTCCATTTTTAAGGTTTTGATGGTTTAAACCCATGGGTTTACACTCTATGGGCTGGAATTTGATGGTTTTAAGTATTCCCATGGTTTTGAAAACCATGTGCCCAAGTGGAGGGCCAAGATCAAGGCACGAAACGCGAGAAACGATCCTAACGGTTCTCCGAAATCTATAAATACCCAAGCTCCCATTCCATTTTCCTCACACCTTGATCTAATTTTATGCTCTAAGTTGAAGCTTTATGCTTCATACCTGAGTATTTAGATCAAGTTCTTCCTAGCTTGGACCCTTTGTAAGCTTGTTTCGTTCTTTTATGCGTTTTTAAGCGTGAAAGTCAAACAGTGTTTGACTTTCAGCTTTGACCAGTCTATGGTCAACACGAAGTTCGTTTGAACCTCGCAACGTGAGCGTAATCACGATGGTTATAGTCCCTTGTGACTATACCTACTGATTACCACGTTGATTAGGTGTAGTGACGAGTCATAGTTTCGCTCAAAATACGCGTTTATGCGTATTTTGCAACCAAACTATTATTACGTATCAAAACCATTTGTTTTGATATCAAACTTGTTTTTCTAACTTAGTTAAACATGTTCCAACATGTTTAGCTCGTCACTTTTAGTTTTGTGCTTGTTTAGAGTCATAAGTCAAGCGGTCTAAACCACCGCTTAGACTTTCAAACCCGACCCATTTGGTCGATCATTAGGATCCGACCAAACATATAACGTGACCATAGTTGTATAGGGAATAACCTTCCGAGGTTATATCTTATGGTCATGTCGTTTAGTTAGTTGTTTGATAGGTAGTTTATATGCCTTAGGTAAAATGACCAAAATACCCTTTTCATGCATAATTGGTATTTAAGCATATGTAACTTAAACTTTTGTCACTTAACTGATTTTACAACATGTTTAAACATGTTTAGGCATATAATACCTGTCATAGGACTAGTTAGGCGATCCGAACGCATTTTACGCAAACGACGCGTTAAAGTAGCGTAACCTACCTAAACGGGTCGTAATGGGTCGTAAGCACTTAGGATAGGTTCTGATTTAGAATGTAGGCTTTGTTAAACCAAATCACATGAGTTCCAATACTCATTTGGTTTACAAGACCTCATTCTACCCGACCTTCCGATTTAGGTGTCGATTCACTAACATAGTATCCGTTACCCTAGGAACCGCTTCAACACTTGAACACTTGATCCTTTGAGCCTTGTTATATCTCTTGAACCGAAGCTATACTCACTCCCAGGCGAGTACATAGTTCCCCTCTTTTACTGTTTCCAAATGTTTTGGGGTGATTCATATGTGTAATCGATTGGTTTTCAAAATGTATGGCATATATGTGTTCACTAAGTGCTTTTATGTGTATTATTCTGATTATGCAAATGCGATGTTTATCTGAATCCTTAAGTGATCTACCTATCTTCAGAGTTAGACTGTTATAGGATATTTGAAGTACAGTCTTAGATCTTCCTATATTCATAGTAAGGTTTTTAAGAAGTACTTTGCGACTCGATGGTTGGTTGTGTGTAGATTGTTGGTGATTTAGATAACGAAACTAGATAATACAATAAGCACATGGTGGATACGCCGCTGGTACTTCATATATATAAGTGTGCTATTGTATTACCCTTCATGGCGTTATCCCGAATCACCATTAGGATTTAGGATTGTTTTGATTCAATGTGACAGAACCCAGAATCCTTATAGCATCTATCTATCCTTATAGGTTGATTCTTGTAGGATGTTTAGAGTTAGACGATGTAACGAGAACCTGATCCATGTAGTATCTATCTATCTTCATAGTTAGACATATATGGGATGTTTAGAGTACTAATATTGGAGCCCCTGTTTGGATTCATTATGTACTTTAATGCGTGTTTACGAGATGGAACAAGTTGACGATTATGTGTTTATGTGGTAGTTGTGATTTAGATAACGAATCAGGTATAATAAAATAAGAACATGGTGGATACGCCGCTGGTACTTCCTATATATAAGTGTTCTTATTTTATTATTCTTGTAGCGTTATCTGGATCACTTTAGGATTTTGTGTATGATTGTTTCAATGTTTGACTATCGAAATCTTCATAGAATCTTCCATATTTTATATGTTATATTTTTAGAAGATATCTGAAGTATTATCATGACTCATTGATTTGATTTATATAATACTTACATAATGTTTGATTTATTTCAAAACAGTTATTATTAATCCTCGATTGGATTTCTAATAACATATTAACGAGTTTTCACGATGGTTTAAATGAGATTACGATGTAAGGCATAAAATGACTTAGTAATAATCATATTGCCATATACAAACCCATTTTGTCACGAGTTTTCACAATTAAGATTATGTATTGCAATACTAAATTTTTGCCATTCTTTGGCTTCAAGATTTATTTTCGATTAACAGCTCTTGTAGCTGTTAAGGTATTGCAATACCAAATGTTTTGCCATTTACTTGGCTAATAAAACCTATGTATTCGCCGGTATTTTTATGCTTACTGTTTTTCACATATGTTTCAGGTTTTCGACTGTTTCAAGCATGCAACGCATATGACTGTATTCGGGCCTTAGACTTCTAAAACAAAAGAACAATTACATGTATTCTTTGTTTGTAAAACGATGTTAATGATATTGAAACAATTTAGTACCAGTAGTTGTGAGCAATTTGTAACATGATTCCCTGATATTTCGCCGCGTGTTGTTGTATTACGCGATTGGGGTGTTACAGATTAGTGTCAGAGCACTGGTTATTGGGAATTAGGTTATTAGCATGCCTTAAACCTAGTCTATAACCTTCCTAGGACCCAAACATGAGTAGACTTAGGATTTCTTTCCTAATCCTCATCCTTATTCGTGCCACAACTACTCTATGAATTACAAATCATCTAGCCTTAGATGATTTATCCTGAACCTTAGGCTTCATGCCTTCGGGTATTCCTCAAAATGTTTTCTCAAAACATTTTCATTGAAATATTTTTTTTAAAATGTTTTCTTAAATGTTTTTATCAAAATATTTTGCAAACGTGTTTTATCTCAAACGATTTGTATCAAAATATTTCTTAAATGTTTTCCTCAAACGTTTTCATCGAAATCTTGGGTTTTAATAATGTGAACACATGCAATCTGGAAGGGTGGATGCCTGTACCCCGAGTTTTCTGTCTAAGGCTAGAGTGTTCGTACAAATCCGCATTATCTGACCAGTCACTCTTACCTGGGAACTCTTAGGGTGAGTGTCTACTTATAGGCTAAAGCATGTCTTCGTGAAGCATTATAAAGACCTATCCATCTTGACCCTACTGAATGATTTCTAAACGACCTTTGTAACACTACTCATTCATATTACCCTCGGTAATATGTTTGCTCTTCGCGACAACTGAAACAACTTTCCTTTCCCAATACTATTTCATCATATTACCTTCGGTGATATGTTTGATTCGATGCAGTTGAAATGAATTCCATTTCATTTCACGACACTACGAGATCCTATTTCATTTTCAAAACACTACCCTTGTCTTTCAAAATTTCAAATTTTTACCATTCGTATGAGTATTTTCAAAATATCAAACACAAAGTTTCTTTGTTTTAAAATTTTAATTCAAAACATTTTGTCTTAAAAACAATAAATTTTTAACAGGTAAAGAATTTTACAATACATACCATTAACTCGGTTTGTATTCTCTCATCCAAAAATATTACAAAAGTTATTTTCAAACAACTCTTATTTCAAAACAAAATTCACAACACTGTATTATCTAAATACAATAACAAGACTTATAAACAAGATTTGACTATATCAAAGTTAACGCTAAATTTTCTAAGTACAAGAAACGAAACACCAAAACTACTAATGAGAATTCGAAAGGAACAAAGGCCAAATCTTCTAAAAAAAATTCTAGGAAGCGCAAGACTTCAAAGAGTTTTGCAATTCCTGCACCTGTTCCACTAAACTCAGTACCCTTTAAAGGATTTTATCACGGAAAGCAACCTCGATGCAACCATTGCGAATATCATCATGCAACAAATTCTCCTTGTCGCCAGTGTACAATCTGTGGTCTATTTGGATATCTAGCTGCAACCTGTCGTATCCAGAGTCAAGCAACCCCTACTCAGACTCGCCCTAGAGCATGTTTCAATTGTGGTGAATTTAATCATTTCAAGCGAAACTGCCCTAAGCTTTCCAATGCTAATGGACGAGTGTTCAACGTCAACGAGGCTCAAGCTAATGATCAAGCGCTTATGATCATTTGAACCTCTAAATTTCCTGTTTATTTTCGAAAACAATGTACATATTTTAACTATTTTTGTAATGACAGTATAAATTTCAAGAAGTTTATCTTTATCTTTGTTATTCAATTTCCAATTTCAAACTCTAATGTGATTACACCATGGGTAATTATAATTACATGCTAATTTTGAGGATTCCGTTCTTTAGGAACTAAATCTTATAATGTAGCATAATATGATTGCACTCGGGTGGATTCTTACAAACTTGGTGACACGATCAATACGAATACTATGAACAAGTTAATATTGTTTTATGATCATAACACTACATGCATGATTTGTTTATCTAATGTGTATAGTACATGATTATAAATATAATTTGCTTCGTATGATGATTTAACGTACTTAGTATATTAACTTAGCATACCTAGAACATGATATGAAAACATTTCTTGATATGCTTACATTATGATGATAATGTATGATTTGTATATGTTGCGTTCTACCTGTTTGGTTAAGTATGAAACATATATAAATATTCGTACTAGAATAAAATACCTGCTACTAAATTTGTTTTATGCAAAATAAGTAGTGCTATTATTGCTATTATGAAATACAATTCGATTTGATAGATGTTATTCTGTGACGATGTTTATTTGATTTAGACGATAGTTCGACCTTATTATTTGTTTACGCTCGCTTAACAAGAGGAGCTATGTGGACCATGCGACGAAACGAGTAATTATGGGTGCACACTTAATTACGAGATTCGACGCATGAGAATCATAGTAAGCCTTGTTAAGTATGGTGGCATAAAATCTAGAGTGATTAAGGTAACGGGAGGAGTATGATGCGATAAGAACATGGTGGATACGCCGATGGTACTTCCTATATATAAGTGTTCTTATTGTGTTATTCTTCAGAACATTACCGAGATCACTTGCTGATTTTATGATATCTTGGACCATTATGTGATTATGTGTTTATTTGTTATTTGTGTGGTTATTCCCGATGGACGACAGCGAGTACATTCATTAACTCAAATCGAGCCGACCGGGAGTATAATATGGTGTTAAAGATGACGATCTTGATGCCATAGGTATGTTGACCCGTCTCCTATGCATGAGATGCTCATGGTGCATTGGATGTACCTCGTGGGACGTTAGAAACCGCGTTGTGTAGGGCTTGAATGTACACCCCTTTGTTTGCTAGGAATTACACTAGGAGCTTAGTATAACATAGTGCCATACTAAGATGATTTTGGAACACTAGTCGACTTTCACAAGTTTCAAAGGGTTGAATACCTTGAGATACTTTGAATATCCCAAATCACATTTTGAATTCCCTGAAATTACCAACACCAAATGATGCTCCGCATCTTTGGGATCCAGAAATCTGCTTATCCATTAGTTGTTTCAACTTCACTCTACGGTTTCCTTCGAATAAATTTCGGGACGAAATTTCCTGAAGTAGGGGAGAGTGTGACACTTATGCTCCGTAAACACACCCGATGTAGGACACTATTTTTATCAAAGAAACAATGTGTTTTGGTCTCGAAATCTATTTATTTATGTTTGACAATTTCACGTTTTGATTCTAGTTCATTTTCAAGCTTTAAATCGCTTTCTGGTAAGTTATACGCGAACTGATGTGTAAACGTAATCAGTTTAATGTGGAAAACACTCCAAAATAGTGAAATAGGCTTAACATACCTTAAATAACTTTTATATAACTTAGAAATAGGTTTTAAAAGCTTTGGTGCATCAAAAACAAGTTAATTCACACTCAGGGACTATTTGCGTCAAACTGCGAAAGCCTGCTGATTCACATAGTATCGAATATTCCGGAACATGATCATAAGTTAAATATGCCCTAAATATCCTTTACATAGCTTAGAAATAGGCTTTGAGGTGTTTGGTTCGCAAAAATAAACTTTCTGATCAATAGGGACTAAAAGCGTCAAAAAGTGCACAAGTTTGCATTTACGCGCATATCCCACGTTCTGAATATATCCGGACATCCAAAAATTTATGTAATCATTAAAATATTTTATTTTAGTGATTGGCATGATAAAATTCCATTCGTCGCGTAATTTGGATCGTTTTTGCGTTCGTTACGATTTCCGTCGTAATTAACCGAACAACGCAACCGTACGAACAAACAAACCGACATACGAGATATTTTTGAGCAAATTTCAAGTTCCCTATACTTTAACTTCATTTTAGATCCTTGAAATGGGGTTAACAGGGCTTAAAAGTGCCAAAAAAATCAAGTTTTACAAGTGCAGGGACCATTTTTGAAATTTCTGGCAGATACATTGAACTTGGTCCATTTTTAAGGTTTTGATGGTTTAAACCCATGGGTTTACACTCTATGGGCTGGAATTTGATGGTTTTAAGTATTCCCATGGTTTTGAAAACCATG
The DNA here is from genome assembly GCA_030545235.1 of Helianthus tuberosus. Taxonomy (NCBI): domain Eukaryota; kingdom Viridiplantae; phylum Streptophyta; class Magnoliopsida; order Asterales; family Asteraceae; genus Helianthus; species Helianthus tuberosus. Next base: position 82,470,417 of record CM060395.1, read on the forward strand.
TGCCCAAGTGGAGGGCCAAGATCAAGGCACGAAACGCGAGAAACGATCCTAACGGTTCTCCGAAATCTATAAATACCCAAGCTCCCGTTCCATTTTCCTCACACCTTGATCTAATTTTATGCTCTAAGTTGAAGCTTTATGCTTCATACCTGAGTATTTAGATCAAGTTCTTCCTAGCTTGGACCCTTTGTAAGCTTCTTTCGTTCTTTTATGCGTTTTTAAGCGTGAAAGTCAAACAGTGTTTGACTTTCAGCTTTGACCAGTCTATGGTCAACACGAAGTTCGTTTGAACCTCGCAACATGAGCGTAATCACGATGGTTATAGTCCCTTGTGACTATACCTACTGATTACCACGTTGATTAGGTGTAGTGACGAGTCATAGTTTCGCTCAAAATACGCGTTTATGCGTATTTTGCAACCAAACTATTATTACGTATCAAAACCATTTGTTTTGATATCAAACTTGTTTTTCTAACTTAGTTAAACATGTTCCAACATGTTTAGCTCGTCACTTTTAGTTTTGTGCTTGTTTAGAGTCGTAAGTCAAGCGGTCTAAACCACCGCTTAGACTTTCGAACCCGACCCATTTGGTCGATCATTAGGATCCGACCAAACATATAACGTGACCATAGTTGTATAGGGAATAACCTTCCGAGGTTATACCTTATGGTCACGTCGTTTAGTTAGTTGTTTGATAGGTAGTTTATATGCCTTAGGTAAAATGACCAAAATACCCTTTTCATGCATAATTGGTATTTAAGCATATGTAACTTAAACTTTTGTCACTTAACTGATTTTACAACATGTTTAAACATGTTTAGGCATATAATACCTGTCATAGGACTAGTTAGGCGATCCGAACGCATTTTACGCAAACGACGCGTTAAAGTAGCGTAACCTACCTAAACGGGTCGTAATGGGTCGTAAGCACTTAGGATAGGTTCTGATTTAGAATGTAGGCTTTGTTAAACCAAATCACATGAGTTCCAATACTCATTTGGTTTACAAGACCTCATTCTACCCGACCTTCCGATTTAGGTGTCGATTCACTAACATAGTATCCGTTACCCTAGGAACCGCTTCAACACTTGAACACTTGATCCTTTGAACCTTGTTATATCTTTTGAACCAAAGCTATACTCACTCCCAGGCGAGTACATAGTTCCCCTCTTTTACCATTTCCAAATGTTTTGGGGTGATTCATATGTGTAATCGATTGGTTTTCAAAATGTATATCATATATGTGTTCACTAAGTGCTTTTATGTGTATTATTCCGATTATGCAAATGCGATGTTTATCTGAATCCTTAACTAATCTACCTATCTTGATAGTTAGACTCTTATAGGATATTTGAAGTACAGTCTTAGATCTTCCTATCTTAATAGTAAGGTTTTTAAGAAGTACTTTGCGACTCGATGGTTGGTTGTGTGTAGATTGTTGGTGATTTAGATAACGAAACTAGATAATACAATAAGCACATGGTGGATACGCCGCTGGTACTTCCTATATATAAGTGTGCTTATTGTATTACCCTTCATGGCGTTTTCCCGAATCACCATTAGGATTTTGGATTGTTTTGATTCAATGTGACAGAACCCAGAATCCTTATAGCATCTATCTATCTTTATAGGTTGATTCTTGTAGGATGTTTAGAGTACTAATATTGATGTCCATGTTTGGATTCATTATGTACTTTAATGCGTGTTAGGTTAGATGATGTAACGAGAACCCGATCCCTGTAGTATCTATCTATCTTCATAGTTAGACATTTATGGGATGTTCAGAGTACTAATATTGGATCCCCTGTTTGGATTCACTATGTACTTTAATGCGTGTTTACGAGATGGAACAAGTTGACGATTATGTGTTTATGTGGTAGTTGTGATTTAGATAATGAAACGGGTATAATAAAATAAGAACATGGTGGATACGCCGCTGGTACTTCCTATATATAAGTGTTCTTATTTTATTATTCTTGTAGCGTTATCTGGATCACTTTAGGATTTTGTGTATGATTGTTTCAATGTTTGACTATCGAAATCTTCAAAGAATCTTCCATATTTTATATGTTAGATTTTTAGAAGATATCTGAAGTATTATCATGACTCATTGATTTGATTTATATAATACTTACAGAAGTTTTGATTTATTTCAAAACAGTTATTATTAATCCTCGATTGGATTTCTAATAACATATTAACGAGTTTTTACTATGGTTTAAACAAGATTACGATGTAAGGCATAAAATGACTTAGTAATAATCATATTGCCAAATACAAACCTATTTTGTCACGAGTTTTCACAATTAAGATTATGTATTGTAATACTAAATTTTTGCCATTCTTTGGCTTCAAGATTTATTTTCGATTAACAGCTCTCGTAGCTGTTAAGGTATTGCAATACCAAATGTTTTGACATTTACCTGGCTAATAAAACCTATGTATTCGCCGGTATTTTTATGCTGACTGTTTTTCACATATGTTTGAGGTTTTCGACTGTTTCAAGCATGCAACGCATAGGACAGCATTCGGGCCTTAGACTTCTAAAACAAAAGAACAATTACATGTATTCTTTGTTTGTAAAACGATGTTAATGATATTGAAAAAATTTAGTACCAGTAGTTGTGAGCAATTTGTAACGTGACTCCCCGATATTTCCGCCGTGAGTTGTTGTATTACGCGATTGGGGTGTTACATTATGTGGTATCGTTAACTCCAGAAGAGGTTGTTACAAAGTTTGTCGATGCATTGTTAGTTCAATGGAATGGATTCTTGGAGATTATGAAGTATAATGGCACTTTGCCTACGACCAACATCCATGATTTCATTCAGCTTTTGGAGAACAAAAATAAAGAAGAAATCAGGAAGGCAAAAAGAGTTCCGGTGCCACAAAATCCTGAGATGTATTATGGAAATTGTGGAAGTACTAGCACTTTTGCAAGACCTGCTCAACATGCTCAGCTACCAACGGCTTTTGTTTCAAGCACCGATATGTATGGAACACCACAACCAGTTGCCTCAGAACAAGGCTATCGATCTACTAGAGTACCATCATTTCTTGATCCAAACAACAAAGGTCAACAACAAGCTTGTTATGGAAACACTTCATCAACAGTCAATGCTGGTCAGTTAAGTAATCCAAACACAGTTCGGCTAGACACTTCAAGTTTCTCAAAAGTGAGTGTTGAGGTGGCAAAGGAAAATATGGAGTTGTTAAACAGTTTGGTGAGCGCATACTGTGGGTTAGTAGCAGGGCATATTGGAAACATCAATTTGACTCAGGAAGATTATCAGCAAATAGATAAGGATGAAATGGAATTGATGGATATCAAGTGGGCATTTGCTAGTGCAGTGAGGCGAGCAAAAGACTTCATGGAAAGAACTGGTAGAACAAGCTTGGAAAGCAAGAAGGAGACCAAGTATGGTTTCGATAAGCAAGCACTCAAGTGTTTCAACTGTGGTGAACGAGGTCATTTCAAACGGGAATGCACGAAGCCAGCTCAGCATGGGAACCAGAATTCGTTCAGAAATCAAGGTAAACAACCAAATCAGAATCAAACCAGGAATAATGAGCGTGCCTTGATGCATGTGAACAATTCTTACCAAGCAGGATCATCAAACAACAATCGAGCTCTTATGGTATAAGTTGATGAAGGTTGTGACTGGTCGATTCAACTGGGTTACGGTGATCAGGGTGGAACAGCCTGTTTTGCTGAGGTTGTCAAGGATCTAAAACACGCATGTGGTGGAGAATCTTCAGAAGATGAAAACAGTTCTGGGTATAGTGGAAGTTCAGATGAAGAAAGCTCAAGTTCATGTGAAGACGGTATGGATGAAGTGTCACGTGAGACCATTGATGCAGATATTGAGAAGTTTTTAGATAAAGCTAAAGCAGTGAATGACAGAAGATCAATTTTGGTGGATCAAGCTACTTATTCTTCTTCTTCTCATCATTCAGCCTTTATGGCTAATGTTGGCGGTTCGTCAAGTCAGGTATGTGTCGATGAACCAAAATCTGATAAGTGTGATGGTTGTGTTGACTTAGGAGCTAAATTGTCTGATTTGCAAAGTAAATATGATGACTTGCAAAGCAAATATAACGTGACATTTATTCACTATCAAAATTTGATCGTGGATCTTTCAAAATGCACAGGGGCCAATATGTTTCATAAAAATCATGAAAATGATTTTAAAAAAGTAATTGACACATTAAGAGAAGATCTTGCTGAGGTAAAGAAAACAATTTCAAGAAAACGGACTGCAATAAACAATTACATCAATAGGCTCGAGGAAACACAAAAGGAATTGGCATGTACTAAGTGTGAAAATGAGGCAATCCAGCTTAAGTTAGCTAGTTACTCAAACTCTAGGTATGTGTTGGATCACATCATTGACATACAGAAAAAGAAGAATGATGTCACATGCATTGGATATAAGAAGTGTCCTCCACCTGTTTGACACAATTATACCACGATGCCTGATGAGGAAGATAAGCCTCACTTTGAGCCATCAGTTCCATTAGATCTTAAGGAATTCACAACTGGGCTCAGTTTCAAAAAGGAAGTATCTTCAAATTCGGATGAATCAGCAGATGCGAAAGAGTCAATAGCTGAACAAAATCAGGATCCTCCAGTCATTGTTGAGGATACTGATTCTTCAGATGATGAATCCGAGGATACTAACTCAGCACAGTCTGATGCAATGACCAAAGAAGTGGACGTACCTCTCGAGAATCATATTCTATGTGATCCTCCTGCAAAACCTACTAAGACTGTTCTAGTCGAGTCCACTTCTGCAAAAGAGTCTGAGAGTGTGAATTTGTTGTATACTCTGGTTAGTGATGATAAAGTCTATTCAAACAAAGACTTTCCAACTAAGAATGTAAATCAATCTTTAATCAGTAAAATTTTTGATGATTCGACAAGTAAGTATTTGGGAGAGTCGAGTTTACGAGTTGTGGTAACACAATGTCCTCCGATTCCAAAAGCTGAAATTCGAAAACAATATGGGAACCAGAAGTTACCAATAGATAAAAATCAGCAAAACCACACTAAACCAAAAGGAAAATCAACAACCCAAGGTCGAAAGGAACAGAACCAACGAAAGAACCAAAAGATGAACTTTGTGAAGTCGAAGGGAACCAATAAACTTGAAACATTTGAAAACAAGTCTAACGTAGATTATGTTAATCAAGTTAAAATTTTAAAAGAAATGGTCAAAGCACTTCAGGACCAAGTACTTCGAAATCACAAAGTTCCTCAACAAGACATCAACATGATACTTCGGGGTTTGTTGAACGAAGATCATGTTTCGAGTGTGGTGAATTTGGACATGTCATTCGAAATTGTCCATATCTTCATAAGTTAAAGGCTAAAGCTGATGTTCCGTGTGAGCAAAGTTACCAAAAGCGATTTGTTTCTCCAAAACAAGATCCCCGTCTTGTGAAAGAATGGCAGAAGAAACAGAAACGCAAGAAAATCAAGGTAATTGAAAAGGCTCTTAAAACCGATGTGGTTCAAAAATAGTATGTTTCTATCAAACCAGAAAATTCTAAAAATTCAAACAATCACGAAGTTAAAGTTTCAAACAATCAAACTGGTAAAACTCAACAGACATGGAAACCTAAATTGGTCACAAATTCAGGGGGAGCATCACTATTTCCAAACCATCACGAAGTTGAAATAACTTTTGTCGATGAAAATGGAAGACCCAAGTCCACGAAGGCTTGGGTCCCCATCTCCAACTGATCATTTGAGTATATGTGAAGGGTGTTCCAGGAGGAACTATTAGTAGTCTTTGGATTGTTGATAGTAGAGCATCCCGGCACATGACAAGCGACATAAGACTTCTCTACGACGTCAAATCTATTAGAGGAGGTTATGTTGCTTTTGCTGGAGATAAAGGCGGATATATTACTGGTGAAGGAATGGCATCCAACGGGGTTGTGAGTTTTGACAAGATCAATTTTGTGCAACAGCTTGATCACAATCTTCTCAATGTTTCTCAAATCTTTGATAAGAAGTTTTCGGTGCACTTTGATGCTAATGGATGTTATGTGCTGAAGCCCGGTTTCAATATTCCCAAAGACTGGATTCTCTTATATGCACCAAGGATTAATGATTTATATGTCCTTGATATGAGCCAATTAATTACAACGTCTACACAAGTAACCTGTTTTGTTTCTAAAGCAATAGAAAATGAGTCAATCTCTTGGAACAGGCGGATGGGATACATTCACTAAAGGAAAATGAATCAACTGGTGAAGAATAAGTTAGTGAATGGTGTTCCCGTTAAAAACTTTCATCTTCAAGACGTTTGTGTTTCATGCCAAAAAGGAAAACAAAGTAAGAATCGCACCCGATAAAGAAGATCAACACGGTAGCAGTGCCGCTTTAATGCTTACACATGGATTTGTTCGGTCCTGTCAAGCATAAAAGCATTAGCAATGACTCATACTACCTCGTAGTGACAGATGATTATTCAAGATTTTCTTAGGTGGCGTTTATGGCACACAAGAGTGAAACTTTCGAAATTATCATAAACTTGATCACTACGATTGAGAATTTGTATACTTTGAAAGTGAGACGCATACGCAACGACAATGGAACTGAATTTAAGAAACATGCTATGGAGGAGTTCTGTAGATCCAAAGGTATTCTTCATGAATTCAGTTCTAGATACACTCCTTAACAAAATGGTGTCGCGGAGCGTAAGAACCGAACATTGATCGAAACTGTAAGGACTATGTTGGTAGAGTCACAGTTGCCCATTCCCTTATGGAGTGAAGATGTGGCTTCTGCATGCTACACGATGAACTGAGTCCTTACCGTAAAAAGACATAACAAGATCTGCTTTGAGCTACTGCACAAACAGAAACCAGATTTACAATTTCTTGAACTGTTTGGGGCTCCTTGCACTATGATCGATCCTGATGGAAAGTTTGGGGCAAAAGCAATTGAGGGATACTTTCTAGGGTATGCCACCCTGAATTTAAGGGTTTGGAATCTTGATACAAAAAGGATCGAGGAATGGTCTGAATTCAGAGTACAAAGGCATACCTTGCTAGTCAGATGTCCTGGTCAGCCGTGGATGTTTGAGTACGATGAATTTTTCAATTAGATAAATATTGAAGAAGATGTAATGGATGCTGTGGCACAGATGTTATTCGAGAGTGACAACGCAACAGAGTCACCATTTGTTTGTCCAATTATTGTCAACAATCAAGAATCATCTTCAGTCAACAATAATGCTCTCGATAATGAGGATTTTCGCGATGCTGCTGAACTGAACGAATCTTCAGAGGATGATGAGTTTCTCGACGCAGACCAAGAAGTTCCTGCAACAGTTGTGCATGGTACTTCTGAGGCTACACCTCTAGTGGACTGCCCTAAAACAGCTGAAGCTACTGCATCATCCTCTTCACCAGTTTAGGGTATTGATTTGGTTGTTGATCTCAACTTCAGCAATTTGGGTACAAATATTCCAGTTCTGGATAATCTAGAAATGAGAATTCATAATACCCATCCTCAACAAAACATAATTGGTAATATTCAAAGTGGCGTGCAGACGGGGAATCATTTGAGAAACAACAACAATGTTGGCTTGTATGCAGCGATTAGAAAATCTGGTTTGCAAAATGATTGGTCCTTCGCGTGTTATGTCTCACAAGAAGAATCAAGGTCTTGGAAAGAAGCGATAAATGATAATTCTTGGGTGGAATCTATGCAGGAGGAACTGCAACAATTCCAGAAGCTTGGTGTCTAGAAACTGGTTGAAAAACCTGAGAATTACAAGAAGATTGGCAAGCGTTGGGTTTTCAAGAGAAAAAAGGATGACTGTGGTCTAGTCGTCTGAAACAAGGCGAGATTAGTTGTTCAGGGTTTTCGTCTGGTAGAAGGGATAGACTACAACGAAGTTTATGCCCCAGTTGCACGTCTTGAAGCTATTCGAATTTTTCTAATCTATGCTTCCTACAAAGGATTCAAGGTTTATCAAATGGACGTAAAAAGTGCATTTCTTCATGGTGTGGTTGAAGAAGAGGTGTATGTCGAACAACCTCCGGGTTTTGAAGATCCTATTCATCCTGGTCGGGTTTGGTTGCACAACAAAGCTCTCTACGGATTACATCAACCACCGAGAGCTTGGTATGCAACCTTATCGAACTACCTACTGGAGAATGGTTTTCGCCGAGGTCTTATCAATTGCACTCTTTTCATCAAAGAAAAGGATGGAGATCTTCTGTTGGTTTAGGTATACGTAGATGATATTATTTTTGGTTCAACTAACAATGTTTTGTGTAGGGACTTCAAGCGTGTTATGAAGGAGAAATTCGAGATGAGCGCCATGGGGGAAATGAACTTCTTTTTGGGCCAAAAAGCTCAACAAACGGAGTCTGGGATATTCATCCATCAGACTAAATATGTCGGTGACATCTTGAGCCGGTTCTAGATGTCCGAAGCGACGCCCATTGGTACCCCACTTCCGCAGAATCACGGGATTACTCCAGAATTGAAGGGTGAAAGCGTTAACTTTTCACTTTACTGTACAATGATCGGATCTCTTATGTATCTCACAGCTTCGAGGCCCGACATAATGTATCCTACGTGCCTGCTCGCCCAATATCAAGCCAACCCGAAGGCCTCACATCTGGCAGCTGTAAAAAGGATTTTCCGCTATTTGAAGGGTTGCCCGGACACCGGTCTCTGGTACCCTAGGGATGATAGCTTTGACTTGATCGCGTTCAGCGATTCTGATTTTGGTGGCTGCAAAATCGATGGCAAATCCACAATGGCTGGATGTCAGTTTTTAGGAAATCGCCTGGTCACATGGTAGTGCAGGAAGCAGACTTGTATCGCTACATTGACTTGTGAAGCCGAGTATATTGCTGCCTCAAGTTGTTTCTCTCAAGTTCTGTGGATCCAACAACAAATGCGAGACTACGGTTTTGAATTCCTATCTACTCCTATTTTTGTTGATAATTCTGTTGCCTTACAAATCACTAGAAATCTTGTGCAGCATTCAAAGACCAAACACATCGAGATCAAATATCACTTCATACATGTTGTTTTGATAAAAGACTTATCGATGTTGTTAAGGTCCACACCGATGACCAACGTGCCGACCTTTTTACCAAAGGATTTGACAAATCAGGTTTTGACTTTTTACTAATGGAAAACGGCATAATGGTCAAGCAAGAGTAAACCGACATCGGAAAATCGCTTTTATAAATATCTATTTGTGTTTTTAATTTCTCATACTTTTTGCATTTTAGGGGGAGTAATGTCAAACGAAAAAACAAAAACATTGAAAATTTCCAAAAATACAAAAACATCGAAAAATTGAAAAACCACAAAAACAATAGAAAAACAAAAATGAGTTTCTTGGTGAGTAAAGAGAAAATGATAGTACATCAGTGGTCTGTCGAAACCTCTTTGAACTTAAAATGAAAAATGATAAGTAGCTCTATATAAGATGTATCGGTAGGATCACAATCATTTTAAAGTTTGTAGGGTGATATAAACTAAAATCGACTGAAGACCGTGTGGGAACCGCTCATTGGCATATGGTCTTGGTACAAAAAATTTCGTTTGATAGATTGCTGAGGTTTTGAGATATGTGGTCTTGATGTCGTTTATCATCTGGGTATCATGGTTGTTTCTTTTACCGAAATCAACGGGGACGCAAGTCTAGAACTTCCATGATACCATACATTCGTGTACATATCATTCACACATGTATATAATACATGAAGCATACGACCATCAATAAGTGATAAAAATATCACAGTCACCCCGAATAAGAGATTCTAAATCACATTTATCATCTGAGAGTCAAGTTCGCCTCTTTGTCGGTACGATGGTACTAACCTGTTAACGGACTTGCTATCGTGCCCTGCATGCATCGAATATCGAGTTCCTTATTAATAAGTGATTTTATCACATAGGGCTTGTATTCATCCACAAATAAGTGAGTATCTCATATCATATACATTGAAAACAGATGATAAATGGTATACTCACCAGAAAGATTAACTCTCGTGCATACCTTGATATGGGAATGTGTCGTGTGTGGATGACCACCGACCCTTAAGTATAAATCATACCTTAACGTATCACCTAACCGCAAGTACATCTGATAAGTTGAGTTTAAGTGGACAACAATACCGATAATTGTTATAGCGTGCTTATCTAAAAGTTAACTAATTGAACAACAAGAGCGTTTTGGCATGACCGTACACTGATATGATTCTCTTACCCTCGAAACTCGCAAAAAGAATCTCTGTATATATTTATTTATTTACTGCTTTCCGTTTTTACATTTGAAATATTCAAAAATACCAAAAATATTTTAGGTGTGTTTTAATATAAACCTTATAAAAACCAAAAAGATTTTTCTTCTATTTTATTTTTGATTGCCCGATGTTGGAACTCGAGTCTTTTCCACCTGAAACCTGTTTGAAACTTAAAAGAATTGCATCTTCATAAACGGTCGAAGTTAACAAGTTTTGAAAGTTAAAATCTAAAATTGATCAAATTTTTACACTTTCAAACTGTTGTCGGACGGTATTTGATTGAGAGTTGGTCACATGTGTGTCGTTTGTATATATTGACTATATTCCAAGCGGTTGTTCTCATTATGCGTTTAGCTTTGTTGCGTGTGCAGATGCGGCATCCGAACCAGCTAAAGGCGAAGAGAACGTGTTAGATGACAAGCTATGGAATGAAGACACGACATAGATGCGGTCAAATGATCAAGAGGATCAAGTTGTAACTGACCACTCATCAACACCTCAAGCATCTAAAGATTTTAATATCAACGTCTCATGAGCAACGTTCAAAGGGGAGTTTGCTGATGCATCTCCTGACAGTGACAAGTGAAGACATTTGAAGATCTGACAATGTGAAGAACGAACCATCACGAGCATCATCCAAGAGGGAGTTTGTTGATGCATATTTGTGGATGCGACTCGTTACGGTTCGACTCAGTTACGAAGTGAAGACCGAGGTCAAGATATCCTCCTATCTTGACCTGGTACGTCTTTTAGATTATGTTTAATGTAAAACAATTGTGCATGTGCTTCTGTTAGTTGTTTGTGCTTTGTCTTTTGCTGTATGTTATAGTTTCTGCAAGTCTGTGTCTTGTGTCTGTATGCAGCCTCCTATGAAGAACTCACCTCTTTGAGGAGTATTGTTCACGAAGAACCTCAGTCCATGAGGAACATTCTTCGTCCATTGCCATCCACGAAAAAGCATGATGCTTTGTCATGATGATTCTCATGAAAGACCACTAGTCTTTCATTGATTATAGTAATTCGTGGGGTTGGGTTGTTCGCTGGGTATGTCCACGAAATATCTCACATGTTTCGTGGGCTTTGGACTTATGTCTGGGCCCAGATCTCTTTCGTGGGTATACTTTTGTACTTGGCTATAAAGGACTTGCAGAACACAGAAAAGAAGATAAGAGCACACCAGAGAGTTTAGTGAGGGTTTCTTGTAAAACCAATGTACTATTACTCGATGAATATACATTTGAGCTTGAATCGTTGAATCTCTTCTTGTATTTGTGTTCTTTGGCTTGGTTTACATACCCACTTGGATTCCGCACTCATGGGTGTGTCGTATAACAAGGAAGTAGGTTGTACTTGATCCTCCATGTGGACCTCCAAGGTGTATATAGGTTTTTCGTTAGTTGCATGGTTCTTCGTGGATCTTCATGCAAAGTTCAAGTTATATTAAAGGTGACATGGTGATGTCAGCTCGCGGCTCTTCGTGCTTCGTTTGTCGTTCTCTGGGGCGCACGACGGAGGAATGTCGCGACATCGGTCTTAAACCGAACCTAACTGAGCCAAACTGAACCGAACCGAGCCACATCTACACAAAACTGCATCAAAAAAATTCCCCTTGGATGTTGCTGGTGATGGTTCGTTCTTCACGCTGTAGGATCTTCAAAGTCTTCACATGTCACAAACAGGGAGTGTATCAACAAACTGCCCCTTGAATGATGCTCGTGAATCTTTTGATCTTCAATACTTCAGATCCTTTTGGTGTTGATGAGTGGTCAGCTGGAACTCGATCATCTTGATCCTCTGACTGCATCCATGTCGTGTCTTCATTCCACAGCTTGTTATCTAACACGTTCTCTTCGCCTTTAGCTGATTCGGATGCCGCATCTGCACACACAACAGAACTAAAAGCGTAATGAGAACAACCACTTGGAATATAATCAATATAAACAAACGACACACATGTGACCAACTCTCAATCAACTACCGTCCGACAATAGTTTGAAAGTTTAAAAATTTGATCAATTTTAATCCTTTAACTTTCAAAACTTGTTAACTTTTACCGTTTATGAAGATGCAATTGTTTTGGTTTCGATCAGGTTTCAGGTGGAAAAGAATCGAGTTCCAACATCGGGCAATCAAAACTAACATAGAAATAAAATCTTTTTGGCTCTTATAAGGTTTATATTAAAACATACCTAAAATCTTTTTGATATTTTTTAATATTTCAAATGTAAAGACGGAAAGTAGTAAATAAATATACACACACATTCTTTTTGCGAGTTTCGAGGGTAAGATAATCATATCAGTGAACGGTCATGCCAAAACGCTCTTATTGTTTAATTAGTTAACATTTAGATAAGCATCCTATAATGATTATCGGTATTGTTGTCCACTTAAACTCAACTTATCAGATGTACTCGCGGTTAGGGAATACAATTAGTGTATGATTTATACTTACTGACCGATGTTCATCCTCTCATGACACATTCCCGTATCAAGGTATGCATGAAAGTTCATCTTACTGCTGAGTATACCATTTGTCATTTGTTTTCAACGTATATGATGTGAGATACTCACTTATTCAAAGATGAATACAAGCCCTATGTGATAAAATCACTTATTAGTTAGGAAATTGATATTCGATGCATGCAGGGCACGAGAGCAAGTCCGTGAACATGTTAGCACCAACGTACCGACAAAGAGACGAACTTGACTCTCGGATAATAAATATGATTTAGAATCACTTATTCGAGGTTGAATGTGATATTTTTATCACTTATTGATGGTCGTATATATCATGTATTATATATACGTTTGTATGATATTTACACGTATGTATGGTATCATGGAAGTTCTAGACTTGAGTCCCCGTTGATTTCGGTAAAAGAATCTACCATGATACCCAGATGATAAACAACATAAAGACCACGTATCTCAGAACCTCGGCAATCTATCAAACGAAATTTCGGTACCAAGACCATATGCCAATGAGCGGTTCCCACACGGTCTTCAGTCGATTTAAGTTTATATCGCCCTGCACACTTTAAAATGATTGTGAGCCTACCAATGCACTTATATAGAGCTGCTTATCGTTTTTCATTTTAAGTTCAAAGAGGTTTTGACAGACCACTGATGTACTTTCATTTTCTCTTTCTCTTGCTAGGAAATCATTTTTGTTTTTCTATTTTTTTTATTTTTCGGATTTGGATTTTTTCCCCCTAAAATTCAAAAAGTAAATTTAAACTTTTAAAAACATCTTTTTGGATTTTCTTAAGAAATATATTCACAAAAACAATTTCCTGGTGTGGATTAACTCATGTTTTACCTCGATTCCGTTTACCAAAATTAATTTTAATAAGAAATGATTTATCAAATTTTGGAAAAATGAGTTGGCACGTCGGTAATCGGTGTGGACCAAAACAACATTGAGGAGTTTCATATTAAAACAATCACGTGTGAGGTGATATTCGAGATCAACGTGTTTGGCCAAGGAGTGTTGTACGAGATGTTAGTAATTCATAAAGCAGCTTATATATCGATAAGCATATGAGAGATTAAAAATTCAAAAACGTAATCATGCAACTGCTTCGTGCATTCCCAAGAATTTGAGTGCTCTCCCAAACTGGATATCCACCCGGTATGGATTTCACGGTCGATTTTGCAGCTACTTCAACTAACTAAGAAATCTCTTCACAACAACAAGATCAGAAACCTCCGGGTCCGGCTTGTAAGAAGCAAGGGAGCATGTGGGAATGCTTGTACACATCATCATTGGTCGGTCCATACATGATGTCTTTCACATGCTTTTGCACCAGCAAAGGTCTTTATCTTTCTCTTTGAGAAGAAGTGTGCGGTTGTTCGATCCATGCCAAGGTATCCGCACACCCGGTTGGTTTGATCAACAAACACATTTTCTTCAATAACACCGTGGAGAAATGTACACTGCACGTTCATCTTGTAGACTTTGAAATTCTTGTGGAAGATATAAGATATGAATCTTCAAAAGCTTCAGACGAGCTGCAGGTGTGTACACTTCGATTGAATCTATCCTGTGGACCCTATCAAAGCCTTAAACAAACAAATTGGTATGTTTTTCATTTTTTCAAAGTTTTTCAATTTCTATCATCATAATGCAATCACCGGACATTTTGTCTTCTTCTCCTTTTCTCTCTCCATCAAAGGAAACAATATTCTCCTATATATAACAATGTTTTGGAGCCTTAATTCGCCGATCTTGTGAATGGATGCTCCACTATCAACAATCCTAAGACTATCAATTGTTCCTCCTGGAACATCCTACACACTCATTAAGAGATTAGTTGGAGAGGGGGACCCAAGCCTTCATAGACTTGGGTCGTCCGACATCATCGAGGATTGTGACTTCCATTTCCTGATGATTCGGAATTGATGGAGCTCCCCCTGAAACAGTTACCGATTTTGGTTTCCAAATATGTTTTTGTTTCTCATTTTTAACATCTGATTTAATAGATTGTGTTTGGATAACCTCTAGTTTCAAAGCCTTTCAACTTCTTTTCTTTTTTTCTTTTTTTGTTTCATTTCTCGTTGTTTAACAAGACGAGGTTCCTGTTTTGATGAGACAGATCTTGTATGGTAACTGTTACCACGGGAGGCATCAACTTTTGCCTTTCCTATATAGGTTTTTTGTCTGTTGCATGGTTCTTTGTGGATCTTCATGCAAAGTTCAGCCATGCAAAGTTCAAGTTATATTAAAGGTTACATCATGATGATGTCATAGTGATATCAGCTCGCGGCTCTTCGTGCTTCGTCTGTCGTTCTCTGGGGCGCATGACGGAGGAATGTCGCGACGTCAGTCTTGAACCGAACCTAACTGAGCCAAACCGAACCGAACCGAGCCACATACACACAAAACTGCATCAATAGTAATGGTCATCATCACGGGGGACGTATTCGGTTAGTGCCAAGTGTGCTTGGTGTTAAAAAAACCTTGCGTTCCGAAAAGAGGAAAAAGAAGTCTAAGGGGGTTGATAGAGTAACAAAAGAAATAGACGAAGTGCAAAGGGACCAATATCGTTTAGTTGCAATGGCTTAGGCAAGCTCAGTTATTAATCTACCGGAAATTGAGGTACTGTATTTTTAGTCTGATTACTATTCTTTTTAATACAGCTGCACACTAGTAGAAAAACACCTTTATTGACAATAATTTTCCGAAGGTTGCCCAACTTATCTACAGCTGATTAATTACTTAAATACTCATTTTCTCTGGAGAACTCGACTAATATCCAAATTCACATTGATTTTGATCAATACAAATAAAATAAGGTGCATATATGCTATTTTCTGTTGTCAAAGTTTTTGGGCTGACATATATAACTAGTAAGCTTTGTACAGTAACTGTTGGGAAAACTAGTGAATGGATATTTAGTTAATTTATAATTAGTGAAATTATAATTACTAATTAAACTCCTTCATATGGTGAAACTCTTGAGTAGAGTTTTATGTCACTTGATTAGCTTTTATTAGAGTTTTTGTGTCTCTAATTAAATCACTAATTAAGTGAAACTTTTATTAGAGTTTTATGTCTCTAATAAAATCACCAATTAAGAGAAACTCTTAAATATACACAACTCTTGTAAAAATTGATAGGCTATATGACTCATTGGAATTATGAGAAAACTATAAGAGAAAGATAATATGTATGAAGAATTCTTGGAGAAGTGGTGAAGAGTTGAACATCCATATGTTGGGAATTATAGAGAGATAAGTTTTCTCTACTCAATTCCATCACCTTCGTATTATTATTTTTCCACAAGTTCAAACACTATAATTCTATTCGGTGTAACCTCGGGCGTGTGGCCATTTCTGGCAGTACAGACTGCTTCGGCTGTTGTACCCTGGGAGACAGAGGCGTCGTCTTTAGTAGAGGCGCGAAATCTGTTTGAAGGGAAGCGTGTTGAACACGTGCCTTAACCAAAATCGTCAACGTTTTAGTGTGCTCTTTGTTGCAGTCAAGGAGTATTTTTCAAGACTCAAGATGATGAATACTCGAGTCTAGGATGCTATCAAGTGCGCGTGAAGGACCCACCAGAGATGCGGCTTGAATCAAGATTGGTATATATATAATTATATTATATATTCTTTTTATTTAGTTATTGCAACCGGTATTGTACTATGATATTTCCTACGAATAACGAGAGTCTCGTTATTAAATATTTTGTAATTATATTTTATAAAAGGTGAACCTAATTCCTACAGTTACAACCATAGTTTCATATGCTTAATTTCCAGGTTTGACTAAACCACATTCGTAAACTATAACATCAGTACAAGGGCTTATGGTCAGAGTGTCATACTACCAAGTGGCACTTCAATTCTTGTGCATAGAGGTGCTTCAGGTTCTTTGGTGACTTCTTCAAACCTCTACAATGACCACTATGTCCGACCTTTTGCCAGAGATTCTTAACGAGATCGCGGAAAAGTTGAACTTTTATGAAGATCCCATTGGTTTTCTTTGTGTCTGCATTTCGTGGCGATATTCTGCCACCACGACTGCAGACTTGATTAGACATCACCATCTTCTTCCGTCTCGGTATATATTTTGGTATATTAGAAATAGCGATACACTAGAAAAAGAATTATGAAAATTTTTATATGTATATTACATCAAAAAATCCTGGTATATTAGAAATAGTGATACAATAGAAAAAGATAGGTGTATTTTATAGTATTTACTAACAATATTTACGTGTTTGCAGTCAATCACTACTTGTGAGCTTATATGGTCATTCGACGATTCCTTCCCCAACATGATTTTAGGACATGGGCAAGCTTATCCTTCTTCTGATAGGATTTTAGATAACAACCCGATGCATGTTGATTACATAAAAATCTATTTAGATGGTGTAACAAAATAATATAAAGGTTATCCTATCCTGCCACACACAACGAAGCCTGAGGAAGTAATTGATATGGGTAGTACACAAGGAAAATTTATTCAATGGCCTAGAAAAGCCATAAAGGTTTATTCATTACAAAAATGTAGCTGTATATTACTTTATTTATTGATATATTAACAATATTTGTTCTATGATACAGCTTTTAAACACCGATTCTCGTCAAAAATCAAATGCTTATCATCAGTAACCACCCGATTATTCTGAATGTTAAATGCCAGCTCCAGTAATTTTTTTATAACTAATAATTTACATATAGTTGAAATAAAATATATTTTCTTTGCTAGTGTAGTTTGACGAAGGGCACATGGCATTTCAAGGACACATGGAATTTCAAGAAGAAGTAAACACTAGAGTGAGTTTTATGGATTTGGTAATCACTTTATTCTATCTCTCTCTCTCTCTCTCTCTCTCTTTCTATATATATATATAGGAATGGGATCAGGAGAGAATGATTTGAAGTGTGAGAACAGTGAGAACGATTTTCAGCCATAGGATCTTTGTGATTTGTAGCTAAGATGATGCGGTGGCATTTTTGTAAATAATGGGAACCTTATAACTAACAGGAGGGGTAAAATTGGAAGATTCAAACAAGGGTGCACATGCTAATCACATGACATTTTCCCCCATCATATTTAAACGACAATAACTTTTTTTATACGTGATTATTTTTCTAAAAAAATTACACCATAAAACTCAGGGTTTTTTTATCTTTCCAACGAGTATACTATTGATATACTTTTAAAAAAAAATGAAATGGGTTTTACGGCGTCTTTCTGAACTGGGTGTTTTATGGCGTTTTAGACTAGATATTTTTTTGGCGTTTTTCTGAACTATGTGTTTTTATGGCGTTTTTCTGAACTATGTGTTTTTATGGCGTTTTAACTAGGTATTTTTAAGGCGTTTTTTCTGAACAGAGTGTTTTACGGCGTTTTAAACTGAGTTTTTCATGGCGTTTTTCTGAACGGAGTGTTTTATGGCGTTTTTAACTGGGTATTTTCATAGCGTTTTTCTGAATTTGGTGTTTTATTTGAACACCCTGTTCATGTGTGTGGGTTTTTTGACAATATTACCCCTTAGTGTAATATCATCAATGCCACATGTCAACTCCAAAATCGTTCTCACTGTTCTCACTGTTCTCACACTTATCACCGTTTTCTCTGACCCTATATAAACACACACACACACACATATAGAGAGAGAGCGAAAGTATAATGTACATTAACCCTAATCGTACTTCACGTACGCGACAGTGGGATTTGGACGCGTGGCACTGATTAAGATTTCTCAATAAGGGCAAATTAGGTATTTTACGTTCTGGAGGCAGGGTAATTCAGACATTTACTAACATCAATAGAATAGTGCGAGTTCGTTATCTCCTGCATCCCGGTAATTACGAATTGAATCAGTTTCAAATACTTTCCATTTTTCAAATTACCAAATTAGCGGTTATAGGTGTTCAATTAGGGTTACGATCACTTATTGTTTGAAAATGGATCCACAGAGCAGTAACGCACGAAATACAGATGATATTGAAACTGAAGATGCACGAAATACAGATGATATTGAAATTGAAGATGCTGAAGTCCATGCCGTTCATGATGCTGCTGAGCATTTTATGAATCCGACATCAGACAACCCCGTTATATTAGACGATCAGACCAGCAAGCTGTTAATTAATTCGGGTTATATTAGATGAAAGTATAGGTGGCTGATGTTTTTGTATTTGATCGTGCATCATTATTGGATAACTATTTGTTTTGAAAGGAATTCCGCTTAAATCACGCATGTGTTGTGAAATCCTCAAGAACTTGCGTTATTATAAAGTATAAAGTTTTGTCTGGTTTTTTTACCTGCGTGATTTTTTGAGAATAACATGCGTGATTTCTTTCGTAGCGTGATTTTTTTTTATTTCATGGACGAGTGATTGTGTGTCTTGTTTTAGAGGCTCATTTTTTTTGTTTTTTTTTTATTTCAAATTTTGCAGATGAAAGATTGTACATTCCTGAGGTAGCTTCATCATGTGTTCCCGTTATAGGAATGGAATTCAGTTCGATAGAGCAAGCATATGTTTTTTATCAGACATATGCCAAGAAAGCAGGGTTCTCTGCGCGAAAAGGAGGTGAACATCATAGTGGTGGTATTATAAAGACTAAATACTTTGTGTGTTCAAAGGAGGGGCACAAACCACAGGCTTTTAATGATGCTTATTCAAAGTTGTCTAAGCCATATAAAAGTAGGAACATACCTACTATTCGAACTGGGTGTAAAGCACAAATTAAGCTTTGTTCGACTGATGGGGTGTTGTATAAGGTTGATAAGTTTGTTCAAGCGCATAATCATTCATTTGTCTGCCCTAAAGATATGCATTTATTACCGGCTTATAGGCATCTTTCTGAAACACAAGAAGAGATGATATGGGAGCTTGGTACATTAAATCTTGGGCCAGTGAAAGGCTTCAATATTATGAGACAAAGATACGGAGGTTTTAAAAATGTTGGCGCAACTAAAGACGACTGCAAGAATTTTAGAGCTAGGATACATAGCTATATAGGAGAGTATGATGCCGATATGGTTATCAATAGGCTAACCGATAAAAAGCAGTTTATTGTTGATTATTCATTTGTACATTCAGTTGATGAAAACAAGCGATTGCCTGGCCTGTTTTGGGCTGATGGTTTGTGCAAACGTAACTACGCTGTGTTTGGAGATGTCATATCGTTTGATGCTACGTTCAAAACCAACAAGTTAGTGTTTTGTATAGTGTTTTAACTTTTAATTTTTTCTTGTAGAATTTTTTTTTGTTTTTTTATTCAAGTTATTTCATCATTTTGAAGGTATAATATGGTTTTTGTACCCTTTACTGGTATCAATAACCATTGTCGGAATGTGACGCTTGGAGCCGGGTTGCTAGCATCCGAAAGCATTGAATCATACAAATGGCTGTTACAATCATTTTTGGACTCATTTGGTAAGCAGCCGAAGGTGGTTGTCACTGATCTGGACCCGGCGATGAAACAAGCTATCGAGGCAGTGTTTGATAAGAGCAGGCATAGATTATGTATGTGGCACATAATGAAAAAAGTTGCCGATAAGGTTAGACTAAACTTCAATATGCATTATTATTGTTACAACTTGATTTTTATATGCACTTTTGCAAAATGTTCAATTTGCGTTATTATTTTTACAACTTGCGTAATCAGTTTTTTTTTCCAAAAACCGTGAATAATTACAGAGATTTCTTATTTTTGTTCATCCCAATCCTTTTTTAATAGGTTGGATACGAGTTGTGTAACAATGAAGACTTCAAAAGACGTATGTGTGATATAGTCTGGACTGATTCGATTGCTCCAGAAACGTTTGAGAGAGAATGGAAATTGATAATGATTGAATTCGGTCTGACCGAGAATAAATGGATTGACGATATGTTTGGCATGAGATCTTCATGGATTCCTGCTTTCTATCGTCTTGAGCCTATGTTTGGGCTCATGCGGACTACCTCCAGATCAGAGAGTGAAAACCATTTTTTCTGTCAGGTGGCGAATTCTCAACTTACCCTTGTTGAGTTTTTTAACCATTTTGATGGTGCAATGGACGTTCAAAGATTCAACCATCGGAAAAATGACCATATTTCTAGAAACACAACCCCAGATAACATAACTGAAGCTACCTTAGAGGATGATGCTATGAAAATTTACACCAGGTCCATCTTTGCTGATCAACAGGCAGAGTTATATGGAACATTGTCTGAGTGCCTTCCTATGGAGACTAAAATCGAGGAACCGTTCTTGAAGATAAGTATGAAGGATTGGAAAGCGCACGGTGACGGTTTATTAGAGGTAACAGTATGTAGAACTGGTAACATGCGTTATTACATAAGATCTTGCGTTTTTTCCTTGACTTTTAATTTTCAATTTTTTTTATTTAGGTTTGCTTCAAGAAGGGGGAGGATGTAATTGCATCATGCAGTTGTCGCAGGTTTGAACAATATGGATTGTTGTGCAAACATATATACTTTGTCTTCAAGATGTTCAAAGTGAAAGAAATTCCCAACAAGTATGTTATGAGAAGATGGACCAAAGACGTGGTACCGAATGATCTAAATAACACATTTGATTTATAAGTTGATGATAATGATGGGAATAAAAAGGCCAAGGAGGTTGCGTATGAGATAATGCAGACTGGAGAGTATCTTATTGGTCATTTGATGACATATTTTGATCATCTAGTTATAGTCAGGGATCGGATGAGGGAGATGAAAGAAATGGTTGATGAACTTCGTATAACCAAACCTATCGACCCTAAGTTTGATAGATATTCAAAGTTAATCGGTTACGAGAAACCGGACACTAATGCTCCGCCTACAGTCCGTGTGCCAACCGGTATTAGAAACAAAGGACGCGGTTCACATAAGCGGATCAAATAAAAAAAAGAACAGATAATTAGTCTGAAAGGCAAGAGAAGTCATACATGCAGTGTTTGTAATACCAAAGGTCATGATATCCGAACTTGTAAAGTTTTAAAGTGTGAAGCTAGTGCTGCCGACAAGAAGGGGAAGAAAAGAAGAGCAGTTCAGTTAGATACTGATCCTGGTTTATTAGATGAAGAGGACGAGGAGGCAGAAACTGGTGAGGGAGAGGAAGACTATGATGACGTAGACGAAGCCAACGATAGTGATTCTGAATGGGAAGAGGTTAACGAAGATGACGAGTGATTTTTGATCTACAATTGCATACAGTTGAACATCGTTTTTTATGCCTTTTATACATTCTGTGTTTTGTGAACTTGACCTATAACGTGCGTCATTTTTAACACCAGGTTGCGTAGTTTATGATATTTCACATAGCATGCGGCATTATATGTAACATGCGTGATTACTCATTTTTTCATTTTTTATGTCTTTTATTCAAAATTAAATATAGAAAAAAACCAAGACAATGAATGCTACTTTTTCTAGAAAACAACTCTCACCCATCAGACCACCATCTCTGCCAAAAAAATGGTTAATCTTTGGTTATCTTTATCCATTCAAGTTTTTATCTAGAACGGCAAAATTTTATTGGATCAAAGCCTTTATTACATATTTTTAAAAGTAATCAAGAATAATGCCTAACCACTATGCCAAATCAGAGATTTTTTGACTATAAATGGAAGAAATAAGTATAAACTGTAAATGCCAAATCAGAGATTTTTTGACTATAAATGGAAGAAATAAGTATAAACTGTAACACATAAGACATGCGTGATTTTCATGCGGCATTACATTAATTGTACATGCGTGATTTTACATTTTAACATGCGGCATTTTTTTTAGTGTACATGCGTGATTTTTTCAAGCTTATGTGTTTCAACTAGCGTTAAAATGAGCTATTAAGCTGCGTAATTTTTTCACCTTCCTTTTTGTTTTCAAGCATATCATTTCCGATTTCCCAATACTACCACAAAAAAGTAAGTTTTCCAAATACCAACTATATAACGTCCCAAAAATTATCAAAAGACGTTCCAACAAACAGACATACCAAAAATAGCCATTCCAAAAACAGACATACCACCGCATAGCTACTTCGATTTGAATATCTTATCAAGCTCCTTCTCACTTTTTTCCATCTTCTCCTGGACAATCTCCACTGCATCTTTCAAATACGAGTAAACCAAGTGATGAGAAGATGACGGATCCATCATCAGGTTTATGCCTTCGTCCCTCATTAGAGATTTTGGCTCTTGCAGTAGCTTTCCCCAGATTTCTTGGTTCTTCTTTTGCTGTTCTAGTACCTTCTTCTGCACATCAAAGACATTGTTTGTGGAGTTTACATTAGATGCAAGCTCGGTCAAACTACGGCTTGCAAGGAGCTCCTTGATTGCTGTGTTTGCTTGGTCACTCGACATTGCTTTTACTTAGTTAGGGTTATTATGTTTTGCCCAAAATGGAACTGTGGTTATATAATATGGATGAAAAGTTTGATTTAATAGGGTAGTTGGGGAAGATTTGGTAAGTAAATTTTAATTTGCATCTTAATTACCAGTCTTGTCGATTGGAAGCCTATTTTGTAGATATCATGATTATTAACAATTTTTTATTTTAAACTTGCAACTTGCTTTCAATTAATAAGATATACAACTTACTTAAATTCACTAATTAAATGTATAAGTTTAATTTTTTTAGCCACAATATTGATTTTGCATTGTTTAAAACCATACGTGATTATGTGTCTTATGCGTCATTTTATAACAGACCCAATTTCTTTGATCGGTCAGTTTGAAGTAATACATCATGTGTAATTTTTGTATGCTTAGGCACAGACAAACGTGCGTTATTATTGAGCTTCAATAATTTTCTAACATCTGTAGTTTTTATAAATATCTGTACTGGACCAACAAAATTCCAAAAATCACCAACAGTGTATTCTAATCCAATAATTGGTATGCCTTATAATAATAGATGTCATCTTGTTGGTTTTTCTTTTTAAATTTTATATAAACGTCATTTCAATATTACCTTCAAAGATGTCAGATTCTCTCAATTCATCTACTGGATCTACTTCATCATCTGGTATGAGTGTTTACCTCAAAAAGAGGATCGAGGAACAAATTGCTGAAGACGGGTCTTGTAAAGACTTGTTGGAGACTAACGTTTCTAGGGTAAGAGAAAACATGAAGAGGAGAGAATAAATTTTCAACTTGCTGTCCGGAATGAAAGAGTCCAGCGTCCGAGAGGTAGCTATGATGTTCATGGTTGATCTAGGAGAGCGCGATGAGAAACAGCTGAAGGAGCTTTCGGATGCAATAGCCGTTTTAAGATGCTCTATGGACACCAAGATCAAGTTTTTACAGTCCTTCTTTTGAAGTTGTCTAAGCATGTGTGTTTGGTGTATGTTATCGAGTAGTTTAAGCATGTTTTTATTTATTTATCTAAGTTGTTTTCTATGTATTGTTCCTGTATTTGTATAACTAAACTTAGGTGTTGTGTTTTGTTATTAATGACGTCTATTAGTATAGTATACATTAACATAAAAACAAGAAAATCTGAATAAAAAATAATTACAAACACATAAATAATATAAAAAAAAAGTTTGTTCACATATCACTGTAATTTGATTACATTTTTTTAAGATTAAAGAACTCATCTAATCGTTGACTGATTTTTTTATCTAGATCTTTCAACATATCCAATTTGGCCGACTTCTTCTCAAATTCCTTAGCTGCTTCAAAGACATCTTTTCTTATAAGGTTGTACTCCGACAATACAATCTTACTAAGGTAGCGATACCTCAAGAACCGAAGCTGTGAATCTTGAATGGCTTTTCTTTTTTCGTTCTCAAACCCCGGATTCCATGGTGTTTTGCCCTTGTATGTCTCCATGTGCCTCATAGTGAAGACACCACAATCAACCCCATTTTCAAGAGTCCTCCAATCCATTTCTTTCCTTATTATTTTTGCTTTTTCCAAATTTTTTATCCATTCTTTTTGCCGTATATTTTTTTTATGGTAGTGAATGAGAGCTTTACGCTATAATCCGAGAAAAAAATCATATTAGTACCTATGTATTATAGTATATAATGATGAAATCTGCAGTTTTACCAGCATTTCGGGACGCCCACGGTAACGTTCACTACACGCTTGTTTGATCCTAGAGTTATCAATTCACTCAATATCGCCCTTCTTTAAGTGAAAGCATATACAGAAGAAATGTTGAGATAACAGTACTGGAATGAAGATAAGATCCACTGTTTCAAGATTCTTCACCCCATATTTAACCAGTGTATCTTCAAGGTTTGATGCATATACATTCAATCGTGCATTGTCATTGTACTCGGGCCCATACATTGGTTCGGGCTGCAAAATTATAAACAAGCGTAATTTAATTATAACATGCGTGATTGATACATAATGTTCATAAATGCGTTATTTATCTTTGCATAATAAATGATTATAACATGACAACTCCTTTCTCTCAACAGCCCACTCACTACTTCCAGCCCCACCTTCTGCCCATTTCAGCCCAGAACCTGTAAGCCCAACTCCCCCCACTACGCCAACCAGCCCCCATACACTCAACACCTTCCGCAACTTCCCCAAGACCATCTCCAAGCCCAATCAACTCACCACCTCTTATTCTTACTTTCGCAAACCAACCCATAAATTACCACCTCCCACCCCATGATTATAACATGCGTGATTAATACCAGACCTGATCCTACATGCGGTATTAAATGGATGAAATGGATATAAACACAAGGAGCATATATTACAAGCGTGATTAATAACCAATGCGTGATTAATATCTTATAATATGCGTGATTAAATGGATAGTTTATAACTATGCAAATTAATATCTTATAACATGCGTGATTAATTGTTTCATATAAATAACTTGCGTTATTAGCTTACAATCATTGAAGTAGGCAAGAACAGCCTGTACGGTGATGATTTTTTGTCCCTTTTTTTTTTCTTCATAGTTTAACACATCCACAAAAGCGTCCACTCCATTAGAAGCTACGAATTGTGATGGGTGGAAGCTTTCAAAAATTATTTTGAAGGTTTCCAACCCACTTTCTGACTTGTACATCACTGCCCTGTTTGATATAACCAACAAGTCAATTAGTGGATCTTTTTAAGTGTTCTAAAGAAACAAAATATAGAACTTACCAGATATCACCAACCGGAGATAAGAGGTATGAGATGATCGTTTTGTCACGATCCAAGAGTGGCTCATATAAGCTTACTATCCTGTTGCAGTAAGGTGATCGGTATGCATCACCTAATTCTGTCATTCGTTTTTCATTTATAGCCTTAATCTTTTTAATATGCGTCCTCACTATTTCATCCTTTTCTTTTTCATTCAATATTTTTTTGTTTTCAACCGTAGTAGTTTTTTGTGTACTCCCCAGTGAAGTTGTTTGTAGGATTGGAGCCAATTTTAAAAGCGTCTCCACCGACTGCATTTCTGCATCCGTTACTTCATCATTTGTTTCTTCAGCGGATGTGGTGGATGTATTTTTTTACCATACTTGTCAGGGTTTATGTTTTCTAGTTCATTCAACATCGAGTTGGTTACCATTTTTTGCGTTGGTGTTTTTTATTGACTAGACTCTGCCAAATTTACATCTTGTTCTATTTCTTGTTCCATATATGTCGCGTCGTCAATCACTGTTTGTATCATAAAGTTCATCAGTAAGAAGACAGTAACTACTGTACTAATGATTAGATTTGTTACCTTCTCTCGTCTGGTCCGGGTGTCTGTATACACCTGGCTCTACTGTTTGTAATTGTGCCAGACATGTGTCTGAAATACCCCCATCATCTTCAATCCCAATCTCATCATCGTGACAACCTTTAGAAAACATAAACATTTTATCATCATGTCTTTTCTGTGTTTTAGAAAAAAATATTAGAAAAAATTACACAAAATCTTGTCTACCTTTTGCGTTTGTCTTTTCAGTGTTATCCTTTTGTACTGATGCATCTTTATCTCCGACGAACTGTTGAATATTAGCTTCATCCTCTACATCTTTGTTTAAAAGAACTTCGTCACTACCACAAGTTTTATGATCAGCGACGGTATCCTTCACTGTATCATCCCACTTTTTACACCTTCTCATTATTTATGGATCCCAGAAATACTTTTCCTTGGCGTTAGTAACGATTTCGTTCATTTCCGTAACGAGAGCAATGTATTTATTTATGTTACGGTCCATGTTTTTCAACAATACCTACAGGATTTAAATGTCAATATTATCATTAGCTTTTCTTTAATCTATATTAGCGTCATTATTTTATCACTTTTTAAAACGAGAGTTATTATACATAAATTAAAATAGTGTACCTTCTTATTTTTTTGGAGGCTTCACGTGCAGCTTCGTCACAGGGTACCCCTGTCAACTGGATCGGTGTGCTGCAGTAGTCGATAAGTTTTTGCGTTTGAGTCCCGATGCCCGTAACTAGGTTCAATTTTGAAATATCAGTCACTTCATACCAGTCATCATAAAATTCAGATGTCGATGGTATGTAACATTCGTCGTTTGGATCTTTTTCACCCTCGTTTCGCCTTTTGTACATCTTTGTCGTATCAACAGGTGGTATTGTGAACTCATCTGTTATAGGGTCACCCGTCTTTTCTAATCCAACGGTGTTTCCTTCTACTGCTACAGCCTCGTGTACTGGTATGTTGTCTTGGAAAAGGTCTTCCAATAATGTCGAAGGCTGTTGAGCATTCTTATTTACGACTTCTGTTGATGTTTTCGCAGCCTCTTGTTGCTCATGCTCATCGTTGTTTGGGGCTACCGTAAGCTCTTGAACCTGTGGTGTATGTTGATCCTGCTGTTGAACCTGATGGGCCTCGGCATCCCCATGCTGTTGGCTTTCATTCTGATGCCTTAGTTCATCATTTTCAAAATTATCTTCAACATCTGTTAGCGGCCCGTTGTTGTATATATGCTCCTCTAAGTCGTCAACCATAATCCCTGTCATATACTTTATGACAGGCATTTCGATAACTTCCTTGAAAAAATGGTGCCTTTTGTTGTATTCGTGGGCGTATAGAAGCTGATTAGACATGAAAAATCAAAATTTTGAAATGTTAGTAACAATCGACTTTTCTACTTGATATTATCAAGATGTTTTGGAAAACATACCGTCAGAAAAGCAACAGGCCTGTTATATTGTGAATCATATTTTTTCCAACCTTGTCTAGTTCTTTTAAGAGATTCTAAAACAAACGAACACCAGTCTAGTTTTGATATGTCTTCATCTTTGTCAATTGCCAGCAAAAAAACTTTGTTTCACTGTGGTTGACTTTGTAATATCTACAAATAAGGTGTTCCAGTACGCAAAATAATTTAATTTGAATAGCCTTCCACCATTTGGTTGTAAATTCATTGCTTCTGCAACCAACCCATGAGTGATCCTGTTCCTATCGGGCCACTGGTTTTTGAACTCATCTATGGTTGTATCTACGCCATCAGTAGCAGTATTTTTTTGTACTATTGCACCCTTCCGATGCTTATTTTTTTCAATTACTGGATTTGGCCCCTTCGGAATACCAAACACATCATATACTATATACTGAATCACGTGTTATTTTTATCCTATGATTTCCGATGTTTAGCGTGCTATCTTGCTCGTCATAGTTTCGTACGAGCCAATATCCCAAATGTGTGCATATGTAATTAACATTTATATCAAGAGCTGGTCCAAATCCTATGCTTTTAACATCGGCTATCTGAGCTTGAGTAAACTTTCTTATTGTTCCTAAGAAAGAAGAAGGACTACACCTTAGACTTAATGCTTCGTGATGATAAGCATAGAATGGTCTCCGTTCCACCCTGATTGGTTCCGGTACCTTAATAGTCTTTGTAGGCTTTGTAGTGTCACGAAGCTTATCTTGTTTCCCCACTCTCATCTTCTTTATATTTATAGGCTCCTCAAAATCATTATCTTCGTCATCGGTTCTATTATTTGGCCTTTTTTTTGTGTTTTGTCCATTTTTTTCTAACATCTTCTACAGGTGGTTCCAAATCATCATCATCCGCATCAGTTACTTTCTTTGATCTTTTATTTAACTTTGGAGGCATGAGTCTTTTCGTCAGCTCAATTAGGGGTTCAAAGTCATCATCATCGTCAGCAACTTCTGCATACACAGGAATCAAGTCATATAAAAATCACGCAAATCCTAAAGAATTATGCTAATATACACATTCAAATAATGATGCTAGTTAAAAACCCCAATTAAAAATCACGCTTGTTAGTTCAGATCAACATCAAAATCACGCATGTTATTAAATATTGACGCAAGTTAACCTAAAACTAAAAAACCCCTAATTTAAATTAATCCTAGTTAAAAACCCCCAATCTAAAATCACGCTTGTTAGTTCATATCAATCATCTGCCCAAATCTAAATACATCATCTACTGCTTTCAAACTCAATTTCACTAATAGCAAGTTGAATAGTTCTACACCGAATGCTGAAAAATCAAGCCCTAAAAACTGAGATTTAGTTAAAACCTGGTATGTTGTTCGCCATCAACGCCGGATCGTTTCCTTTCTTGCTCCTCTTCTCCCTTGTAGCTAAGTGTTTTTCACCATCAATCACACACTCAGTATCGTCAATCGTAAAATCAAATTTCTTTATAATAGATGAAAAATGATGAAAAATTTTACCAAATCTAATCGTTTACCTCCAAATGCGGTAATCGTCATTGACCTTTTTCCAATTTTTTCGTCGATCGAAGCGAGATTTATGGGTTCTAATTTTGTATTTTGATTTTGAGAAGATGATGATGCCGGTTATATGAAGAGGGTAAATTACGCTTTTAACCTTTTGGAAGTTCAATTACAACATTGCCCCTTGCTAATCGTTTAAAATTAATGACGCTTTAATCACTCTAATCGGACGGTCAGAATTTCGACCTACAAAATGTAGGATTAATGGTAATGTATGTTAACCGCTCTCTCTCTCTCTCTCTATATATATATATATATATATATATATAGGGAGAGAATCATGAGAAAACTACATATAAATGAGAAAACTAGAAAACTAACTAAAAAAGCCTAAAAAGAAGCTTAAAAACATACCAAATTTTTTTATTTTTTTTACAATTTATATATAAATAAAATTAAAATTTTTTTTTGTTGTACTGCACATGTGCATTATATGTGTACTACACATGTGCACTATATCCGTAATAGTGCACATGTACAATACAACAAAAAACTTTTTTTTATTTTTTTTTGAAATTTTTTTCCATGCGTAAAATATAGCGATTTTTTATTAAAAAATATAAAAAAATATAAAAAAAATTTGGTATTTTTTTAGGCTTTTTTAGTTAGTTTTTTGGTTTTCTCATTTAAACTAGTTTTCTCATGATCCATCCCCAATATATATATATATATATATATATATATATATAGTTACAATAAATGGTTTGATAATGTCATATGTTAATGTAGCGAAATACCGAGATTCCGATACAACCGACTCATACCAAGGATGTTGTTGATCCTAAAGTTATTGAGACTGCTCCTACTCTACCTGTTCGTAGTCAGCAAGTTCCTACACTGTCTGTCTCTACGGAGCCTGTTCCTACACCGCCTGTCTCCACTGAGGCTGTTCTTAAACCGCTTGTCTCTACTGAGCCTGTTCGTAGAACACCTGTTTCCAAACCGAAGAAAAAAATACAAACATCGCTAAACTTTTGAGAAAGGTAAAGAAAAGGCGGCCTGAAAACATATAGATTACTTTGCCAGCCAAACGGAATGTACAAGGAACTTGAAGTTGAGCCTGTTGAAATAAAGGAATTAATAAAACTATCTCTTGAGAAATGGGTGGAGCTCAGAACTTTGAATTAGTATACTATGTAAGCACATTGATTTTTTGTTCAGTTATTTTATGGAAACATTTTATGAAAATATAACTGAGTGATACTAATTTATAAGATTTCTTTCTTTGCATTTTAGGTATTTATATGCTTTGGGAGAGATAAACAGCTTTAATAAAACTGCGTATCTTAATCCTCATTATATTGCATTAAATACAATTGAAGCAAATGAAAACGTGGCCATAAATCATATTAAATCTGTGATGAAGTCTCATAAGAAAAGGTAATATTTTATGGCACCATATTTAGCCGGGTATTAGTTTTATTTTTTGCTACTTTTCTTGATTTTATTTATTTCATTTATTTAAATACTAACATATTAGTTTTTTTTGTAAAAAACTTCATAATGCAGGGGTCATTATTCGTTAATTATGATTCATCGCAACCCCGTAGATAAAAACTACTATGGGGATATTATCAATTCAAGCAATGAGGAAAAGGATGCATCATGTTACAAGATCACTGAGTTATTTGAAAAAGCTACGAAAACGAAAAAAACTTGGAAAATGGAAAATGTAAGTTTTTTTTTCATTTTCTTTACGGTCTGTTTATTTATATATTTTAACTAGTTACTCGTTAATTCAACATATTTAGTGTAAGCGAAACCTGGGAATGTGGGTATTATGTGATGCATGCTATGTATGATTTTGTGATTGCTTGCAGAGAACATCTTGTAAGTATATTTTGTATATTTATATCTTTTATATGTACTATAATGCATGTTGAATTGTAATCTAACTTTCATTCATTTATTTGTTCAAGAAGATGTACAATTCTATCCCTCTTACTCGGTGTGAAATTGACAAATTTGTAGAAAACATATTAAAGAGGTTTGTGCAATTACATGGTAAGCTTGTGACCTTGTTGGTAATTAATAAAAAGTGTGTTAGGGTTTAATTTAGAGCATGTTATTTTGTATGAATATTTAATTTAGAGCATAGATATGGTATGCTTGTGACCTTGTTGGTAATTAATAAAAAGTGTGTTAGGGTTTATTGGCCGGTGATAGTGCCACATATATAATGGTTCATGTTATTCTTACACTTTAACCGCGAACATTGCATGCTACTCATAATTGGGAAAAGTATTTATCTGCTATTATGTTTCCACTTACAGAAGCTAATGAATTATCAACATGATAGTTTATATATTTATGTTATATTATGCAGTAAAGGAGAGAGCAAATTCTACCTGACCATTCACCGGGATTGTTAAGGAAACAATTTGCTAATGGCTTCTAAGAATCAGGTCAGTTGTAACTTGAGTTCTAACTTTGATTTGATATTGTTAGCATGTAGTCTGTTGCGTATAGATTTTGGGGTGCCGATATATTGGTAGTTTCACCATCCGATGCGTTCTATACACATCTAATGTGGTTTCTGGTTATTTTGAAGTAAAATAGCTGTAAATTTTTAAATGGGCTAAATTTATTGTTAGGATTATGGTTTCTAGTTATTATGTGAATCCCATGCTGCCTTGAGTATCCAAGTACATTTGGAATCCTATAGATCGGATAGTCGTGAATTTTGGTCTGCTTCGAAACACATTTCGTCCAATATGTTAGTTTAGCGATTCGAGTTTAAGGTTTTATTTAGTTAATTGTATGACATAGTTAATACTCAAAATAATAAGAGTATTTATAAACTGATTTGGTGCTGATAAAACTTGAATTAACTTGAAACCATGTGTTAGCTTGGCTCTATTGATGTTGACGTGTTACATAATACTACATTCAGGTTATAAGTTTAAAGTTTTAATGTGTCATTATTTTTGCAGGGGTTGAATTCACAGCAATATGGATGTGTGCTAGAGGGTTTAAGTCAACTTATTAAGGATTTCTAGTAGATATTATGTAGCGGAAACATGGATTAATGGGTTATGCAAAGACAAATTAGAACAATTGTGTTATGTTTTGAAGAACCAGCATTTCCTTTATATTAATGTATCTATTTTCGTTTGAACGGCTTAGTAATGCTTTTAAATTATTAATTGAATTATATATTTAGTTACTATATATAATCTAACCTCACGATTAGAAGTAATTGAATGTTTAAAAACATTTTTTGTAAAACATTTTTAAAACCGTATATTTCTTTTTTAAAACAGTCATAAACGACAACTTTTTAAAACAACCTAAAACGGTTGTTTTGATTTTTTAAAACACTCATAAACTCATAAAAGAACCTTTTAAAACTGTTGATTTGTATTTATAAAACACTTAGAAACGTGTGAACCTTTTAAAACGGTTGATTTGTATTTTTAAAACACTCAGAAACTTATGCAAGACCACCTTTTAATACGGTTGTATTTTTTTTTAAAACACTCGTAATCTAAAAAACACCACTTTTAAAACGGTTCCATGGTTTTTTTAAAACAATCATAATCTCCACAAACACATGTAAACGTGATTTTTTGTGCAAGCCTTTTAAAACGGTTGCGTCTTAAATTAAAACGGTCCATTACCATTTAAAACATATGAATTTAAAATGGCTGTCCAACCGTTTTAAAATGTCTAGATTTTTTTTTTGAAAAGCAAACTTCATTAACACAAACCGAACCCGAAAACCGGGACGGACAAAAAACTACAACACAAACTACATAAATACAAATTTACACCAATCCGACCAAACTATCTCCCCGAACTTAGATCTTTGTTTAAACCATAAAAAACTAATCGATCTAACCTCGCTGAAAATGCCATCAACACAACACCTTTTTTCCGGAAAAACGGTGATTGTTCCTGGCTACCCAAAGGAACCAGCAAGCGACAACCACAATCCCCTGCAAAGCCGCTTTTTCCGTCGCTCCCTTGTTGTAGAAATTCGACATTTCCAATAAATCCCTGATCGAGAAGGAGAAAAATTTTTGAACACGACACCAAAAGGAGATTTTTTCCCAAAGCCCCAACGCCAACTCGCAGCCAACTAGGAGGTGGTCAACTGAATCGGGACCGGACCTGCAGTGGAAGCACATGTCATCGGAAATCAATACCCCCCTTTTAGCTAGAGCCTCCACGGTGGCGATCCTGTCCATCTCGGCCCGCCAAACAAAGATGTTGCATTTAAGAGGCACCCAATTACACCAATCCATGACGTACCGGTTACTGAAATCTTTGTTTGAAAGTAATAAATTCTTAACTGCCGCAACACTGAACGAGGGCGAGCCATTACCAATCCATTTCCAGCCATCCTTTCTATCAGCGAGAACCACGACTTCGAGAGCCTGAGATAACTCCTGCCATTCAAGATGCTCATAAACCGTACTAGGGTCAAACCTCCAAAGCCACAAACCGCCCCCTTCGAGCCGATCCCGAACACTACACGTTTTCACGATTTCAAGCTTGAAAAGGTTGGGGAACCTACACTTTAAGGGCACTTCAAACAGCCAAGGATCGAGCCAAAATAAAATCTCATCCCCTCTACCGACCACCCCTCTAAAGAAATTCCGAATCGGGAAGTTACCCACGACCGGCCTTCTTAACACAGACGAGATATTACACCAAACACCTCCCAAATATTTTTTAACAGGAAGAAAATCCCATTCAGAACCTCCAGCGTGGATGGCGTTGATAACTTTGATCCATAGATTGTCTTTGTCTGTTTTAAATCTCCAACCCCACTTAGCAAGGAGCGCCGTATTCGCGTCTTTAAGATTTTGCAGCCCCAAGCCTCCCAACTTTTTCGGAGATGCGACCCTTTCCCACGCTACCCAATGAAGTTTCTTGTCAACACTGGAGCCTCCCCACAGAAATCTCTTAATCAATCTTTCCAAATCCTCCACAACTCTACAAGGAGCTCGGTATAGGGAAAAGTAATACGAGGGGAGACTTTCTAGAACCGACCGAATTAAAACAAGTCTTCCCCCCATAGAAAGAAGCGGGACCTTCCAAAGAGCCAGACCTTTGTCGAAGATCTCATAAACAGGTCTCCAATTGTTTATCCTGTTCATGTTTGCCCCGACGGTTAAGCCAAGGTACCTAAAGGGAATGTTTTCCGCCTTACATCCCACCAGATTCGCCATTTCTTCGATTTCCCCGAAATTCACCCCCGACCCGAATAAGTTGGACTTACCGAGATTAATACGCAAGCCCGAACACACGTGAAAGCATCTCAAAATTCTAACCACACTCCGGATGTTCTCGCTGGACCATTCGCCTAAAATAAGGGCATCGTCTGCATAAAGAAGATGAGAAACCGAAGGGCCATCATTAGGCATGGAAATGCCTCTAACTATACCCAAGTCACACGCTTTACTTAACATACAAGAGAGGGCTTCCATCGCCACCACGTAAAGGAACGGAGAGACAGGATCCCCTTGCCTCATTCCTTTTTGACAAGGAAATTCAAATGTCGTAGCCCCGTTAACCAAAACCGAAGCCCTGGCAGAAGCGAGAACCCGCTTAACCCACGAGCACCATCTGTTAGGAAAGCCCATTTAGCCCAAAATATCAAGCACAAAATTCCAATTAATATTATCATACGCTTTTTCAAAATCGATCTTCAGAAAGAAAACCTTCTTCTTGGACTTTTTGACCCAGTTGTGTACCTCGTTTAAAACGAGAGGACCATCCAAAATAAACCTCCCGCTCAAGAAACCGGATTGAGAAGCAGAAATGATGGAAGCTAATACCCTCTTCAACCTATTCGCCAAGATCTTAGAGATGACTTTGTTTATAATCCCGACCAAGCTGATGGGACGATAGTCGTTCAAGTTAAGCGGGTCCTTAACTTTAGGGATGAGGGCTATGAAGGAAGAGCCGCAACCAACATTAATAACACCAGAGTCATAGAAAGCCTCCAAAATTTTAGAAAAGTCTTCTTCGAAGAAGCGCCAGTATCTTTTCACAAAACGGAAGTTAAATCCGTCCGGACCCGGGGCCCTGTCGTCACCGCAACCAAAGACCGCCTGTTTGATCTCGAGCCTAGAAAACCGAATAACCAAAGCAGAAGCTTGATCAGCCGAGATCTGATTTAAGTTGGGGCAAGCCAACCTCGGACGGACCCGACACTCTTCAACGAATTTATTCTTAAAAAACCTGAAAATTTCCTTTTTCACTAAAGTTGGCTTCGTGACCCATCCGCCATCGACGTGCAGACCATGAATGACGTTGCAGGCTTTCCTACAGTTAATCAAAGAATGAAAGTACTTGGAATTTTCGTCACCCTCCTTGGCCCACTTAAGCCTGGATCTTTGTTTTAAGTCTTTGGATTTCCGCTCCTCTTATTCTTTAAGGACTTTTTTACTTTCCGACAGAATCAATTCTTCTTCTTCTGTCAGCTCCCTAACTTCCATAACCGCCTCCATACTCTCCAAGTCTTCCAAGGCCGAAGACACCACCTCTGAATTACTTTTAAGCATATCATCCCTCCAAGCCTTAAGCTTAGATCTAAGAAGACTCAGCTTTCTCATAAGAACAACGACAGGGGGCCCACCCGAAGAATGAGACCTGAGCAAAACATCTTCGACCACTTCGTCAAAGCCCGGTAAACCAAACCAAGAGTTAAACACACGAAAGGGTTTAGCTCCATAATTACGAAAGCAGGAGGTCAAGACAATGGGACTATGGTCCGACAGGAGTCTCGGCAGAGCTTCGACACAAGCCGCAGGCCATTTATTAAAAAGGCCGAATTAACCAAGAATCTATCCAGCTTACTTAACTTGTTACCGTTATCAGAACAATGGGTAAATTTCTTCCCTTTCATGCTAAATTCAATATGGCCGGCTTCGTAGATAAACTCGTTAAAATTATTGGCACAAGATTGTTACTCCCCCAGAACCCAGAAACGTCAGAAACCGAGATCGCCTCCCTTTTAGATTCTTGAAACGCCAGAAAGTTGATACCGTATTTCGACTTTAAATTCTTTACCCACCTTATTTTTTCGACACCCCCGAGACCTCGAATATTAAGAGAGATGAAGTTCATTTGTAAACCACATTGTTACCTGGAAATCCAAGGATGTCTCTGACCAAATCCACATTGTTACTGATGTCTACCCCGACCTGGAGACCAACGTTGATTGTGGCCTCGATTTCTTCGTCCAGTTCTGTGCCGAGACCTTCGCCAGCCACTACACCGATTGCATCACTCGGAACAGCCGGGGAGGGAGTCTCATCAGCCAACGTCTCCGAATGGGACTCGAGAACCGCCGTGGAATTTAGATCCAGACTCCCCGTCTTGTTAAAAGCTACCCCCTCTTCTAGATCAGAGCCATTTGGAACTGTGTTGTTGCCTTCCTTCGAAAGAGGAAAATTGAAACCTTCATCCAACAGATGTCTGGGTCTTTTGCGAGGCCTATTATCCACAGGAGATCCACAACTGGGCTGTCCTTTTCTTGCTTGGGCCAGAATGTTGGGCCGTCTACGTCCATCCTTGGAAACTCCTTTGAGTCCAATATTAAAACTATTGAAATTTCCTGCATTAACCTTGACCCCACCTTCCGAAAAAACTTCAGTATTGTAGGAGCTAAAAAAACCACGGGCCCCACCTGGAGAGTCCCCTCTATTTTCAAAAAACCCATCATTACACTCCTTGTTGCCTACCTGCATGGGAGCCTCCAAGATGCTTGGTCCCGAGGTAGGGACCTGGCCAAAAATCGATTCGGTATCCGCATGCACGTCCACATTCTCTCTCCTTGGTTCAACCTCCTCAACTTCCACATCGACCGGAGAGTTGACAGGAAGTTCCGGTGAGAGCATTTCACCCGAACCCGAATTAGAAACCTCCTCAACCGGTGCGACTGACTCGAAATCAACGTCAAGACAGTCCGGCAACCAGTCTCCCAAATCTTCCGAGACCCATACCCTGTATTTCTTGTCCTCCCACCTAAGGACCACTTCCTCCAAGATTCTTTTACCCTCTCCGACAAGGACCCCAACACAGACCGTTGAGAGATCACAGTCGTCATCCAATATATGGGGAGGTTTGGCCACAGTACCGAACCGACTACAGACATCTAGAACCACCTCGTTGCAGAAAAGATGAAGCGGGATACCAAGAACCCGTAACCATGCCACCCTTTCGAAAGCCAATGCCTGACCGATCCACGGGTCTGCATGGGAGAACCATTCATTCCAAACTTGATTACTACTCAGAAATTTTTTAGCGTCCAACTCGTTTCCGAAAGCCAACAACAAGTTAAAACCCCCTACGTACTGAATGGATACATCTCTGATCCCAGCTGACTCCAAAAGTTGCTTAATCGAAATAAGGGAGTCGAAATCCCGAGTCCTGGCCAAGATAGACTTACTTTGACGACTGACTAAAGAAGACACGTCCGGATTCACCTGAATCTCAGCCGTACCCGGGTTGAAAACCTTCTCCGAGTTTACAGCCATGCTAAACGAGCAACCGGGTCTGATAAAGCTAGCATTAGTTATCGGGTCATGCCTAACCACCTTCGCGAAAGCCTCCGAAGCAGCACCAGAATTAGAGTTGCCTGAAATCGCCAGGTCGTTTTCTTTAGCAAACCTAGCGAGATTAACCTTCAGAGCGTTCTTACCTAGTTTAACACCTCTTAGGCTCCTCTCCAAATCCTTCCAGTTCCCGACACCGTTGAAACTAACGAAACTGAATTTCAAACCGTCTTTGTTTCTCTTCCTTGCAATGTACGTGCCTGAAATATTACCGTAACCCTGGAGGGCAGAAGCCAGATCCCAGGGCCTACACCCATCCGGGATATTCGCCATGAAAAACTTGACAACCCACATCACCCCAGAAACGAACGAATCCCAGGAGGCGAATGGAAGAGTTGGAAAGCAATTTAGAATGAAAGGTGAGACCCGAATCACATCTGAACCAGGCACCTCGCACGCTAAACCCTAGACCTACTCTTCGTCGAGCACCCTGACGATTCAGATTCACCAAGACCCGAGGACAGAAGCAAGAACCGGACACTGGACAGCGAATGGAAGATTCGAGGATAGGGTTAGGGAGAGAGGTCAAGCCAGAGAGGGTGGCGACCTCGCACGCTAACAAAATCGACTTCACTTCGTCGAGCCTCCGGCCACCGGAATTAGCAACTTACATCAGCATTCTACAGTACGTCAAAGACATAATTAACGCAGCAGGTGAGCTGAGACTGCAAAAGAAACAGAAAAAGCGGCTTATTGTGTCATTTTGGCGGGGCTCTCCAAGGTTTGGAACAACCATACATTTTTTTTAGATCACCATCATAATGCTTCATTTAATTATTAAAACTTCTTAACTTCTTTTTATTTATTAGTTTCGTTGTTTTTTTTCTTTTTAGTCGGTATTATTCTAAAAATGTCCCTCTCTTTTCATGCCCTTATAATGCCCATGGAATGGGATAAGGGCATTATCAAAACCTTTCACGCTCCTATAAAATAAAGCCCCATTACTTATGGCCTTAAACAAAATTAATCTACAGTACAAAATTAATGATTTCATAATATCTTTGATTTTTTTATTTATTAAAATTAAATATCTTCCATTAATTTACACTACAAAATTAATGATTTCATAATATCATCTTTATTTTTATTTATTAAAATTAAATAAATACTTATAAACACATAACTTGACTTTATTTCTTGGCTTTCTATTTCATATATTCAAACCAATGAGAGATACTTCTTATTGATTTGCTGACCATGGGTATTATACTATTTGCATATTATGTATAACTAGTGGGTTGCTCTTTGGAGATAAAATAAATCCTAATCGAATTTTTTTTAATTTAATATAATTTATCTGTAGTGCATGGGAGAACAAGGGTCTAGAGACGGAAGGTCCATCGTAGCCAAGGAAGCTACCGGAGTGGCTAAGTTCTTCATGAGCAATCTCCCGGATAGATGCAGTTCTAAAGAAGTGGAAGATTTTTTCAAAGCGTTTGGGGATGTAATAGGGATCTATATAGCCAGAAATAGAGATAAGAAGGGGAAGAGATTTGGTTTTGTTAGCTTCAAGGGGGTGAAGGATCCGGTAGACCTTGAACATAACATCGTTAAGGTCAGGATGGGGAGTTTCCCTCTCAATATCAACCTTGCCAATATAGGGACATTGTTGCCAATAGCTGTCCTGTTAAAGAAGGGTTAACCTTGGAGGTTTCGGCTTTCGTCAAAGGATACCACCATGTTCTGCGTATAGCCCTAGTTGGGACGGTGAAAGACCTAATCTGCTTAAGGGAGAGTAAGGAACTGACCAGAAACGAAGTTTTCTGTGTCTCGGAGTTCATGTACTTGGGTGGGCTTAATGTCCTGCTCACCTTCGAGACTGTGGATGACGCGAAGCGGTTTAAAGTTCTGATGGATAAGAAGAAAGATTGTTTTACTATGTTAGATATCTGGGAAGGCCAAGCCTTGCCTTTCCATAGAATTGCATGGTTAAAAATTATTGGAGTCCCTCTTCTTCTGCTGGATTGCGAGGTTTTTGACTCCATCGGTAGATTGTTCGGAAAGGTGCTCCACACGAAGATTCCAGAGATTTTACGTTCGATCTGGTGGGAGTCTAGGTTGGTGACGGAGTGGAAATTAATCAGGAGGTCACGTTGGTTTGGGATAATAAGAAGTTTAAAATGTGGGTTAGAGAAGAAGCAAGAGATTGGATTCCTGATTTTCTTGACGTGGAGGATGACAGTTCCGATGAGGACGATGAAGATTACCAGTCTCTCAATCAAGGCAAAAATGTCGGTAGCTCAGTAGGGAAGTCCTCCCTTGAAGCCGAGAAGGCAGTGCCGGAAGCTGATAAGTCGCATAATTCATTCAATGCAAGCATGCATGATCATTTAATGCGGGACAAGACTGTTGAGTTTCCTAGGTGGGATGATGCATGGGAAGATGGGGAAATCAGGGATGCTCACATTCCAAGTATTCCTTCAAAAGGTTCTCTGGCATATGGGTTTAAGGCTAGACGGGCCCATAAGAGATATAAAGCTAAAAGGGCCCAGAAAATACAGGTATGGGCCGGTCCAGGAAGCGAACTAGATTGGACGATCCACTTCTAGAGGTTAATCAGATGGGCCCAAATCCAGATAATGGGGGTGAGAACTTGAACTGTCAAAGAAACCAAGGGGGTTCCTGTATCTTTGTAGAGAACATTGAGGGCTCGATTGATTTAAACGTAAACTCAGCCCAGTCTCTTTCAGGTACTCTCTATGAGGGATTGGGGACTATGGAGGCAGAAGTGTTGGTGAGCTCCCCGACGATTCATGAAGGTCAAATGGGGGCACAGCTTAACCAATAGAGAAGACCCTATCGAGAATGAGATTGACGCTACAGTTGAGATGGGGAATCTTCTCAGAGCCGAGTTGTAGAATCACAGATGTATTGTCATAGAAGCTATGGCAGAAGAAGGAATCCAATATGGTAAGCCATGAATCTCCTTTCGGTTAATATTAGAGGGTTGGGGGTGGATGCCAAAGCGGGTTGGGTGAAAGGTATTAGATGGGAGCACAGTGTCTCTTTTATTGCTTTACAAGAAACGCAAATTAAGGATTTTGATGTGGCCAGATACTGGGGGAATGACTCTTTTGAGATGGATTTGGTGGCAGCGAATGGTTGATCGGGAGGTTGTCTTAGCTTATGGGATCCGAAAGCCCCGAGGTTTGTCGATTATGTGAAACACCATCATTAACTTTTGATTAGGGGTAGATTTACGGGCTCTAATAAAGAAGTCAATACCATGAACATATATGCCCCTTAAAAAGTTCCGGATAAGAGGGCTCTATGGAATGATATTCTGGGTGTTATGAATAATTTTTCGGGTCAGTGGATCCTTCTTGGGGACTTTAATGCGATTAGAGATCTGGAGGAAAGGAAGAACACCATGTTCCATGTGAGTTGCCCCAGGGATTTTAATTCTTTCATTGCTGGTGCGGGTTTGTTGGAGTATAGTATGAAAGGGCAAACATTTATTTTTCTCGCTGAAAACGGTTCCAAATTAAGCAAGATCGACCGCTTTCTGGTCTGTTTTAGCTTCTTCAGTGACTGGCCTGAGGCGTGTCTCCGGGTTTTAAATAGAGGTCACTCGGATCATTCACCTCTCCTTTTAACTACTGTTAGCAAGAACTTTGGTGCCCGTCCCTTTAGACTCTTCAATTCTTGGTTAGACAAAGAGGGTTAGGCGGAGACTGTGGAAAATCGGCTGAGTTATATTCTGGGTTGGAGGTTTATACAGACCTTAATCTCACGAAAAAATTCAAGTTTATTAGGGAGACCATTAAAAAATGGAGGGACGAGATGGTGTTAAAGGAAGGTAGGGAAGAGCCTTTACTCAGGCAAGAATTGGATAAGTCGGATCTTATTATCGAATCATGGAATCTTGAAGAGGAAGAGGTATGGATAAAGACTTAATGTAAAAAAGACCTTGGGGCGATGGAGCAAAACAAAGCTAAAGACCTGAAACAACGTTCAATGATACGATGGGCTATTCATGGTGATGATTACACGTGTTTCTTTCACGGGTGATTAATTCCAGAAAAGCTTCTAATTCCATCCTTGGGTTAATGGTTAACGGTGAATGGGTCCAAAAACCTTCGCTTATCAAAAAAAGGTTTTCTCATTCTTCAGAAGCCATTTCTCGTAACCCTTTGATGATAGACCTAGAATTGTATGTCCTGGCCTGAGCAAACTTTCAGCAGAGGAGAGTGATAGGCTCATTTTATCGTTTTTGGTGGATAAAATAAAGGCAGCTGTTTTCGAGTGTGGTTCGGATTGGGCCCCGGGACCTGATGGTCTTAATTTCAAGTTCGTCAAACGGTTTTGGTACTTTTTCAAGCATGATTTTTTTGAAGTGATGGTGAAATTCTTTCCTTCTGGTAATATTAATAAAGGGTGTGGGTCTTCTTTTATTACGTTGTTTCCCAAGATTAAAGATCCCACTAGCCTCTAAAATTACCGGCCGATTAATCTTATAGGGGTCATTAGCAAGGTGATTTCCAATATTCTTGCCAACTGGCTTAAGAAAGTGATAGGGTCTGTGGTCTCGATTACGCAGTCAGCGTTTATTAAGGATAGGTATATTTTTGACGGTCCTCTGATGCTCAATGAAGTTTTGTCCAGACTAAAAGTGAGAAAAATGAAACGTTTTTTTTTTTTTTTATCAAGATTGACTTTGAGAAAGCCAACGACAATGTCAATTGGAATTTTTTCATCTTGACGCTATCTCAAATGGGTTTCCAGACAGATGGTGCAGTTGGGTAAAAGGCATTCTCGAATCTGCTAGATCATCGGTTCTCGTCAACGGGGCTCCTACTTGCGAATTCCAATGCCAAAAGGGGTTACGCCAAGGAGATCCTCTGTTGCCTTTCATTTTCCTTATTGTTCTTGAGGTTTCTATCGGGTCTTATTTCTAATGCATGCGATACGGGTTTGTTTAAAGGCATCAAGTTGTCGAATAACGGCCCAGTTCTCTCTCATTTTCTATATGCAGATGATGCTCTAAATGTTGGATCTGAGTTTCTTTTTGATTGTATTTTTGTTTGAAATAAAGATGGAAATGAAAGAGTTGTGCAGCGGAATTAAGATGAAAGCAAACTTTGCATACAATCAAACGAGAGTAATACTTTAATCAAACATCTTTACACAATGAATCGAAAGATTGAATTTGTTTCAACACCGATTACAATGATTGATGAATGAATGCAAACTCCCCCTCAGCCAGAGCTCAGTAGTTTGTTCGTGCAAAGAAGACGATGTGGTGAAAGAGCTAATAGAACAGTACAAAGTACTGAACTATTTATAGGCACTTGCAAACCACTGAGCATCTTAGCTGACGTCACCATGAAAGTGACATCTAACCTCCTAACAAACTCTAACCTCTGATCTATAAACACTGATGTACTAAACTACTGCTATTACATTACATTACATAAAAGACATTTAAACAGCTACTGTATCCTTCCACTGCTGTGAACCCAACAGTGCTTGTCCGGATCATCAGTACTTGACTCAAGGCAGTAGATTGAGTCAGCAGAGCTTTGGTCTTCCGTCAGTCTTTGACTTTGGGCAGTAGATGCAAGGCAGCAGTTGTAGGTCAGTACTTAGTAATATCAGCAGATAGGAGGTCAGCAGATATAAAACCACTTTCAAGGGGAGAGATTTGCATGAACCAACTGTAAACGTCTGCTTATTCTGGATCCACTGCTCTGATCCAATTTTGGCTTTAATTATCTGTTCCTCTGATAGGGTTCAATCCCAACAATCTCCCCCTGGAACAGATAATGCCAAAACTCTTCATTATTTTTGGAATGCTTTATTGCCTCATCAACAGCTCCCTTATCTGACCTTTAAATTGTAATTCAAAGTCTAGGGCATCTGTATCTTCATCATCCCTGCTAAGTGGAAGATCAAGGAGATCCTGCAAATCTTCAAGACTCAGGCCAAGAGCTTGTTCCCTTGATATTTTCTTCACTTCTCCACCAGACCTGAGCAAAGTCAATACGCAGGTCTGTTTGTCAGTTTCCCACTTTTGTATTTTTGAGCCTGGTGGGTTTCTTGGGAGATGTTTATTTGCAGAAGTATTTGGTGAGGCTGGCCTGTTCAAAGCTGGCTGAGCAGCACATGCAGATTGTTCCAATTCAAGATCTTCTTTTATCATTACTTTCGGGCCAGCTTTTACAATGGCATCTCCGGCTAAAAGATCTTGAATTGTTTCCATGCTAAACTGGTTTTTGCTCCTTCTTTTGTAGATGGCAGCACCAGCTGGAGCAGTGGTTCTTTTGATTTGCAGCTTTGGTGGTCTTTTTGAGACCTCTGCTTTGGAA
The DNA here is from genome assembly GCA_030545235.1 of Helianthus tuberosus. NCBI lineage: Eukaryota > Viridiplantae > Streptophyta > Magnoliopsida > Asterales > Asteraceae > Helianthus > Helianthus tuberosus. Next base: position 82,514,733 of record CM060395.1, read on the forward strand.
TAGTCAGGCTTTTGTGGAACTCTTGGATCTTTCTTTCTAAGTTCCTCTAAGCGTTTATAGGTTGCTCTGACTCTATCTTCTCCCCATTTTGTCACAGAGTTCTTTGACCCATAATCTGCTGTAATCAGCTCCTCTTTCATTCTCTTCAGCTCTAACATCTTTTCAGCTTCAAATTGCTTGAATCTTTCAGGAGGAGTCTGCTTGACCTTATTTTTGATCATGTATTGAATCCTGGCTGCTTCTTTTTCAAGCTCAGGAATGGTCCAGTTTTTGTACATGTGTTTCTCCCCCTTGTATTTCTTGTAGCTCATGATGTTTTCAATGTAGTCTTTTCTCAAGGACTCATCTGCCCTTTCTGAAATTTTCTGACAAACATTTTTAGCAAATCGCTCCATAGTATTGACCTGTGAGAGTAAAAACTGATAGTTTTGTTGAAAATCTCTATCAGATTTCCCTCTTCTGTTTTTTAGTTCAATATCCTCTGCTTGTTTGGCCTTGAGTTTCAAATATTCTTCAATATTGTTAGGCCTGGGATATTCTGCAACTGATGGCAAACTCCTTTTGGCTGGGTCATCTTCATAATAAAAGGATTTGATTTCTTCTCTGACTGCAATGAGTTCCAGAGGAAATGAGACACCAGCAGGAGGTAGTGATTTTACAATTTGAGCTGAAGAGAGAGGTATGGGTTTTGGAATAGTGACAAGTGATAGGGATTTTGAAGATGTTGGTGATGGAGATGTGTCATCATCTTTTAAAATTAGCCTTCTCCTTTTTGGTTTAGGAGAGACTGATGATGTTTTGAATGGAACAGTGGTGGTAGATGTAGTGGCAGTGGATTGTGATTGACTAACAGCTGTTGAAACAATTGGTGTTTCAACCACTGTTGTCATTACAACAGATGTTATAACATCGGCTGTCTTCTGCTGTATGTCAGCAGGTGTTGTTTTTGGTGGTGATGATGGTAAAGCAGTGGATGTTGTGTGTGTTGAAGTGGTGTGTGTTGATGGAACAGCTGTTTGGCAAGCAGTAGTTTTTGTAACTCCTGTTGCATCAGCTGTTTTGTATGGTGGTTTTTGAGCAGACTTTGAACGTCTGGTTGGAATGGATTTGGGTTGCCTCACTTTTCTAGTAGGCTTCTTCTTTTCCTCAACAGGATTTTCATGATCCTTTGACCCAGAAGTACCCTGTTCTGGATGATCCATTCTGTCCACCCTGGCTTTCCTTTTGGCCTCTCTATCCCTTTTTACACTTGCAGCTGCTTCTGCTAGTGCATTTGTTGTCACATCAATTTTCTTGCTGCCATCTGGCAAAGGGATCTTTTTGGTGATGTTTGAATTTTCTGGTTCAAGATAGAGACCATCCTCTATACCCTTCCTTTTCCACTCCTTAATTTTCTCCCCCTTTTTGGCATTATCTTCTGGGAGTTGATAAATGTAGCGGACTTTTGGAGGAGCAGTGCCAGTGGTGTGCAAGATCTGAGTTTTGAGAGCCTTTAAATCAGCCTGAGTGGTTTTGAACCTTGACTCCATTGCATTTCTCAGCTGTTGTACATGTTTTTCATGTTGCTGATCTGCCAATTGTGCATGTTGTTGGAGAGAAGATTGAAATAGATTCCAGAGCTCATTTGTAGCAGATGCCCTTTGTGGAGCAGGTGCTTGAGGTGGAACAGCAGTTGATTGTACCTTCTGAACTTGTAACACCTGTTGTAGCATATCTTTGAGTTCTGCAACAGAGTTATCAAGCTTTGCAATACGATCCGTCAATTTCTGGTACTTTAAACCATCACCCAAGTTAATGGAATCATCTGATTTCCCACTAGCAGTGGTTTTATCAGTGGTAGATGTAGGGAATATACTCCAAACATTAACCACTGATGCCCCTTTTTCTTGGTACTGGGGTCTTCTTCCTTCAACACTTGACAGCCTTTTGATGTTGCCAGTAGGATAAATAAATCCACTGGTGGTTGGCAGAGGTGCTATAAAAGGAATTGCCTCCAAGGAAGTCTTATTAATGTAACCACTGTCCAAATGTAACCCAGTGGGTGTAACAAGTGTAGTGGCTGCTTCACTTGGATTACCACCAAGAGTTACTTGTAACTCAAGGGGTCTAACCTCCTCAGGTTGTGTTGGTGGGTTAGCAAAGATTGATACAGCAGACCCAGTCAGTTGTTGAGGTATATTCTCATTAGTAGGTGATTGAGAAGGACTGGATAATGTCTGGTTCAAATCAATTGCATCCAACAGTGGTTTTATTGGTGAGGGAATTTTGGATGTGATGAGTGGTGTAGAAATAGGATGTGTCCCGGGCATTGGACTGTGGATGATAGAAACGAGTGTTTCCAGAGCATCATGATGTCGAGACCCTATTTGTACAACCTGTTCTTTTTGTGAAGAAACAGGAGGAGTTTCGGTTATGGTTTGAGATATTTGTACCATCTGCTGTGAGGAAGTAGCAGCAGTGGTTTCTTGTGACTTTTGTGTTGTCACTGGCAGGAGCTCTGGTATCTCATCCTCCAGAGATGCCTTTTTGATGGGTTTTGTGGGTTTTTGAGTTTTTCTTTTTGGCTTTTTGGAGATAGTAGGTGTGGGTTTCAAAGCAGTTGTGCTGATGCTTTGATCACCTTGAGCAGTGGGCTCAGCAGCAGATACCTGAGGAGCAGTTGTAACTGCTAAAATCTGCTCAGGCACCTCTGCTTGTGTTTTGCAATGTGCTAACATTCTTGAAAAAGTTTCAGTTGTTAAGCTGTTTATTTGTGTAGAATCACCTTGGTTTATTATAGCTAAATCATCCTTACTGAATTTCTTTGTAAAATAATAACTTAAAAACCTTGGAAACAGTAAGAATGATTTTGTGTTAACATTATTAACCAAATCTTTAAAAATTTCCCGAGAATAATTAAAATTTTCTCCTTGAAGAATTGCATATCCCAGATTTTGAATCTTTAAAGGGATTTCATTGAAAGAAGTGGTTTTGTTGGAAACACATAGTAGGAGGGTATGAAATAAAAATCTGGTTGCAGATGGAAAATAACCTTTTTCTAAGGTAATTTTCTTCATCATTGTGGCTTCATACCCTCTCTCAATGAAGTCAGTTTGTAACTCGTTTTTAGTGAAAGAAATTTTACCTTCCTGATCACCGAGTTGAAAGACCTCTGAAATGGTTTGTGGCGTGATTTGGACAGCTTTACCCTTTATAAAAGAGTTTATGGTGGTTGCAGTGTCTCCTTGTTTTTCAAGGGTTGCATTTTTCCAGAACTCCCTTTGGGTTGCCAAATAGATTGGTGCATCGGCAGTGAACAAAGTTTTGTACTTTGATTTTGCCATGAGATCAATGATGGAATCGAAAACTTTGGTGGTTCCTGGTTTTGTGAGAAGACCCAGGAGATTGTGAGATGATTTATGTGGAATTTCAGTGGAGATTGCCTTTTGAGAGGCTGTTTTCGACGATGATTTGGATGAGGGTTTTGAAGATTTCTTTGATTTTGTCATTTTGAGGATGAATGATCGAAGAAATTTGTGAAGAAATGAGATGAAAAACTGCTTTGAGAAGAGAATTTTTAAGAATTCAATTCGACAGTAAAACCCTGTTTTGATGGTGAGTGGGGGATTTTATAGGGAAGAAAGTGAATGCTGAGGTGGCAGCCGTTACAAAAGGTCTGACCAATATGTACTGCCCACGTGACAACGCCTGTTGAAAGTGAAGGACAGTACTTGTGTGATAGGGACAGTTGAAGGCAGTGGTATGAAAGCAGTGGATGATTTTCACTATCAGTGGATAGCATATCAGTGGATAAGACACTGCTTTTGAACAACAGAGTTTATCAAAGGAATGAGAGAGCAGGGGTTGACTTTCAGCAGTGGACAGACTTTTGAAGTAGAGCAGACTTTTGAACAATCAGTGGTTAATGGCAGACTTTTAAGGACTTTAATGAAAATTTTTCATTTTTAGCTATTTTTAAGGATGGAGTTTTGATTTTCTGAAAACATTTTGTTGCATTTATTCATAGAAAAACAAGATGTTGCTTGTTATTCCATGTTCAGCATCCCAATCCTAGAGACCAAACTTTCAAAGGTGGCTGTATCAAGTGCTTTTGTGAGCACATCAGCCAGCTGGTCTTTAGTTGGGACATGATGCAGAGAAATCAAACCTTTTTCATAGCAGTCCCTCACAAAGTGATGTCTGATGTCGATATGTTTGGTGGTTGAGTGGGAAACTGGATTTTTGATGATATTTTCTGCTGCCTGACTGTCCAACATAAGTGGTGTCTTCAAGGCAGTGATACCAAAATCCAGTAACTGATTTTGAAGCCACAGGAGTTGGGCTGTACAGCTTGCAGCAGCAATGTATTCAGCTTCAGCAGTGGATGTTGAAACAGCTGCTTGCTTTTTGCTTTGCCATGAAACTAAGCAATCACCTAGAAATTGGCACCCTCCTGATGTGGACTTCCTTGTGGTGTGACATCCAGCAAAGTCACTGTTTGAGAAACCTGAAAGCTTGATGTTCCCATTAGCTGGATACCAGATACCAAGTGTGGGAGCACCTTTTATGTATCTGAAGATCCTTTTTACAGCAATGAGATTTGATTTTCTGGGAGCTGATTGACTTCTTGCACAGACACATGTTGCAAACATGATGTCTGGTCTAGATGCAGTTAGGTACAATAAAGACCCAATCATGCTTCTATAAAGTGTTTGGTCAATCAGCTCATCCTTTTCATCAGACATGACTAGCTTATTTGTGGCCATGGGTGTGCTGCATGGTTTACAATCATTCATATCAAATTTGGTTAAAAGTTCTTTAGCATATTTGCTTTGATGAATGAAAGTTCCATTTTGCAATTGCTGTACTTGGAGACCAAGAAAGCATTGCAGCTCACCCATAGCACTCATTTCAAAGTCAGCTGTCATGAGTTCTCTAAACTCTTCACACATTGAGTTACATGTGCTTCCAAAAATAATGTCATCCACATAAATCTGGACAATCATTAAATCCTTCCCTCTCCATTTTAAAAATAGTGTCTTATCAATGGTACCTCTTTTGAAACCATTTGAGAGTAGGAAGTTGGAAAGAGTTTCATACCAGGCCCTTGGTGCTTGTTTCAAGCCATACAAGGCTTTATTTAGCCCGTAGACATGATCTGGATAAAATGGATCCTCAAAACCTGGAGGTTGACAGACATACACCTCTTCTTGAATTGTACCATAGAGGAAAGCACTTTTGATATCCATTTGAAACACCTTCATATTGTGGTTGACAGCAAAGGCCAGGAACAGTCTAATGGCTTCCAATCTTGCAACAGGGGCAAATGTTTCATCATAGTCAATCCCCTCTTCCTGTCTGTAACCTTGAACCACAAGCCTGGCTTTATTCTTGACAACAATACCCCTTTCATCAGTTTTGTTCTTGAAGACCCACTTTGTGCCAATGGGACTAACCTCTTCTGGCAGTGGTACAAGCTCCCATACTTGTTGTCTTTTAAACTGTTGGAGTTCCTCTTGCATGGCTTCTACCCAGCTGTTGTCTTTCAGTGCCTCTTGGTACTTGACTAGCTGATGGAGTGATAGAAAACCAGCAAAAAGACAAATGTTTTGGGTTTGGCTTCTTGTGAGCACCCCTTCATTTATGTTGCCAATGATTTGATCAGGTGGATGAGATCTCAAGAAGATTAAATCTCCTTGGTATGGTATGATGGCATTGGTTGGTGAAGGCTGCAAATGTGTATCATCTGAGCTAACCACTGCTGGGGACTTTGATGATCCAGCAGTGGCTTCAAAAGGTGGTGGTATAGGAGGTAATGAAGTGGACAACTGCTGACTTTTATCCACTGTTTGAGGACTTTTGTCAGCAGTGTTTGAGGATGTGGAAGCAGTGGTTGATGGGCTACTTTGGTCAACAACTGTTGAGGTAGCAGTGGTTGAGCTTTGACAACTGTTTTGAACAGCTGGTGCTTTTCCCTTTGTGGCAGACCTTTGAGGGATGATGATTTCATACCCATAGTCTGATGTTGTATCCTCTGATGGACCTGCACTGTTAGTCTTGACAGCAGTATTTTCAAAAGTGAATTTTTCAAGATCAAACAGATCTGCAAGGTTTGCTGGGATTTTCATTGATGAAAGTTCATTGAACTTAACATTCAAAGTCTCCTCCACTGCCTTGGTCCGTGTATTGAACACTTTGTAGGCCTTGGCAGTGGTTGAGTATCCCAGATGATAACCACAATCAATTTTGGCTGCAAATTTTGAAATGGAATCTTTTAAATTCAAAATAAAGCATGGGCAGCTAAACACTTTGAAATATGAGATCAGTGGTTTAATTTTATACAGAATTTCATAGGCAGTCTTTTTGTGCCTGGGGTTTATTAAAACTCTGTTCTGAACATAGCAAGCAGTGTTTACTGCCTCTGCCCAAAAAGTTAATGGCAAACCTGAATCTGCAAGCATGGTTCTGGCAGCTTCAATCAGAGTTCTGTTCTTCCTTTCCACTACCCCATTCTGCTCTGGTGTTCTTGGGATGCTGTACTGCATTACAATCCCTTTCTTCACACAGAAGGCATCCAACTCCCTATTTTTGAATTCTGTGCCATTGTCACTCCTGAAGCTTTTCACTGAAAGGTCAAATTGCTTTTCAACCTGTATTACAAAGTCTTGCAAAATGCCTGCAGTTTCATCTTTTGAGTGCAAAAAGAAAGTCCATGTGAACCTAGAAAAGTCATCAACAATAACCAAACAATATCTTTTCTTCTTAAGGCTCATGACTTGAACTGGGCCAAACAAATCCATGTGTAGCATTTGCAAACACTGGGTTGTTTTGGACTCTTCAATGGACTTATAAGAACTTTTATGTTGTTTTCCTTTTAAACAGGAAATGCAATGTTCAGGACATGAAAACAATTTTTGTGGTAGGCCTCTCACCAACCCATTTTTTGAAATTTCTGTGATTGTTTTAAGATTTGTGTGTCCCAGCCTTCTGTGCCAAAGTTCTGTCTCTTTGTTAGAGGCAGCTGAGAATAGACAGACATCAGCTCTGGGACACTCTTTTGACATGTCAACAACATAAACATTGCCACTTCTTTGAGCAACAAGTTTAGTTTGACCAGAGTTGATTATTGCATCAATCTTTTTAACCATTTCTGGTCCAACAATCCTACAACAGTCTTTTGTGAAGAATGACCCAAATCCCTTGTCACTCATTTGGGACACACTCAGAAGGTTGAATTTTAGATTGTCTATTAGATTTACATTTTCAAATTTTACATTTCCAGATTGTACTGTTCCAGACCCCAAAACTTTCCCTTTACTATTATTCCCAAAGGATATATCACCCCCACCATGGATTTTAAAGTCTTTGAGGAGGGCTTTACATCCTGTCATGTGCCTGGAGCCTCCACTATCTACATACCAAAGACTATCAAAGCATGCAGAAGCTCCCTGCACATGAAGTAAAAGGATTAGTTCATTAAGGTCTCCAAAGCCAACAAGGCTTTGGATGGGGTCTCAACAGTGTCTGGGATGGAGGCAGAATGATGGACAGTGGTTAGATCAGGAGTTTGAACTGTTTTAGGACAGTGTTTTTCTAACCACTGTTGTGTGTCCTGACCAATCATCTGCTGGTAACCAAAAGGATGTTTGTTCACTTTGGGTTTAGAGGGCCTTTTGTAGGCCTCATAAACGTGAGGAATCCTTTGGTAGGACTGTTTTTCTCTGCCTTTTCTAAACTGATTGGCAGGGGGTGCATCAGTAACCTGAACATCTCTTTTGACAGATGTTTGGTTCAGCTGTTTTGTAACAGCTGTTTGAACTGGCACAAACAGTGGTTGTTTCTTTGTAAACTTGACAGATGTCGATGATAATGGTGGACTCAAGGATGTTTTAGCCATGTACTCATTCTTTTTCACATCAAAGTTTTTGAGGTACACACATGCTTGAGTTTTGTAGTTTGTCTTACCACAAACAATGCAGCTTTCTGCTGAAACAATGACACTTGTTTTGTTTAAATCATAAGCTTTCAAGTGGAAACAATCTTTTGTCAGATGATTCCTTTTTTCACAAAATTCACAAAACAAGTTATCAATTTTTTCTTTCTTCTTTCTCTTTTCAGACTCCTTTGCAGCAGAGGTTTTAACCACTGCTGGGATGTCCTTGAGAGGTATGACTTTAGCTTTTGGAGCTTTAACACCATCAGTTGATGTAAAGTCCATTGGCTTGAAATTTTCAAGAATATCACACTCGTCAGACCAGGTAGGTTTAAACTGATATTTTTCAAGTTCTTCAAAAGTTGAGGAACTCCTTGTTCTGCCAAGTGTGATTTTGTTACCAAGTTTGTCAGTGATTTTCACTTCTTGGCCATTCTTGTTTGTGGGGATGAACTCAGTGGTTACATCAGTGTTTTGAACAGATTTTTCATAAGCAATGTGTTCATCATCATATTTTCTATACCCAACCCCAAATTTCACATTACTTTCAATCTGTTTAGCAAGCATCACCTCATATCCTCTGCAGGATTCCACCCATCTTTCACAAGTAATCTGGGTGGATTCCAACTCCTTTTTGCAACTTTGGTATTTTTCTACCATAGTTTGAAGTTGGGTTTTGGTGATGCTTTGCTCTTCTTTTAGACAGCTGATTTCTTTTTCCTTTTCAGTCAATTTGTTTTTAAGTTCTTTTAAAGAGCTTTCAAATTTGACCTCATCAGACAAGATTTTATCCCGAAGGTTTTCATTCACCTCTTTAATGTTTGCAAAAGCAATTATGCAATTGTCAGAACACAGTTTTTCAAGAACTTGAGGAGATACCTTGGCAGCTGCCATCATTGCACAATCACATTGATGATCTTCATCATCATCAGCTTTTACCTTCTTTTCACCACCCTTTTCTTCTTTCTCTTCTTCTTTGTCCTCTATGGACCATGGATCTGTCATTGGTTCAATCAGAGTACCTGAACTTTCTCCCAACAGTATTTCATCAGCCACAGCAGTAACCACTGCTTCAGTCACCACTTCCACTATTTCTAAGCTCTGCTGTTCCTCCTCAGTTTCAACCCCCTCTTGTATTGACTCTAATGCCATCAAACAAAACTCATCATGAGAAGAATCATTAGAAGCATAGAGTGCAAAATTTTCATCATTAAGGTCTTCAGGCATACTGCTCCAGTCAACAAACCCTTGAGTGAAAAAAACTTTATTGATCTGGTTGTGCTGCTGCTGGAGTAGTGGTTTGAGGTGCAACAGGTTGCACTTGTACCTGTGGAGCAGGGGTTTGAACATATTGGATTTGTGGAACAGTAGTTTGGACATAATGTACTGGCACAGGGGCAGCAACATAGTGAGCAGTGTTCACTTGAGCTGCTGGGGCATATTGGGCATAGTGCACAGTGTTTTGGTTTTGAGGTCTAGGATTTGAGCTAGGATGAGTAATTATGGGACCAGTAGTTTGACTCCTACATTCCCTAGCGAAATGTCCCAACCTATTACACTTGTAGCACTTGATTTTCAATTTATCCAACCCAACCCTTAGATTCCCATGCAAACCTGGGAATTTTCGCCCTGTTCTTTTGTAGAACTTGCTAGTTCTAACACTAAGCAAAGCCAGTTGGTGCAGGATGTCCATTTCCTCTAAATCAGTGGGATCAAAATGTTGCAAATCATTTAGTTCAAAACTTAAATTGTCTGACATCTGGTTTTCGTTAGCAGTGAATGCATAACTTGCAGAGTGAGGATCAGGGTTGTTAAAATTTGCACCAGCAGTTATGTCAATGAAGTGATCATAACCCTGATCCTTACCACTGCTCCCAGATTCTTCTTGACCCAGAAGAGTAGTATTACCGAAAGTGTAATCATCGGTAACTTTTCCTGACTCTTGTAACCTCCTTTTCTGGTTCAACTCCCTTTCGTAGGTTAGGAGTTGACCATGGAGTTGGGTCAAGGTCAGATCCTTGAATTCAGGTGAATTTCGGGTGACAAAAGCTATGGTGTCCCATTTTTCTGGCAGTGACCTGAGGAACCTGCTATTTTGAGTTGAGTTTGTAAAAGTGGTGTTAACAAGCCTCAGTTCACTGATGAGACAACTGAAACGCTCAAATTGTTGCGTTAGTGATTCGCCTTTAACATAGCAAAATGTTTCATACTGTTGGTTCAGGATTTCCCTATTGTTTTCTATGACTTCTTCAGTTCCCCCAAACTGTTCCTTAAGTGCGTCCCATAACTCTTTGGCACTATTACAGTGTAACAGTCCAGCATATATCTCATTGGGTAGCGCTGATGCTATGATGCTAAAAGCTTTAGCATCTAGTTCGATCTTTTGAAAGTCGGTTTCGGTATAATTTTCAACTGGTTTTGGAACGAACTTTTTAACATCTTCAGCGCTTGGCACTGAAGGAACATGGGGACCATAAATGATAGAACTCCAACAACCTGTGCTTTGTTGAGCAAGGATGTGACCCATCCTTCTCTGCCAGATGTTGTACTCATTTCTTTTTAGCATAGGTGGTTTAAAAAGTGAGCCAATGTTGTTTTTATCATCCTGAGATTGTGACGTCATTCTTGTTGTTTTACAGACACTGAGAAATCAACTTTAATGGTGATTAATCCTTGCTCTGTTTTTCAACGGACGAACAAACGATCAGTATCAACTGTTATGAGCTGAACTATTTACGTCAAAATGATTGTTAAATCAAATTTGACTGTCCAGGCTCTGATACCAATTGTTGGATCTGAGTTTCTTTTTGATTGTATTTTTGTTTGAAATAAAGATGGAAATGAAAGAGTTGTGCAGCGGAATTAAGATGAAAGCAAACTTTGCATACAATCAAACGAGAGTAATACTTTAATCAAACATCTTTACACAATGAATCGAAAGATTGAATTTGTTTCAACATCGATTACAATGATTGATGAATGAATGCAAACTCCCCCTCAGCCAGAGCTCAGTAGTTTGTTCGTGCAAAGAAGACGATGTGGTGAAAGAGCTAATAGAACAGTACAAAGTACTGAACTATTTATAGGCACTTGCAAACCACTGAGCATCTTAGCTGACGTCACCATGAAAGTGACATCTAACCTCCTAACAAACTCTAACCTCTGATCTATAAACACTGATGTACTAAACTACTGCTATTACATTACATTACATAAAAGACATTTAAACAGCTACTATATCCTTCCACTGCTGTGAACCCAGCAGTGCTTGTCCGGATCAGCAGTACTTGACTCAAGGCAGTAGATTGAGTCAGCAGAGCTTTGGTCTTCCTTCAGTCTTTGACTTTGGGCAGTAGATGCAAGGCAGCAGTTGTAGGTCAGTACTTAGTAAGATCAGCAGATAGGAGGTCAGCAGATATAAAACCACTTTCAAGGGGAGAGATTTGCATGAACCAACTGTAAACGTCTGCTTATTCTGGATCCACTGCTCTGATCCAGTTTTGGCTTTAATTATCTGTTCCTCTGATAGGGTTCAATCCCAACACTAAATATGGGGGAATGGAGTGAAGATAACAATAAGAATGTGGCGAGAATTCTCAGAATTTTCAAAGTTTGTTCAGGGCTAAAAATCAACATCAAGATATCCAACCTGTTTAGGGTTGGAATTGAGAGCGTGGATCTGGATTCTATGGCAGGTCTGCTAGGGTGTAACAAAGGATCCTTCCCTTTCACTTACCTGGGAATTACAGTTGGTGCGATCATGAACCAGGTCAACAACTGGCAGCCGATTGTGGAGACTTTCTAGAGACGGTTAACATCGTGGAAGGCTAAATCTTTATCTATTGGTGGTAGGGTTACACTCATCAAAGCTGTGCAAGAAAGCCTCCCCATCTATTACTTCTCGCTTTTTAAGGTTCCAGTCAAGGTTTTGGATGTTCTGGAAGCCTTGATGAAGAGATTTCTATGGGGGGGGGGGGGGGCGATGAATTGAAGAAGACCCATTGTGTTGCTTGGGAGAGAGTGGCTCTTCCGAAAAAAATGGGAGGTTTGGGTGTCTGTAAACTTAAATATAAGAACGATTCTTTACTTTCTAAATGGGTCTGGAGGTATAAAGTGGATCCTACCAGTCTATGGAGAATGGTTGTAGACACCTGTCATGGATCAAGTAGGAGATGGACTGAATTACAGTCGAACCCCGGAATCTCGGGGGTATGGAATAATATAGTTAAGCTTGAGATGAAAATGGATATTAAAGGCAGAAAAGTTGGAAATCTTATGAAAGGAGAGGTGGGTAACGGGGGAAAATACGATTCTGGGTGGACTATTGGATCGGTGATGGGCCACTTATGTTCAAATGGCCGCGACTTTTTTCTTTGGAAGCCAATAAACTGTGTCTGGTGGCTATAGGGTTATGATGACACACCCCAACCGATGGCGGAAACATCGGGGTGAGGCACTGAGCGAAACAGATTGTCCAAGAGATTCCACAACAACTAATAATTACCAAATATTTAAGCATTACGTCCCATACCGTAATATATCAAGCAAACATAGTTATTATAGACAAGTTGTTCTCAAAGACAAATAAATTCTGTTCCGACAACTCAGATTAATAATTCTTTGTTTCTATACCACCTAAACTTGATTCCAAGACAGCAAGTAAAAGTCAATACACAAAGTGTAAAGGTGAGCATACAAGTTTAATAGCATAATAGTAGCGAAAGAAATTTACGCATAACCAGCATTTAGTACGTTAAAGTGAAGCACGTAAGTTATCGACAAAGATCCTATCAATACTAATGACTGCGATTTGTAGAGTGCGTAACACATTTTCACCACTGCGAACACGTGAAGTAAGATCCTTAATAACCCCTGAATAAACAGGTGCTGAGTCCAAACGATAGTACTATCGTTGCTAAGGCAGGTAGACAACAATGAATGTGTTAACATAACAAACAAGCATTCATCGAGTCACGTATAACATGCGATAGCGGTTAGCGTTTAAAAAGTGTTTGCGTTGTGTGTTGATGTGATTTGATATAAGTAACATATGTAACACCCAAAAGTGCGTTAAGCGAAAAAGGGGTTCAAGTATACTCACAGATAGTGCTTAGCAAATAAACACAAATCTTGGATTGAAGGGAGCGCTTGGGAGATTAGCCTGATCACAGAGCGATAGTATAAGCGTTGAACAGTGCGTAAAACATCGTGTCGGTGCGTTGTGGGAGTTAAGTGACGAAAAGCGATCCGTTCGGATGGCCTTCCGGACGGATGGCCATTCGCTTGGAGGGTTGTCCGTTGGGATGGATATGTTTGTGTATGAACTTTGAAGTTTTCGTTGTAGCATTTTATAAAAAGAGGAGTGTTTCTACAATTTAGGTCATCCGGACGGATGGTCATCCGGACGGATGGTCATCCGGACAGATGGCCGTTCGATCGGATGGACCTTCATTGAACATTGTTCAAGTGTTTGTTAGGCATCACAAGTCTTCCGTTCAGATTGTCGTTCGATTGGATGGTAATCCGATCGGATGGCGATTCGTTTGGTAGCCTGTTCTTTTTGAAAATTGTGAACTTTGCTATGTTAGAAAGTTTTGCGATTGAATCGAGACGGTATGACAACGTTTTCAAACAACGGAAACCCATCAAGTCCAAGTCATCCGATCGGATGGGAATCACCCCGTCCGATCAGTTAACTGTTCTTGACAGTTGTTCATGTTCAACCCGTGAGTCGGTTGTCTCTTTGTTAGAAATCCATTCTCTTCCCGGGTCTTCACCAGAGAATGGCTGGAGAACCCGAAGGAGTCCAGATTCTAATGGTTTTGAGTAAAAAGTTGAAGAAAAGTTTAATACACTTGAAAGATGTTTTAGATTTAGGTAAAATCAGTGTTTAAACATTGTAGAAATCCTTTGGATCTGAGTTGTTCGTGGTGGAATGAGGTCACACATTGGTGTTCTTGAGAACCCATGATGACATCATCCTAAAACAACCCAAATCCACTGACTTCATGGTGAAAAGTGAAGATTTGATGGTGAAAAAGATGGAGAAGTGTGTGTAGAATAAAGATGTAAAATATTTGGGGTAGAAACTTACAAGATTTGAGAGAAATCGAGAGAAATCTGGGCTGGAACGTGCTGGTTGGAGGAGGAGCTGTCACATCAATGAACAGTTGATGTGACAGGTGCAATTTATAGGCAAGGAGAAGATGAGGCGGTGTAATGGGACGGATCGGAGGGCAGTCCGATCGGATAGTCATCCGGACGTATGACCATTCGATCGAAGGGCTGTGGCGAGTTGGTTTCCGACTTTTCATTTTGTGCGTTGAGCATTGCGACGTGTTTCGAGTGAGCGGTGCGATAGTATTAAACAATAGTTACACAAATAATATAACTAACACATAACCTAAAAACACAACTTCGTTTTCGAGTCCGCGATGGGATTGCGATGTGATTGAGTTGCGATAGCGTTTGTGATTAACCACCACAAAACATAAATATAAGCACACACAAGTAACACATAAATGTCACACACACGTAAAACAATATCCGAACCTGCGATTAACTGCGATTCGAGTTGCGTTACGATGGCGGTAAGATTAGCGTTAAGTAGATTAGCGTTTAGTTAACTTTATCGCATTGTTACTTCCTATAATTTCACAGTCGTAAAGCAATTATTGGTAATAAACACACATCGATTATCGAGTCGAAGAGTACAAGTAATAATTAAGTAAGAGAAGACAAATCTAATTAGCAATCTTTTCTTCCTTTGACTTTGACTTGTACTTTGACTTGTACTTTGACTTCAAAAAGTCGGGTTGTTACAGCCTCCCCTTCTTTAGGGAATTTCGTCCCGAAATTAAGGTGCATGCGTATCGAAGATATGTGGATATTTTGCCTTCATGTCACTTTCGAGTTCCCAAGTGAACTCGGCGCCGTGCTTGCCTTCCCAGCTAACCTTCACTATAGGAATGCATGAACGTCGGAGTGTCTTGGTATCTCGGTCCATGATCTCGACTAGCTTTTCCACGAAGTGTAATGTTTCGTCCACTTGCAGATCCTCAAGAGGAACATGTAAATTCTGCTCGGCCAGGCACTTTCTGAGGTTCGAGACATGAAAAGTTGGATGCACATTGCTGAGTTCCTTTGGTAGTTCGAGTCTGTAGGCCACTTTGCCAATCCTTTTTAGAATCTTAAAGGGTCCCACATATCGAGGCACGAGCTTTGCCTTCTTACCAAATCGGACCACCCGCTTCCAAGGTGAAACCTTTAGGAGTACGTGATCACCGACTTCGAATTCCAGGGGTCTGCGGCGTCTATCGGCGTAACTTTTTTGATGGCTCTGGCATTTTAAGATATTGTCTCGAATCTGGAGGATCTTGTCAATCGTTTCTTGCAATAACTCAGGACCGGTAATTTGCGTATCCCCGATCTCGTGCCACACAATAGGCGATCGACATTTTCTTCCATACAATGCCTCAAATGGTGCCATTTGAATGCTAAAGTGATAACTGTTATTATACGAGAATTCGACTAAATGTAAATGCGAGTCCCAATTACCACCGAAATCGATAACACATGATCGAAGCATGTCTTCCAGGGTGCAAATCGTTCTTTCAGTTTGACCGTCGGTTTGGTGATGAAAAGCGGTACTTAGATTAAGTGTAGTACCGAGTGCGGATTGAAAAGTTTCTCAAAGGCACGAAGTGAATCGGCCATCGCGGTCAGATATGATATCACGAGGTGTTCCATGGCGACAAATGACTTCATCGGTGTAGATTCGTGCTAATCGTTCCACCTTAAAGTCTTCTCGTATTGGCAAAAAATGAGCAGATTTAGTAAGACAGTCAACGATAACCCAGATGCTATCGTGACCTGATAGCGTGCGCAGGAGTTTCGTAATGAAATCCATGGCTATGCTTACCCATTTCCACATAGGAATCTCTGGTTGCTCGAGTAGACCTGAGGGCCTTTGATGTTCGGCCTTGACCTTCGAGCAGGTTAGGCATTTAGAAACGTACACAACAATATCTCTATTCATCCCAGGCCACCAATACCTGGATCGAAGGTCCTGGTACATTTTGTCGGCACCTGGATGAATCGAATATCGGGACTTGTGAGCTTCGTCCATCAAGATGTCCCTGAGGCCGTTGCGGCTAGGGATCCAAATGCGGTCAAGATAGTGAAAGATGCCATTGGATTTGTTGACAAGTTTAGATTCGACACCACACTTTTTCATTTCCACTCGCATGGTATTCTCATTAAAGCAGGCGTGTTGAGCGTCACGGATAAGAGACTCGAGATTATGCTGGGCTTGGATATTACGGATACTATGCACATAGCTCCGTTGACTGAGGGCATCAGCCATGATGTTTGCCTTGCCTGGATGGTTATGGATCTCACAGTCGTAGTCATTGAGAAGCTCGACCCATCGGCATTGGCGCATGTTCAGTTCTTTTTGCCCAAAGATGTGTTGTAGGCTCTTGTGGTCGGTGAAGACCGTACACTTGGTACCGTATAGGTAGTGTCGCCATATCTTTAATGCAAAAATAACTGCACCAAGTTCGAGGTCGTGCGTCGTATAATTCTTCTCATGGGCCTTGAGCTGTCGAGATGTGTAAGCGATGACCTTGTCCCGTTGCATAAGGACGCAACCAAGACCAAGGTTTGAGGCGTCGCAGTAAACGACAAAATCGTCATTTCTGTCGGGCAGAGTAAGGACAGGAGCATTGCAAAGCATGCTCTTTAGAGTCTGAAAAGCATCCTCTTGTTTGGTTCCCCAAATAAAAGTCTTGTCTTTATGCGTCAGAGAAGTGAGAGGGACAGCGATTTTAGAGAAATCAGCGATGGATCGTCGGTAGTAACCAGCCAACCCAAGAAAAGAACGAACTTCGGATGGATTCTTTGGCGTAACCCAACACTTAACAGCTTCAATCTTCGCAGGATCGACGTGAATACCTTGACTATTTCCAATGTGACCATGGAATTGAACCTCCTCGAGCCAAAAGTCACATTTGGAGAATTTGGCGTAGAGGTGTTTCCCTTACAGAATTTTAAGATCCAAACGTAGATGTTGCGCGTGTTCGGCTTTTGACTTCGAATAGATAAGGATATCATCAATAAACACGATGACGAAGCGGTCAAGAAAGGGTTTACACACGCGATTCATTAGATCCATAAAGACAGCGGGCGCATTAGTAAGTCCGAAGGGCATAACAACGAACTCGTAATGATCGTAGCGGTTCGAAAGGTGGTTTTCGGAATATCTTCCTCCTGGATTCGTAACTGATGATAACCTGAACGCAGATCGATTTTAGAAAAGCAGGTAGCGCCTTGTAATTGATAAAACAAATCATCGAGTCGAGGCAAAGGATAACGGTTCTTGATGGTCAGCTTATTCAACTCCCTATAATCGATGCACATCTGGAACAATCCATCCTTCTTTTTGACAAAAAGGACGGGTGCGCCCCAAGGAGAGGTGCTAGGGCGGATGAAGCCTTTATCAAGAAGTTCATGGAGTTGACTCGAGAGTTCCCGCATTTCAGACTTGGCGAGTCGATAAGGAGATTTAGCAACAGGATTTGCTCTAGGAATGAGGTCAATTCGGAAATCGATATCACGACTAGGAGGTAAACCAGGTAAATCGTCAGGGAAAACGTTGGGAAATTCACAAATGACGGGAACGTCTTTTACTCCTTTCGTTTCCTCCTTCGCTGCTACAATGTGCGCAAAGAAGGCATTGTATTCCTTTCGAAGATACTTGCCTGCCTGTATGCACGACATGAGTTTGAGCTCTTTTGAAGGTAATTCGCCATACACACATAATTGATCACCATTAGAAAGGGAGAAACGAATCATTTTATCAAAACACACAACTTCAGCATGATTTTCCTGAAGGAAATCCATGCCTACTATGATGTCAAAACTACCGAGTTGCATCGGAATAAGGTCGATCAGGAAGACGTGATTGTTGAGTTCAAACGTACAATCACGGAGAACAGAATTAACTGAGACGGTTCTTCCGGTAGCAACTTCAACATCGAACTTCGTTGGGAGACTTGCGCGTTTACGATTAAGGAGTTTCTCGAATTCTAACGACACAAAACAGTTATCCGCTCCAGTATCAAATAAACACGAAGCATATATACCATTTACGAGGAATGTACCATTAACCACATTGTTGTCAGTTTGAGCTTGACGGACGTTGATGTTGAAAGTGCGTCCGCGGGGTGCTTGTTGAGCTTGCTGGTGCTGCTGTTGTTGATGTTGTTGTTGTGCAGGCTGCTGCTGCGGCTCTTGCTTCACCACCCTATTCCGGCAAACATTCGCGAAATGGTTGGGATCACCACACGCATAGCAGGCTCTTGCGTTAGCTGCGGGGGCAGGAGCTGCTAGAATACCCTGTGGAGCCAGAAGAGGAGCTGGCAGTGCAGGGGCTTGAACTTGAGCTTGTCGGGGACCAGTACGGCAGTTCGCAATAAAATGGCCGTACAGGTTGCAGTGAGCACAAAACCGGCATGTGATTCTAGCTGGATGATGATAGGTACAAGTAGGGCAGAGAGGGTGAGGACCAGTATATGCACGCTTGGCCGGTGGTGCATTGGTCACCGGTGCCGCTACTTGGCGGTTCTGAGGTTGCGGTTGAGCAGCGATAGCTTGGAGTGGAACGGTAGTAGCTGCACAATTCTTGTTGTTCTTGCGCTTGCGACGACAAGACTTTGAACCCTGAGAAACTGAGGTTTCAGTAGCAGAAGCGGGAGTAGCGGTTGCTTGATGAAGATTCTTCGCTGGAGTCTTGAAATACCCGACAAACACTCGCTTGTCGTTAATTTCAGCAGCGAGCAGGTATGTCTCTTCGATCGTTGTTGTCTTCGCGGCTTGAACGAAGTCATCAACACAATCCGGTAAAGCCCGGATGTACTTATTGATTGTCATGTCAGGTGTCGCCACCTTGCTTGGACAAATGATACCCAACTGTTTGAAATGGGCAGTTAGACCGGTGTTATCGCCACCATCCTGCTTGATGTTCTAGAACTCGTTTTCCAGCTTCCGGAGTTCGTGGGGTGGGCATAATTCCTTCATCATGAGTTCCTTCATCTCATCCCAAGTAAGCCCATAGGCTGTGTCGTTCCCACGTCTGTTCCTTTCGACTGTCCACCATTCCAGAGCCCTGGACTGGAACACGCCAGTTGCGTTGACAGTTCGTAGGTGGTCTGGACATCCTCTTTGGTGTAGCATCACTTCGATTGAATCGAACCATTGAAACATTGCGCTTGGTCCGCCTTCGCCCGTGAAGTCTTTTGGGCCACATGCCTTAAACTGCTTAAAGCTGAAAGTACCCTTTGGTGAGTCAGTACTTGATTCCTCAGAGGACTTGCTAGCGTTCTCATGAAGTTCGCTGACAATCTGCGGGATAACTTTCGCCATTTGCTTGGCGACTATAGACGCGATGCGCTTGTCAGCGTTGTTTCGGCGAGAAGCGCGAGACGTATGCGAACCGAATGACGACATTGTCTGCAACAGACATCGTCATAGGATTCAGACACATTCATTAAGTCGAGTAGAGTCTATCGTACCACCAATAGTATATGCAGTTGGTCTAACACATAGGCACGTAGTCACGTAGGCACATAATCCATGTAGGCACGTAGTCCATGGAAAACAAATGGTCACATGTCATCCCATACTAACGTGCGATCCACGTAAGCACTTAATTTGCACATATTCAACTATATTTTGCACGTATTCACCTATCCTTCATGTTGCGATTTCGATCGAGGGCTGCGAGTGCGAATAGCGAGTAGCGATTACGAGCATCATAACGTAAGGATCACACACCTCCCTAATTGCGATGAGGGTTTGCGATTTGTTAACGTTTTGAGATAGATGTGCAGTGCTAGTCGTGCGCGTTTATCAAACGAGGTGCGGAAAAATGTAAGGTCACCGAAAATTGAAACATATATACATTTAAAATCCACATAAAACACATAAAATCACAGAGTCGGCAGTTGCGAGCTCAGAATCAAAACATGTAGACACATAAAATCAGCTATTGCAGGTTTGAAATCGAAAATAGATTGTCTTGGCGTGCATAGACATTGACTATCCAAAGTGATCCGACTATTCTCAAGGACCTCGAGTACACGCTTTGGCCTAATAGACTGTGCTCTTACACCAACATGCGGTGATCGACACGCATCCTTTCGGTTAATACGTGAATTGAGTCATTGGAATCCATCGACACTTTGGTGAGAGTTTTGTAAAAATAAATAATAGAGAATAGAACCAGTTATTGAGATGCGGGTTTCACCCCTAACTTAACAACCTGTCCCTGTTTGTTGTAATTGAGTCAGAATGATAGGGAAAATCTCGTCGAAGTATGGATTTCACTCCTGATTCAACGCAAATTCTCGTGTTTATAGTAAAATACTAGTCGAGCGAGCGATCAATTCGAGAGTTTGCGGTTTTGACACCTAGTCTCGATCCGATCACTTGCTTATTTATGAAATTTCGTGTGTGCGCTAGCCTTAGGAAAGGCTAAAACAGCTTGGCAATCCTAGAAAAGATTGTCGAGCGTTTGGAGTTTGAGTTGGAATACTTTGTACGAAGTGCACAACTCGGGCAATGTGACCTACTTCATACGAGGTGTTTCACTCGAGCGAAGTAACTCACCTTGTGCGAGTTGTTCCAATTCATACTGGTACTCCTAGTGTTGCAATAGAGATAGAGTTAAAACAAATAGAGGTCGAGTGTGGTTCTTAGACTATAGTCTAGGTCAATACTAAGACAACAACCCGGACTAGGTTGTGTCTTTCCTAGTTCCCTATAGTTATGGCTCTGATACCAATCTGTCACACCCCAACCGATGGCGGAAACATCGGGGTAAGGCACTGAGCGCAACAGATTGTCCAAGAGATTCCACAACTGTCACACCCCCAAAATCCACCATGCGGAGTACCACCGCTTGGAGGTGTGACGTGACCAGGATCGAGCCACCAATCATATTGAACATCGTAATTAAGTAAATAAGACCAACCACAATACGATTGGTGACCAAAGCTAGTTAACCATGTTTAGTTTAAACAGCGGAAGCATAAAGGTAAATCCAAAAGCATAAGTCCATAGTTTATAAGTTAAAGTTCAAAACGCAAGTTTAATAAGTTCATGAGGATTTAAATAATAAGCACGGAACATAACAGTCTGTACGCCACAACGACTCCTTCCGCGTGCAAGTTCCATCTAGCGACCTGTAAGGCATGTAACAACTAGTCAACAACAAAGTTGAGTGAGTTCACGTTTGGTTGTTTGGTTTTAAGTTGTTTCTGAAAAACGTGGTTTGACTTTCGTTGGCTTACTTGCCGTGGGGGTTACCCCAAAGTTGAAAGTATGTTTAACCATTTCCTTTTCTTTACCCAAACCGTATCCATAATTAGTGGGGGCTTTCCCCGTTTGAACTACTAGACGGTATGATATCGACTGCTATGCAAATAAGTTGTGCCCTATATCAGTGTCTATCATCACTGACAATCTGCCATAGTCCATTAGTACACGCCCGTCCGACTGGCACGGTGTGAGGTTTGTTAAACCTAATAGCGCTATTAACTAATGACCCGCTCGCCATTGGCCTCGGCGATTAAGTCGATATAAATTGAGGGACTTCATGATAGAGTTTTGTCTAGCTAGTTTTAAGGTTGTTGTCCTGCACCAGGAGGACCACAACGTACGTATTCTGCACCAGGAGAATTCATAGGATTAATAATGGCATCCAATCTTTGGAGGATGGCCGTACATATCCTACCCAAGGAGGATATGTAGATTTAGTTTTAATTCTTTAACCCATTCCCAAACCACCGGGAATCCCATGCCTTAGAAAGTGTGTGAACTCACCTCGGTTTGCTCGGTTAGATTCTCTATATAGCTAACAGTCAAGGTCGGTCAATCACGTCCTAGTATGATTTACCAGTTAGTCATTTAGTGGCTTTCAAATAGAACACAAAGTTGCTACACGTATCTATCACACAACATGCGTCACTTTAACGGTTTATGCCCATCTAAGTTTCCCATCCATTCCCCACTCAAAATCAAACATACGATAATGCACATAACATATATAACATGTTAGATCATTCACAGATAGCATACTCGACATTTAGACACGCGAGTCACAACTTATGTCATTTCAGCATTTATATTCAAAACCGGCTGTTTTTGGACATTTTAATAAAATAGTTAAATTATTCCAAAAATTCCCAAATTTTTACAGGATGTCTTAAACGTTCCATATTTTATTGTGTAAAAATATCGGGATCCGGTTCATTACCAATATTTTATAAAAATTCATATTCCGGACTGAACTCAGATTTATGTATTTCTGACCACAGTCCACGGAACAATTTATTAAAAATTCATCGAGTGTCCGATTTACGAAATTCCAGTGGGGTAATTACAAATGCATCGGTTTTCATTTACTGTACAAATTTCATGGTCCGATTCATCACAAAACTCAGGTTATGACTGAAAGTATAACACCCATTTATTGCTGTCAAAATTCAGCTTAAGTTGTTGTTACAAATCGACACTTTAAAAATAGTAAACGAAGTCCAAAAATTACGATTCCAGTGCCATTAGAACCGTATTTCATAATAACATATTTTAGATTCAAAATATCGGTTTTTCGTTGAGTTTAAGACATGTTTACAGCCTGTTAAAGGCGGCTGAAAATACACATCAGCAAGCTGTTTTCAGTCTAAAGGCTACTAAAACGCACACATATGCTTACCATTCATTCTAATAATGATTTACAACAGGTTATAAGTTATTTACAGCAGACTAATACTCATATATTTCAGATTTATGATGCTTTACACATATATCTTCTCTTTATTCATCTTATTCATCTTTTATCCAAGACTAATGTAAGTTCTTTTAGAGTTTCATAAGTTTTCAACCATTAATCATCTATTAACCATAAAATACATGAACAATATGAAGATTTAAGAAACTTACTACTAGCACAAGGCTAGGGAAGTTCAAGTGTGGAAAAGTGGTGGTTAAAAGGAAACGAGAGAGGTCCTTCAATTTCCGAGAGCACCGAGCTTCGTTGACCACCTTCTAACACCTTGAGAGGGTCTTGGATTGTTGGAAGATGATTGAAATATGGTGGTGGTGTAAGGGGTATGTTTGGCCGTAGCCTTGTAAGAGGGAGAGAGGAGAGTTTGTTTGATGAAGATGGTTAAGTGATCTTCATCTTATATCCACCAAGTTCTAAAATCCTTTGGTCAATGTGTCTTCCTATGTACAAACATAATCACACAAAGTCCAAGGGAATCCATAGAAAATATGGAGAAGATCTAGTGGAGATTTATCAAATCTTGATGAGTGGGGGTCCCCCTAGGGGACGGTCACATAAGGGGGGGGGGGGGGTAAGTTGTAAAATGTTGTGGTAAGTTGGTTAATTAGTGGGTGTTGAGTGTAAGACTTGTGTTTAGTGTGTAGGATGTTTTATGTAGAAAGTTAAGTGTTCGGGAACCATAACTAGCTCAGAAAAAAATAAAAACAATATTTTAGTGTTCCGGGTAATGTCCGGTTGCTCGGTTCGATACTGTTCCGTTAAAGTGCTTGATTAATCCGTAAAGTGTACTATATATATATTTTTATAACACTTTTAATTTCTAACACTTAGGAAATTATAATAGACTATCTGGTGACTTTTCTGTACATTACTAGTGTGTTAACAGGCGCATGTAAATATAACACAGATATCAGAAAGCAGTTACGTAATTCCACACAGTCGTCAAGCACATTAATTATTATTAATAAATTGTACGGAATACATGGAATTATGAGGGTGTCACATTCTCCCCCTGTTAAGAGAATTTCGTCCCGAAATTTAGCGCGTGGTTACTGAGGAAGCTAGTTAAGTTGCGTTGTTTTCCTGATTTTCCTGGGGTGTCACATCATCCCCCCGTTGATTTGGAATTTCATCCCGAAATTCTGCAGTAGCTTCAGCCTCAGTAGTGGTTGCGTTTTTCTTAAACAGTTGGGGATACTTGAGTTTCATTTGGTCTTCTCGTTCCCAGGTATACTCTGGGCCATGACGAGCATTCCAACGAACTCGGACCAGAGGTATCCTGGTATGCTTGAGGATCTTAACGTCTCGATCCGTAATCTCTACTGGTTCCTCGACGAATCGCAGCTGGTCGTCGATTGTGAGTTCCTTGAGAGGAACTATGAGGGTCTCATCTGACAGACACTTCTTCAGATTCGACACATGGAAAACGTTGTGAACTCCGCTGAGTTATTCTGGTAGGTTCAACCTGTAGGCAACTTTGCCAAATTTTCTCGGTGACTTCGAATGGTCCGACATAACACGGATTGAGTTTTCCTCGTTTGCCAAAGCGGACTACACCTTTCCAAGGTGAGACTTTGAGTAGCACTCGATCCCCAACCTGGAGCTCGAGTGGTTTTCTGCCTTTATCAGCATAGCTTTTCTGACGGTCACGAGCTGCCGCCATTCGCTGTCGTATCTGAGCAATTCTCTCGGTGGTATCTACCACAAGTTCTGGGCCAGTGATTTGACTGTCACCAACTTCTGCCCAACAGAGAGGTGATCGGCATTTGCGTCCGTACAATGCCTCGAACGGAGCAGCCTGGATGCTGGTGTGGTAGCTGTTGTTGTATGAAAACTCCACTAACGGGAGGTGCTTTTCCCAGCCATTACCAAAATCGATCACACATGCCCTAAGCATGTCTTCAAGGGTTTGGATGGTGCGTTCAGATTGCCCATCCGTCTGTGGGTGATAAGCGGTGCTCATATCTAAACGTGAGCCAAATGACTTGTGCATTGCTTGCCACAGTTCTGAAGTAAAACGCGCGTCACGATCAGATATAATAGAGGTTGGCACTTCGTGCCTTGATACCACTTCCTTTAGGTAAATGTCTGCAAGAGTAGAAAACTTATCCGTTTCTTTGATAGCCAGAAAATGTGCAGACTTGGTCAGTCGATCTACGATCACCCAAATGGTATCGTTTCCGCGTTGAGATCTGGGTAGGCCAGTAACAAAATCCATGGAAATTAGCTCGCATTTCCATTTCGGGATCTCCGGTTGGGGAAGCAGGCCTGATGGTTTCTGATATTCAGTCTTGACTCTCGCACAAGTCAAGCGCTTACTGACGTAGGTTGCTATGTGGGCTTTCATGCCAGGCCACCAATACGTAGTCTTGAGGTCGTGGTACATTTTATCCGAACCAGGATGTACCGAATAACGAGACTTATGTGCTTCATCCATCACAAGCTTGCGTAAGTTGCCATAAAATGGAACCCAGATGCGTCCGTTTACATAGTAAGTGCCGTCTTCCTTTTGTTCTAGCCGCTGCCTTGATCCTCGTAGGGATTCAGCCCTGATGTTTTCTGCTTTCAATGCTTCAACCTGAGCATCGCGAATCTGAGCGGGAAGGCTAGAGTGAATGGTAAGCTGTAACGCACGTACACGCTTAGGTATAGTATCCTTTCGACTGAGGGCGTCGGCCACAACATTGTCTTTGCCCGGATGATACTTGATTGCGCATTCATAATCGTTCAAGAGCTCAACCCATCAGCGTTGACGCATGTTTAACTCCTTTTGCTTGAAGATATGCTCGAGACTCCTGTGATCGGTGTAAATGGTGCACTTGGTACCGTACAGGTAATGTCTCCATATCTTAAGCGCGAAGACAACTGCTCCCAGCTCCAGATCGTGAGTAGTGTAATTTCTTTCATGAACCTTGAGTTGGCGTGATGCGTAGGCAATGACCTTGTCACGTTGCATCAACACGCAACCAAGTCCTTGGATGGAAGCATCGCAGTAAACCACAAAATCTTCTGTGCCTTCAGGCAATGAGAGGATTGGCGCGCTACAAAATCTATCTTTCAAGTGCTGAAATGCAGATTCCTGTGCATCACCCCAGCGATAGGTGACACCCTTCTGAGTCAGTGAAGTGAGAGGTTGCACAATCTTGGAGAAATCTTTGATAAACCTTCTGTAATATCCGGCCAAACCCAAGAATAGGCGGATTTCTGTTGGTGTACGGGGTGCAGGCCAATTCTTGATCGATTCAACCTTAGATGGATCCACATGAATCCCATCCTTGTTTACCACATGGCCTAGAAAGTGGACTTCGCGAAGCCAGAAGTCACATTTCGAAAACTTGGCATACAACTGCTCTTTTCGAAGAAGTTCCAGCATAAGTTGTAGATGCTGCTCGTGTTCCTCATGACTCTTGGAATAGATCAGGATATCGTCGATGAACACAATAACGAACTTATCCAGGTAAGGTTTGCATACTCGGTTCATGAGATCCATGAAGACCGCTGGTGCATCCGTCAGCCCGAATGGCATAACCAGAAACTCGTAATGGCTGTAACGAGTTCTGAATGCTGTTTTGGAGACGTCCTCATCTCGGACTCTCAGCTGATGGTATCCAGATCTCAAATCAATCTTAGAGTAATAACTCGACCCTTGCAGCTGGTCGAACAAGTCGTCAATACGTGGAAGAGGATAACGATTCTTCACAGTCACCTTGTTAAGCTCGCGATAGTCAATACACATTCTGAAAGTACCATCTTTCTTCTTCACGAATAGTACTGGAGCTCCCCAGGGCGAAGAGCTAGGACGTATAAAACCCTTTTCCAAGAGTTCTTGTAGTTGCGTGGACAGTTCTTCAAGTTCTGATGGAGCTAGACGATATGGTGCTCGAGCTACTGGCGCTGCTCCAGGAGCTAGCTCGATTTGAAATTCAACTTGGCGGTGAGGCGAAAGACCAGGCAATTCCTCAGGAAATACCTCAGGAAAGTTGCGCACTATAGGAATGTCTTCAATTCTCTTCTCTTCCATGGATGTGTCAGTAATGAGTGCCAGAATGGCAGTGTGGCCCTTTCGCAAACATTTCTGGGCCTTAAGGAAAGAGATGATGCCTTCGACAGCACCACTCTTGTCATCACGAATCACGAGGGGTTCTTTATCAGAACGAGGAATGCGGACGATTTTCTCCTTGCAAACAATCTCCGCTTGATGATGAGATAGCCAATCCATCCCAATAACGACGTCGAAACTACCCAGTGTGATAGGAATAAGATCGATAGAGAAAGTCTGACCAGCTAAGACGAGGTTACAACCTTTTACTACGCGTGTGGCTTCAAGACTTTTACCATTTGCTAGCTCTACCGCGTGTTTGGTGTTCAAAAGTGTTGGAGTGCGCTTAAGCATCTGACTAACTTTTAAGGACACGTAACTAGTATCGGCACCCGAATCAAATAAAACAGTAACAAGGAAATCATCCAGAAGGAAACTTACCCATCACAACGTTGGGATCGTTCCTTGCATCATCCTGCCCAATCACGAACGCACGTTCCCTGGCTCCATTGCCATTATTGTTTCCCCCACTATTGTTTTCGTCTCCCTGGTTGTTGTTGTTGTTCCGTTTCCGGTTCAACTGGGGACAATTTCTCTTGAAGTGACCTTCAGCACCACACTGATAGCATTCCTTGTTACCCTGCTGTTGCTGTTGGTTCTGTGGGGCTTGTGGCTGCCGTTGCCGATTCTGATTCGCAGGACGTGAGCTCCTGCAATCTCTGGCTTTATGTCCAAGCTTGTTACATTTCTGACAACGATCCTTGTTGCACGGCCAGCTGTGGTGCAAACTACATCGTTTGCACTTAGGGTGATTTCCCCTGTATCCACCCGGACCTTGTTTTCCAGAAAACTGCTGACTGGGGCTCCGGTGTTCATTTGCCTTTCGTCGCTGGGGCTGGGACTGAACTGGAGTGGAACCCCTGCCCGAATTTCCATCCCACTTGCGCTTGTCACTGCTGGGAGCACCAGTAGCAGTAGTGCTAACACGCTTGGGCAGCTTGCCCTCTTCCACCGCCTAATCGGTGAGTCGGTGCGCCAAACGAATGACTTGTTGGATTGTGGAAAGGTTGGCCTCCACTACAGACCCTTGTATTTCCGGAACTAATCCCCTGAGGTATAGCTTGATCCGTCTAGATATGGGTCGTGACAAGTTAAGACATAAGTCAGCCAAGTTGTTGGACCTCTTTGTGTACGCCTCAATTTATGATCCTTCCATCTTCAAACCATAATACTCTGTTTCAAGTTCCAGGATGTCGTCCAGGTGGCAGAAGTCTTCCTTAATCAAATCCTTGAAGTCGCTCCAAAGGGTGGCATTCGCGTCTGCCAATCCGAGCATCTGGACTTGTATGTCCCACCAAGAATACGCTTTAACTTGCAACATGTTGGTAGCGTACTCTACTCGTTTGCTGGCAGGGCTTTCACTCCCTTCGAATGCGTATTCGATTCTTCGGATCCAGTGCAGAAGGCCGATTGCCCCTTCAATGCCGTCGAAAGTGGGAGGTTTGCATTCCAGGAACGCCCTGAAGGTGCCCATGCGTGTTGGAGAGTGCATAGGTTGACTCCTCGATTGGGTTGCTAAGGCTTCAGCAATCCGTTCATTAATCAAGGTCGTCAGCTGACCCTGGGTCATGTCGAGACGTCCACTCATGATCTTCACGTCGAAGGAACTTACGTAAGAAAGGTGTCGCAAAGTGCGTAGGTGTGGAGTGACAGAAGAGAGTAAGCACACAAGGTTCAAATAGCAAATATCACATTATCTAATGCACAGTGAGAATTCTCTAACCGACAATATAAGATAAATCATACCACTTATGGTGTCGAGTCTTGCACGTGGAGCGAAGCGTCGTTGTAGATCGTTGAGCACTGTACTGGTTATAGTCTGGTTTTATCAAAAACTTTTCCCTTATAAAACCAAGTTCACTATAACCAATGGCTCTGATACCAATCTGTCACACCCCCAAAATCCACCATGCGGAGTACCACCGCTTGGAGGCGTGACGTGACCAGGATCGAGCCACCAATCATACAGAACAACGTATTTAAGTAATTAAAGCCAACCACAATACGATTGGTGACCAAAAGCTAGTTAACCAAGTTTTAATTTAGACAGCGGAAGCATAAACGTAAAGTTCAAAACATAAGTTCGCAGTTCATAAGTTTAAAGTCCAACACTTAGGTTTAAAAAGTTCATAATGTTTTAAATATTAAACACTAGACACAACCGTCCGTACACCACAACGACTCCTTCCTCCTGCAAGCTCCAATTGTTTAGCGACCTGTAAGGCATGTAACAACTAGTCAACAACGAAGTTGAGTGAGTTCACGTTTGGTTGTTTGGTTTTAAGTTGTTTCTGAAAAACGTGGTTTGACTTTCGTTGGCTTACTTACCGTGGGGGTTACCCCGAAGTTGAAAATATGTTTAACCATTTCCTTTTCTTTACCCAAACCGTATCCATAATTAGTGGGGGCTTTCCCCGTTTGAACTACTAGACGGTATGATATCGACTGCTACGCAAATAAGTTGTGCCCTATATCAGTGTCTATCATCACTGACAATCTGCCATAGTCCATTAGTACACGCCCGTCCGACTGGCACGGTGTGAGGTTTGTTAAACCTAATAGCGCTATCAACTAATGACCCGCTCGCCATTGGCCTCGGCGATTAAGTCGATATAAATTGAGGGACTTCATGATAGAGTTTTGTCTAGCTAGTTTTAAGGTTGTTGTCCTGCACCAGGAGGACCACAACGTACGTATTCTGCACCAGGAGAATTCGTAGGATTAATAATGGCATCCAATCTTTGGAGGATGGCCGTACATATCCTACCCAAGGAGGATATGTAGATTTAGTTTTAATTCTTTAACCCATTCCCAAACCACCGGGAATCCCATGCCTTAGAAAGTGTGTGAACTCACCTCGGTTTGCTCGGTTAGATTCTCTATATAGCTAACAGTCAAGGTCGGTCAATCACGTCCTAGTATGATTTACCAGTTAGTCATTTAGTGGCTTTCAAATAGAACACAAAGTTCCTACACGTATCTATCACACAACATGCGTCACTTTAACGGTTTATGCCTATCTAAGTTTCCCATCCATTCCCCACTCAAAATCAAACATAGGATAATGCACATAACATATATAACATGTTAGATCATTCACAGATAGCATACTCGACATTTAGACACGCGAGTCACAACTTATGTCATTTCAGCATTTATATTCAAAACCGGCTGTTTTTGGACATTTTAATAAAATAGTTAAATTATTCCAAAAATTCCCAAATTTTTACAGGATGTCTTAAACGTTCCATATTTTTGTGTAAAAATATGGGGTCCGGTTCATTACCAATATTTTATAAAAATTCATATTCCGGACTGAACTCAGATTTATGTATTTCTGACCACAGTCCACGGAACAATTTATTAAAAATTCATCGAGTGTCCGATTTATGAAATTCCAGTGGGGTAATTACAAATGCATCGGTTTTCATTTACTGTACAAATTTCATGGTCCGATTCATCACAAAACTCAGGTTATGACTGAAAGTATAACACCCATTTATTGCTGTCAAAATTCAGCTTAAGTTGTTGTTACAAATCGACACTTTAAAAATAGTAAACGAAGTCCAAAAATTACATTTCCAGTGCCATTAGAACCGTATTTCATAATAACATATTTTAGATTCAAAATATCGGTTTTTCGTTGAGTTTAAGACCTGTTTACAGCCTGTTAAAGGCGGCTGAAAATACACATCAGCAAGCTGTTTTCAGTCTAAAGGCTACTAAAACGCACACATATGCTTACCATTCATTCTAATAATGATTTACAACAGGTTATAAGTTATTTACAGCAGACTAATACTCATATATTTCAGATTTATGATGCTTTACACATATATCTTCTCTTTATTCATCTTATTCATCTTTTATCCAAGACTAATGTAAGTTCTTTTAGAGTTTCATAAGTTTTCAACCATTAATCATCTATTAACCATAAAATACATGAACAATATGAAGATTTAAGAAACTTACTACTAGCACAAGGCTAGGGAAGTTCAAGTGTGGAAAAGTGGTGGTTAAAAGGAAACGAGAGAGGTCCTTCAATTTCCGAGAGCACCGAGCTTCGTTGACCACCTTCTAACACCTTGAGAGGGTATTGGATTGTTGGAAGATGATTGAAATATGGTGGTGGTGTAAGGGGTATGTTTGGTCGTAGCCTTGTAAGAGGGAGAGAGGAGAGTTTGTTTGATGAAGATGGTTAAGTGATCTTCATCTTATATCCACCAAGTTCTAAAATCCTTTGGTCAATGTGTCTTCCTATGTACAAACATAATCACACAAAGTCCAAGGGACGGTCACATATGGAGAAGATCTAGTGGAGATTTATCAAATCTTGATGAGTGGGGGTCCCCCTAGGGGACGGTCACATAAGGGGGGGGGGGGTAAGTTGTAAAATGTTGTGGTAAGTTGGTTAATTAGTGGGGTGTTGAGTGTAAGACTTGTGTTTAGTGTGTAGGATGTTTTATGTAGAAAGTTTAAGTGTTCGGGAACCATAACTAGCTCAGAAAAAAATAAAAACAATATTTTAGTGTTCCGGGTAATGTCCGGTTGCTCGGTTCGATACTGTTCCGTTAAAGTGCTTGATTAATCCGTAAAGTGTCCTATATATATATTTTTATAACACTTTTAATTTCTAACACATAGGAAATTATAACGGACTATCTGGTGACTTTTCTGTACATTACTAGTGTGTTAACAGGCGCATGTTAAGCAGTTACGTAATTCCACACAGTCGTCAAGCACATTAATTATTATTAATAAATTGTACGGAATACATGGAATTATGAGGGTTGTCACAACAACAACTAATAATTACCAAATATTTAAGCATTACGTCCCATACCGTAATATATCAAGCAAACATAGTTATTACAGACAAGTTGTTCTCAAAGACAAATAAATTATGTTCCGACAACTCAGATTAATAATTGTTTGTTTCTAGACCACCCAAACTTGATTCCAAGACAGCAAGCAATCCTAGCATCTTAAACACCTGTCACATACGTTAAAGTAAAAGTCAATACACATAGTGTAAAGGTGAGCATACAGGTTTAATAGCATAATAGTAGCGAAAGCGATTTACGCATAACCAACATTTAGTACGTTAAAGTGAAGCACATAAGTTATCGACAAAGATCCTATCAATACCAATGATTGCGAGTTGTAGAGTGTGCAACACATGTTCACCACTGTGAACACGTGAAGTAAGATCCTTAACAACCCTTGAATAAACAGGTGTTGAGTCCAAACTATAGTACTATCGTTGCTAAGGCTGGTAGACAGCAAGCAATGTGTTAACATAACAAACAGGCATTCATCGAGTCATGTATAACATGCGATAGCGGTTAGCGTTTAAAAAGTGTATGCGTTGTGTGTTGATGTGATTTGATATAAGTAACGTATGTAACACCCAAAAATGCGTTAAGAGAAAAAGAGGTGCGAGTATACTCACAGATAGTGCTTAGCAAATAAACACAAATCTTGGATTGAATGGAGCGCTTGGGAGATTAGCCTGATCAAAGAGCGATAGTATAAGCGTTGAACAGTGTGTAAAACAGCGTGTCGGTGAGTTGTGGGAGTTAAGTGACGAAAAGTGACCCGTTCGGATGGCCTTCCGGATGGATGGTCAACCGGACAGATGGCCATTCGCTCAGAGGGTTGTACGTTGGGATGGATTTGTTTGTGTATGAACTTTGAAGTTTTCGTTGTAGCATTTTATAAAAGAGGAGTGTTTCTACAATTCAGGTCACATCCGGCCGGATGGCCGTTCAGTCGGATGGACCTTCATTGAACATTGTTCAAGTGTTTGTTAGTCATCACAAGTCTTCCGTTTGGATCGCCGTTCGATCGGATGGCGATCCGATCGGATGAGGATTCGTTCGGTAACCTGTTTGTTTTGAAAACTGTGAACTTTGCTAAGTTAGAAAGTTTTGCGATTGAATCGAGACGGTATGACAGCGTTTTCAAACAATGGAAACCCATCAAGTCCAAGTCATCCGATCGGATGGGAATCACCCCGTCCGATCAGTTAACTGTTCTTTACAGTTGTTCATGTTCAACCCGTGAGTCGGTTGTCTCTTTGTTAGAAATCCATTCTCTTCCCGGGTCTTCACCAGAGAATGGGTGGAGAACCCGAAGGAGTTCAGATTCTAACGGTTTTAAGTAAAAAGTTAAGATAGTTGAAGAAAAGTTTGAAATACTTGAAAGATGTTTTAGATTTAGGTGTAATCAGTGTTTAGACACTGTAGAAATCCTATGGATCTAAGTTGTTCTTGGTGGAATGAGGTCACACTTTGGTGTTCTTGAGAACCCATGATGATATCATCCTAAAACAACCCAAATCTACCGATTTCATGGTGAAAAGTGAAGATTTGATGGTAAAAAAGATGGAGAAGTGTGTGTAGATCAAAGATGTACAAGATTTGGGGTAGAAACTTACAAGATTTGAGAGAAATCGAGAGAAAACGGGGCTGGAATGTGCTGGTCGTAGGAGGAGCTGTCACATCAATGAACAGTTGATGTGACAAGTGCTATTTATAGGCAAGGAAAAGATGAGGCAGTGTAATGGGACGGATTGGTGGGCAGTCCGATCGGATGGCCATCCGATCGGATGGTCATCCGGACGGATGACCATTCGATCGAATGGTCATTCGATCGAAGGGTTGTGGCGAGTTGGTTTCTGAGTTTCCGTTTTGTGCGTTGAGCGTTGCGATGCGTTGCGAGTGAGCGATGTGATAGTATTAAACAATAGTTACACAAATAATATAACTAACACATAACCTAAAAACACAACTTAGTTTTCGAGTCCGCGATAGGATTGCGATGTGATTGAGTTGCGATTGCGTTTGTGATTAACCACCACAAAACATAAATATAAGCACACACAAGTAATACATAAATGGCACACACACGTAAAACAATATATGAACCTGCGATTAACTGCGATTCGAGTTGCGTTGCGATAGCGGTGAGATTAGCGTTAAGTAGATTAGCGTTTAGTTAACTTTGTCGCATTGTTACTTCCTATAATTTCATAGTCATAAAGCAATTATCGGTAATAAACACACATCGATTATCGAGTCGAAGAGCACAAGTAATAATTAAGTAAGAGAAGACAGATCTAATTAGCAATCTTTTCTTCCTTTGACTTTGAATTTGACTTGTACTTTGACTTCAAAAAGTCGAGTTGTTACATATGATGCATGCGGGTTCGATAGCCTGGAACTGCCATTGGGTCCAGCATACGTCTTCATCTAGGGAAACTTCAGAACTCCAGGAATGTCAAAGTATTTTGTCGTCGATTATAAGGGATTCTAGTGAGGATAGATGGAAGTGGCTTGGTGATGAGAACGGAGTTTTCTCATTGGCTTCAGATAGAAAACTCCTGGTTGAGGAAGTTTCTTCTGTCTATGATCAGGCTTTTAGATGGAGCAAGTGGATCCTGACGAAAGTTAATATTTTTGTATGGAGAGCTGCGCTTGATAGAATCCCGACGAAGATGACCCTTTCTAAACGTAACGTTCAGATTGCCGATCTCCACTGTGCTTTCTGTGGGGATTCTGATGAATGTACCGATCATATCTTCACGGCGTGCAAAATGGTGATAAATCTTTGGCATGCTTTTTGTTCTTGGGTTCGGATTCCTATCTTATATGATTTCAGCTTTAAAGATGTATTAGAGCATGATAAATTCTGTAATTTGAGGAAGGAGGATTCCCCGCTTGTGAAAGGCCTTATTATGTTATGTTGTTGGTGCATTTGGAAGGCCTGTAATGAGGTTATTTTCTCTAACGGTAGAGGTAGAAGTGAAGATATATTGGGAGACATCAAGTCACTTGGTTTTTTGTGGTTAAAGAATATGTATAGTTACAAGAATATAGAGTGGATAGAATGTTGTAAATACCCGATGTATATGGTGTAATTTTGGTTGTTTGTTTTCGGGCCTTCCTATTTTTGGGTTGGTTACGGGCTTTTTCAATGAAGTTTTCCTTTCAAAAAAATATATAACTAGTGGAATTTCATTGCACTATCCAACGGAAACATATATTACAAAAAAAAAAAAACAAAAACAAAAAAGTTTATGTACAATGGTATTAGCTCCCTTTGGTATCTGATGGAAGGCTTGTATATTGTATCTGTTTGTTTAGTTAGTCCTTTAATTTTGTCATTGTATTGTATTATTTATAACTCTTTTGTATCACCCAAAGATGTATGATCTCAATCACCTCGCCATATCTCCTCCTTCCGATTTATTTTCACTTTTTCCTGTCGACATCTTGCAATGGGTAACAATAGAGATGAGCTCGGTACCGATACCAAAAATACCGGTATCAAAATTTGTCACACCCTGATCACGTAAAACAACAAAACGTGGCGGAAACATCGGGGAGTGTTGTAACAGAATCATTGTTTCACAACCATGGAATAAATAATTTCGTTTTATTGAATTAATGAACTCATTGTTTTATTACAAATCAGATAAATACAACTATTATCTTTCAAATTTTAAAGTCGCTAAGGCACGAGTCCATCCTATGTATAGCATGCACCATCAATCATCAAATAATAGCACCTGAAACATGTGTAAAAATAGGTACGTCAGCATAAAAATGCCTGTGAGATATATAGGTTTTATTGTAATTAGGATTCATGACTTATAAGTTTAGAAAAAAAAGTTGTTTAACAAAAGTAGTCATGATCCTTGTAAAAGGTTTTCTTTTATAAATCATACTAAAATTTATAAGAAATCGGATGATATAAAATAATAATACATAGGAAATTAAATAATTAAGTAAAATGAGTTTGTATAAAATATATTGTTTGTAAAACAATATTTTGATAAAAAGGTTTATAGCATACATAAAAATATACTTTGGTTTTAAGAAAGTAGAATAAGTAATATATTAAAAATATATTTCAGTTCCAATGTCATTAACCCAAGTGTACTAAATAACGCCACGGTATGTAATGCGATGAAAACACTTATATACAAGAAGTACCAGCGGCGTATCTACCATGTTTTCATCATATTACACCCGTCCCATTATCTAAACACTAACCCCAAAACCCAATTGTAAAATAAATAGTATATTAAATATACTTTAGTTGTTAAAATAATAATTTTTAGTAGTATATTAAAAGTATACTTTGGATTTATAAATAACATATTAAACTATGTTTTGGTTTGAAAATAACATATTAAACTATGTTTTAATGATTAACAAAATATATGTTGGTTTTGTACATTATCGCATATGAGAGCATATCAAATTATACTTTTGGGAGTATAACTAAATATACAAAAAATAATGTGATTTAAGAATTCATTCAAACCTAGTGCATTAAAATACACCTTTGAGACTATAAAAATACCATAAAGGCAATCCCTATTTGGATGGAGAAAAAGAAATTGGTTTCAGACATTCCATGACAACAGGAATGGGGTGTCAAATCCTATAGCGCTATATCATACTACCAACCGGTCTGGTGAACATAAAATAAGTACTATCCAACAATTTAATTTTAAAATCTTTGGAAAAATTAGAGTTTAAACCATAAATAATCATTTAGTTTGTAAAAAGATAAGTGCTAATATGTATAATCAATTATACTTTTGAAAACAAGAACATAACGAATAGGTACACATGCTTCACCCCAAAACATTTGAAAACAGTAAAAGAGGGGACTATGTACTCACTTGAGAGTGCTTAGAAGTCTTGAACAACTACCAAGCAAGCTAGAGGGAGCACGGAATCAAACGGCACCTAATATAGGTAACTACATAAATAAACCGGACCTAAATCGGGAGATCGGATAGGATGAGGTCTCATAAACCAAATGAGTGTGGGAACTCATATGATATGGTTTAACAAGGCCTACATACTAAAAGGAAACCTAACCTAAGTGCTTACGACCCATTACGACCCGTTTAGGTAGCTTATGCTACTTTAACGCGTCGTTCGCGCAAAACGTGTTCGGGCCGCCTAACTAGTCCTATGACAAGTATTATATGCCTAAACATGTTTAATTATGTTGCATAATCAGTTAAGTGACAAAATTTTGGGTAACATATGCTTAAATATCAATTATGCATAAAAAAGGGTATTTTGGTAATTTTCCTAAGGCATATAAATTACCTATCATATTACTAGCTAAACGACGTGACCATAAGGTATAACCTCGGAAGGTTATTCCCTATACAACTATGGTCACTAAACATTTTGGTCGGATCCTAATGATCGACCAAACGGGTCTAGTTCGAAAGTCTAAGCGGTTGTTTAGACCGCTTGACTTACGACTCTACATAAGCACTAAACCTAAAGTGACGAGCTAAACATACTAAAACATGTTTAGTTAAGTTAGAAAACAGGTTTGGTATCAAAACAATCGGTTTTGATACCTAAAAGTAGTTTGGTTACAAAATACGCGAGAATACGCATTTTGGCCGAAACTACGACTCGTCACTAATCCTAGATAACGTGGTAATCAGTAGGTATAGTCACTAGGGACTATAACCATCGTGATTACACTCATGTTATGAAGTTCAAACGAACTTCGCATTAACCATAAACTGGTCAATGCAGAAAGTCAAACGCAGTTTGACTTTCAGACTCGAAAAGCGATAAAAGAACGAAAGAATACTTACAAAGGGTCCCCGCAAGATTTGATCCGATTTACTCTCAGGTATGAAGCATAAACTTCAACTTAGAGAGCCAAAATCAGATTCAAATGTGGGTTTTGAAGTGAAATGGGATGGGGTATTTATAGATATGGCACAACCGTTAAGATCGTTCGTCGAGAAACGTGCTTCGATCTAGGTCGTACACATGGGCCCCTTGTTTGGCAAAACCATGGGCACCCCTAGTTTAAGCCCATGGTATCAAAAATACCATTAAATACCAGCCCATAGTTTGCAAAACCATGGGCTAAAACCATCAAAACTTCAAAATTGGACTAGGTTCATTGAATCTGGTCAGAAATTTCAAAAATGGTCCCTGCTCTTGTAAAACTTGATTTTTTTGGCACTTTTAAGCCTCGTTAACCCTAGTTCAAGCCTCTAAAATAAAGTTAAAGTATAGGGAACTTAAAATATGCTCAAAAACATCTCGGATGTCGGTTCGTTTGGTCGTACGGTTGCGTTGTTCGGTTAATTACGACAGAAATCGTAATGAACGCAAAAACGATCCAAATTACGCGACGAATTGAATTTTATCACGCCAATCACTAAAATAAAATATTTTAATGATTACATAAATTTTTGGATGTCCGGATATATTCAGGACGTAAGATATGCGCGGAAATGCAAACTTATGCACTTTTGACGCTTTTAGTCTCTATTGATCAAGAAAGTTTATTTTTGCGCACCAAACACCTCAAAGCCTATTTCTAAGCTATATAAAGGATATTTAGGGCATATTTAACTTATGATCAAGTTCCGGAGTGTTCGTTACTATACGAATCGGTATAGTTTCGCAGTTTGACACAAATAGTCCATTTGATCGAACAAACTTGATTTCAACACACCAAACATCCAAAACTTATTTCTAAGTTATGTGAAGGTTATTTAAGGTATGTTAAGCCTATTTCACTATTCCGGAGTGTTTGTTGCATTAAACTGGTTATATCTACGCATCAGTGCGCGTATAACCTTCTAGAAAGCGATTCAAAGCTTGAAATCGAACAAGAATTGATATGTGCAGGCGATAAACATATTTATACTAATCCCAAGTATGAAATACAATATTTCATTGGTTTGGTATTTGTTTGATGGTTGAAGTGACACAGGTGTCACAAAATTCGCCAAATATAGGTACCGGTGATGAAAATGTTCGATACGGTACGAGTTGGTACCGAAAATAATTCGGTACAGGAAATTTGGTACCATAACAAATTATCATCCCTAAGTGAAAAAGTCGACCCACAACATAGTTCCATTTTCGATCCCAAGCAACAACCTCGTCATCTTGTCTACACTGTTACCAACATCCAACATTTGGTGTATTCCCTTAATGGTGTCAAGGTGTTCTACTCATCTTGGGTAAATCTGTTCATACTACTCGCAAAAGGTCCTGATGTGCTCAAACACATTGACGGTTCGCCGTCCCATGATGAAACTAGTCCAGAATTATTTTCATGGGAGAAAATTGTTGTGCTGATTTTCCAATGGATCTATGGAACTCTCTCTGATGATCTTCATGTGCATGTCTTAACCGATGTCTACTGCTTATGAAGCGTGGCAACGAGTTAAACCCTTGCCTCTATGCCTACCCTCAAAGCTTATTTCCAATGGATCCGCGAATTATCGGATCAACTTGTAGCGGTTGACTACCCTATGAATGAAAATCAGCGAGTCCTCTATCGTGTTCATGGTCTTCCTAAAGAGTACGACACCATTGCCTCTATCCTAACCAATTTCTCTCATTATGGGATGACGAATGTTGATCAGTTACACAATCTAAAGCAAGGCCTATCGCTACCCGTGATATTGTTAACCCCACCCCTTTAGTTGTTGCAGCTATAACCAATCCACCTAATATAACCCATGACAATTTTCTCCAACTGAACCCTCATATCTGAGACTACAACAATCAGCGTCACTCAGACCCTATTCAGCAACGTGATTACTAGCGTTCGGGTCGGCCCAACTACAATTGAGGCCCACAACAAAATTCAACTAGGCATCCAGCCTAGCACTCTCCTAATTACCTTGCTCAGGTCGAACAACCCTTTCCCCTCCCTATGGGGCTACACAACAAATTAAGGCTCTTCCACGTGCCCATAACCAACATAAGGTTACGCTCCAACCTGGCAGCCTAGGCCCAATCAAAACCCCAACAACTTTGCTAACCAGCGTACCATCCATACTCATCACTACAAGAAATAACCACTTTTAGCGACAACACCATTAGCGGCGACAAGCCAAATGTCGCCGCTATTGGTCGATCCGCGTCCCAAAGTCTGAAACACCCCAGCCGTTGATCCTTATCCTGATCTAATGGTTGGGGTTTTAAAAGGCATTAGCGGCGACAAAAGTAAGGTCTTTAGCGGCGACATCTGTCTCAGCTAGAAGTATGTGTCCCACATTAATCCCCAGCCACACATATCTTATCCTGGTTAACCTAATAGTGGCGACAAAGAACTCAATAGCGGCGACAACCCGTCGCAAGTAAAGCTCGATCCGTATCAGACTATACAGCGCCTTTTCCTCTCCCCTTCTTCACTTTCTCCCCCAAAATCTTCCCTCTACCGTAAGAGAACTCAGTTTTTTTGCCCAAATCGGTTAGTTTAACTTTCTTTTTGTTAAATTTCTTCTCTATTTTGTTATATACATGTTATAGGCTTTAATATTTGCTCATTTTTTGTATATTTGTGTTTGTGGAAGAAAATTCGGATCACCACAATCTCTTCTCCGGTCACCACCATCATTTCTTCGGCACCACCTTGACTCAGTGGTCTTCATCTCCTTGAAACTTGAAAAAACGGTTAGTTTTATATGTATATTTTTTTTAAAGTTTAGAAATTGTATAATTTTTTGGTTTAGGTATTTAAATTTGTATGTAAGGATGAATGTTTGTATGTCAAATGCATAATGTTGGTGTATTTGGTGAAAATGAGTATATAGAAATCTATGTATTTGTGTATGTAGGTGTATGTAAGCATGTATGTAGGTATGCAAGTCTATGAATGAATGCATGTATGTAGGTGTATGTAAATGATGAACAATTGTGCATGTAAATGTTTGCAATTGGTGAAAAATGTGTATGTTGGTATGTATGTTTCTATAAAGTATGCAAATGTGTATGTAAGTATGTATAAATTTTGTGGTTTTGGTCAAAATGTGTGTTTATAAGTATGTATATGTATGTGTAAGTATGTAAATGTGTTTTATAAGTATGTATGTGTGTTGGTAGTATGTTAATATGTGTGTATAAAGTATGTTAATTTGTGTATGTATAAAGTATGTGTTAATATGCATAAATTATATTTAAGTTGATAATTTCTATGTTTATGTTTAGGTTTGAGAAAGAAAATATATTTAATATGATAATTTGAATATTGTTTATGTGTAGGTTTGAAAAAAAATGTTTAAGTTTGATAATTTGTATGTTTGTGTTTAGGTTTGAAAACATTTATATTTAACTTTGACAAATATATATTAGTTAGGAAATACCCTGCTTAAATTAAAATTATCATTTAAAACATAATGAACATAGAAAATACCCGCCAAAATTGAAATCATTATTTAAAACTAAAGGAGCTAAGAAAATACCCGCCCGAAATTTAAACCATTATGAAGAACATTACAAGCTTAAAAAACCACGCCTGATACTAAATTCATCATTTCAAAGATAACGAGCTAAGAAAATACCCAATCGAAATTAAAATCATGATTTAAAACATAACGTGCCACCCAAAATTTAAAACAATCATTAAGAACATAGCAAGCTTAAAAACCTGCGCCCGTGTTTGAATTCATCATTTTAAACATAACGAACTTAGAAATACCCGCCCGATATTGATTTAGAAATTAATTTCGGTTTGTCGCCGTTTAACTTGGGACTGCTTTTTGAATACTGTATCTCATTTAGGATGTGAATGTGTATTACATGATTGTTTGTTTAAGAAGGATTCGGTTATCATTTTCTCTTTGCTCCTCGGGTATATATATCATTACATATACACTTGGGAGCTAAGAGGAAATGTTGCCGAATTTTTCTTAAACAAATAATCATGTAATACACATTCACATATGAGATAAAGTGTTCAAAAAGTGGGTTTAGCAGCCTACCCTTATCTTGTTAATCCTAATTAGATTTTCTTTCAGTTGCATAATGCCTATCGATAGAAGTTGGATTGATTCCCCACATCATTCAACTCACTACAAGAAAGGAATCGAGTCTTTCATCGAGATGTGCGAAAGAGTGATAAAAAAACCACGATGAAGTTAAATGTCCGTGTACTCTATGTAAAAATTCTGGCTTAATAAACATGGCACAAATGAAATACCATTTGCGTATTAGCAGTTTTTGGAAGGAATACACGAAGTGGACCTATCATAGGGAAATGGATCCAATTGCAGAAGTAAACAATGTTGCACCACAAGACGGTATGGGAAACGTTATTGGAGACTTTAAGGGGGAGCGTATGGAAGAAGATACATACCTTAACCAAGAGAACTCGAATGGAGATAGTAGGAGTGTTGGTGATGATTTTGAAGACCTGGTAAAGGAAGTTGAAACATAATTATATCCTGGTTGTACCAAGTATTCTTCTCTTGACTTTTTAGCAAAGCTTAGGAATATAAAGGATATGCACCATTTGACTAATGAAGTATTTGATCATATCCTCTCGTTGTTGCGAGATTCAATGCCAGAAGGCAACAAGATTCCCCTTTCGTATTATGTAGATAAAAA
Source organism: Helianthus tuberosus (assembly GCA_030545235.1). Taxonomy (NCBI): domain Eukaryota; kingdom Viridiplantae; phylum Streptophyta; class Magnoliopsida; order Asterales; family Asteraceae; genus Helianthus; species Helianthus tuberosus. Next base: position 82,557,005 of record CM060395.1, read on the forward strand.
GACATTTAAAAAGATTGGTTTGGCATATGAGATGATAGACATGTGCACAAATGATTGTGCTCTATTTTGGAAAGAAAACGAGTCCTTACAAAATTGTCCTGTTTGTAATTGGAGTCGATGGGTCGATAAAGACACAAAAGGCACGAAGGTGGCTCGTAAGGTGTTACGATACTTTCCTTTAACGCCTAGACTACGACGTTTATATTGTTCAAGGCACACAGCAAAAGATATGATATGGCATAGTACCGGACGATCGGAAGATGGGACTATGCGTCATCCAGTTGATGGATCTTCATGTCAAGACTTTGATAAAAAGTACCCAAACTTCGCGATGGAGCCAAGAAATGTTTGCCTAGGGCTTGCAGCTGTTGGTTTTAATCTCTTTAACAACGGTAGCGGATCCTCAAGTCATAGCACGTGGCCGGTTATACTCACCACATACAATCTGCCTCAATGGCTATGCATGCGAGAGTCCACATTCATGTTGACCTTGTTGATTCCTGGCCCTAAATCACCTGGGAAAGACATGGACGTTTTCCTTAGACCATTAGTGGATGAGCTTAAGCAATTGTGGCAATTAGGTATACGTAATAAAGACGCAGCAACAACCACATACTTCACAATGAAGGCGGCGTTGTTATGGACCATAAATGACTTTCCAGCCCGTAGTAGTCTATCAGGTTGGAGCGGACAAGGCTACATGGCATGCCCAACTTGTAACCAGGTTGGAGCGGACAAGGCTACATGCATGCCCAACTTGTAACCAAGACACTCCCTCAATACGTGTAACTGGTAAATGTGCTTATGTTGGTCATCGCCGGTTCTTAGATGCCAGCCATCCTTGGAGAACAAGTCTTGACTTTAATGGGAGACCCGAGACACGAGACCCTCCGAGACAGTTTAGTCCAGCTGACATAGAATCTCAACTCGATCTTTTAATTATTCGTTTACCAGGCAAGCATCCAGCTTTTGGAGGTGGGAGTAATGAAGTGAGTGTTTCTATCTTTAACTTTTCATAATCTGTTAATTAGTATTTTTCATTCCTTTCTTATATTTGTGATCAATGTAGTGATTTCAAACATACACATCCCCAAGATGATCTTAAAACCAAATTTTTGGGATGGTTTCTCCATAAGGTATAATACATATATAACACGCACTACTCTACACTTTTTAATACCCTTACTAATATTTAACGTTTTCCGTATAATATCGAAGATTAAGTGTGTATTAACGACTACACAAACTTATAAAAATACGGGTTTATTAAAACTTTACAGCATGATGTAAATAAGTGTGACATTCAAAATAATAATGACGTCGTAGTAAAGTGTGGAAGGTTGTTTCTTGTGCGTGTTCGGTTCTTCTTTGAGCTTGATCTTCATCCGGGAACTCTTGATGTTCACCTGTGATCAAAACCAACTCAAATGTTAGTTTTGATGGTTAAATAACAAGTCCGGAATGCAAAATAAACGAAATAACAAAATTTGGCAGCTCTGGGCTCCGTCGCAGGCCACGACAGGTAAGGCCTCAGCCTTCGCGGGCCGCCACAGGCCTTGGCGGGGTGCGACCAATTTCTTTTTCTCTGTCGCGCGGCGCGACGGCCACTTTTTGACAGAAGGTTTTGTTTCTTTGAGCTACAAATGCCCAGCTCCGAATTTTAACCAAAATCTAACTTTAAAACTTCATAACATTCGTTCTACATGTCCGTTTTGCGTGATTCTTTTTCCTACGCCTTCGTAATTTAATTATCCATCTCATGGAGTAAAAATCCGACATCTGAATTTACAAAATTTTAGATTTCAAGCTCTCGGCTTGAAATTCAATTTTAATACTTTTTTACTTGTTCGTGATTTTATCAAACAATCTTGTTTATTACATTTAAAATATCATGGACATCACGTTATATCAGTTTATTAATATTCAAGGTTTAAATTACGGTTTCTTATGCAATCTTAACCCGTTTTGCATATCTACTCATTTTGACCCATTAAGGGTATTTAACACTTTTAAGCATAAATCACGCTTCTTCTTAGTTTATACCTTATCCCCACTTTTAGTTATCAACTTGTCTTCCACCACATTATAATTGTGGTGGATCAATAAGGTAAACCGTTTATTTCGGGTTTTTATCACTCGGTTATCATTTTTGCGGAAAAATACCCATTTCAATTCGTTGGACACTGTTCCATGTCATCCATTTTTATACTTATCCTAAGAAATCAATTGATCATAATGCTTATTTCTAAACAACTTTTAAAGGTTGTTTGCCTGATTTACCCATCAAGGGCGTTTTGGTCAACTTAGTCCATCCTTTTACGACAAGGGTCCTTTGCTAAGGTATTTGACCAACATTGCACTTTTAACTATAAATCAATATATATGCGTACCTGGCTCGAGTCAACATATACACCCGTTTTATACCTCGCTTTAATTAACCAGTATTCTATGGCGTCGCAATTATCCAAATTGCTATTCGCTCCTGTCAAAATATGACTTGACAACAATCATTAGTCGATATTGTCAAATGGTGTTTGGACTATATGACCAAGCATTTACATATATTAAAAACATGGTTTTTAATTTCCAATCCACAAATCCGACCCCTTTCGGATTTTACCACAAGATCCTTTTCCTCATAAATTATTTTCTTACACGCTCAACCCATTTCGGCTTAAGCCAAGGTTATCCTTTTAAGTTCAATTTACATTAGTCGACACTTGACTAAATTTCCATTTTTACCCTTTTTCTCATTATTAGTTATGTTAGGATCGGAGGGTCTCATGATTGTGTTTGTTTGTTATAATTTGGACAAATGTAGAGATATGAAACAATGTAAAGTGCAGCGGAAATGATAAAACAAACTTTGTAAACACAATAAAAAAGAAAATAGTTTTAGTAAACACATGCTTGTCATTTAGCTGAATGATTTAAAGTACATGAATGATTACAACAATGTTTACATACTAAAACTCCCCCTCAGCAAGATGCCCAATGGTTGACTGCACAGGATGAAAGGATTGGAGGAGATGGAATCTCCCGGACAATCAAATGTAATAGTACAGGGTACTGTTCCATTTATAGGCACAGTCAAACCACTGAAGCATCAATGCTGACATCACCATGAAAGTAACGTTTAACAAACTAACAAACTCTATCTACTGATCTTCCTAACTACTGATGACTAGAACCACTGATTACAAGTAAAATACAGAACAAAGGCAAACCACTGTTTCAGCTTTCAACTATTGTAGGCCAAGCACTGATGTTGAGCATCAGTGCTTTCTTCAAAGGTGGTCAGTCTTTGAGAAGTCAGTACTTGAGTCTGTAATCAGCACTTAGAGAGCAGCAGTTGATAGAGCAACAGTGTTTATCCTTCAGCACTCTTTGAGTCTTCATCAGTTGTTAAAGGCATCAGTTGTTGAATCAGATCAGTGTTTAGAGTACATCAGCTGTTAAGAATTACTTTCAAGGGGAAAGTCTAGTGCAAACCACTGTTTATTATGAATCCACTGTTGTGAAACGGTTTTGGCTTTACATCATCTGTTCCTCTGGTAGGGTTCAATCCCAACAATCTCCCCCTGGAACAGATGATGCCAAAACCCTTCATTATTCTGGATCTTTATTTTCTCATCAGAAGTTCCTTAGCTTGTCTTTTAAATTGTACTTCAAAGTCCTTGGAACTTGTGTCATCCTCATCTATACACAGTGTAAGTTCAAGAAGATCTTGTAGATCTTCAACACCAAGGCCCAGTGCTTCTTTCCTTGATATGTACTTCACTTCTCCATTGGATCTGATCATAGTCAATACATGGGTCTTTTGATCAGACATCCATTTTAGTATTTTTGAACCCAATGGGTTTCTTGGGAGAGGTTTATTGACTGATGAGTTTGGTGATTGTGGCCTTGTAAAGATTTGCTGAACAGTATCCTGAACTTTTACCAGTTCAGGATTTTCAACTGCCATTTGCTTCAAAGCCCTGTTTATGATCTCATTTGCTGCAACTATATCTTCTGCTGTCTCTTTATCAATCAGCTCTTGTGTCTTTCTTTGATTTAACTCAATGTCTGAGATGTCTGTTGATGTGAGCATTGGTTCAGAAGTTTTGATCTGAAGTTCTGGCTTTATGTGATCAGGCTTCTTTGGTGTGTTTGATTCTGTCAATTTTCTTTTCTTTAACCTCTCATAAGCTTCATCAGTGTATTGCCTAGTCCATTTTGCTATGACATTGGCAGGTTCAACCTTTGCATCCACCAGCTCTTGCTTCTTCCTTTTGTACTCAGATGTAAGATTAGCAATAAGCTTTTTGTATTTATTCCAGTTTGGAGCTGTCTTCTTCTTTCTCGGATCATTCTTGATCCTTTCAATTCTGTTTGCCTCATGCTTTAATGCAATGATTGGCCATTCTTCAAATTGTTTTTCTTCAGCTGGATAGAATTTTTCTTTCATGATGTATGCAAGATACTCTTTTCTCGTTTCCTTTCTTAGATCTGCTTTAGGTGGCAGGTTAGACATTTATTTGCTCAGGTCTCTTACATAGTCTTCCATTTGCTTGACTTTGGTGAGCAAGAATTGCATTCTTTCAGAAATGGCCTTGTCACCTTGATCTTCACATTCCAGCTTGGCTCTTATCTTAGCCTGCCTTGCTTTGATCTTGAGATATTCATCCATATTTGCTGGATTTCTGAAGCCTATGAGAGAAGGAAATCTTCTTTTTGAAGGATCATCCTCTGTATAGTATTGTCTTATCTCATTTTTTACAGCTTCCAGTTCCAGTGGATATTTTGCAGCAATTGGATCATATCTGTCATCATTTATCTGAGTTGTCTTTCTTTTTATGGTGTAAGTTTTCTCAAGTGAAGGAATGTTTCTGGGTGATTTATTGACTGGATTGAAGATGGCTTGAAGTGAAGTGAGAGTGCTTGGACTAACAGGTGTTGAGACAACCGGTGTTTCAACCACTGTTGTCATTACAACAGATGTTGTAACATCTGATGTCTTCTGCTTTTTAGCAGGAGGTGATGGTGGTGAGATGGTTTTTGGAGATGATGGTGTTTCTAGTGGGGCAGTGGTTTGAGTGAGAGCAGTTGTTGTAACTGAGGTGGTGGTTGTTGGTTTAACAACTACTGAAACAACTGAAGTATCAACTGTTGTTGAGACAGCAGGTGTTGCAACAGCTGTTTGGGTGGAAGATTGATGTGTGGAGCTTTTAGGAAGTTTGGGAGTGTGTTTTCTGGATCTGGATGGTATGGATTTTGGTTGCCTCACTTGTCTAGTGGGCTTCTTCTTTTCATCCTTAGGATTTTCATCATCCTTTGGCTCAGAAGTACCCTGTGCACTCAGTTCCATGAAAGCTTTCTTCTCCTGTTCAAACTTTTCTTTTTCCTTTGCTTCCAAATCACTTTTTACCTTTGCTTTTTCATCAAAAATGGCCTTAGTGGTTACATCAATCTTTTTAAAGCCATCTGGTTTCACTTTCTCCCCCTTTTTGGCATCAGTTGGTTTTGGGTTATCTACAATTATGATAGAGGGAGGAACAGTGCCAGTGGTGTTCAATATGTGGGCCTTAATCGCCTTAATATCAGCTTGAGTGTCTTTAAACCTTGCTTCCATAACATTCCTGACCTTCTGAATCTGAATCTCATGCTGCTGATCAGCCAGTTGTTTTTTATGGTTGAGCAAAGGTTGAAATAAACTCCACAGCTCACTTGCAGTGAGAGTATATGTTGGCTCAACTGTTGAAGTTGATGCAACAGTGGATGGTACCTTTTGATCTTTCAACACCTGTTGCAACATGCCTTTGATTTCTGCAACAGATGTGTCTAGTTTGTCAACTCTGGCCATCAATTCTTGGTACATTAAATCATCACCCAATTTAATGGGATCATCTGATTTCCCACTAACAGTGGTTGTAACAGTGGTTGATTGAGGAATTGTATTCCAAAAATCATCCACTGATGCCCCTTGTTCTTGGTACTGGGGACTTCTTCCTATAACCTGAGTGACACTTTTTAGCGAACCAGTGAATTCTGGACAATCTAGTGTTCCCAGAGAAGGAATTGCCTTCAAGGAAGTCTGGTCGATGAAACTACTGTCCAAATGCAAACCAGTGGGTTCAGCACTTGTAGTAGCTGCTTCACTTGAACTACCACCGAGAGTTACTTGTAACTCAGGGGGTGTAACCTCCTCAGGTGTTGTTGGTGGGTTAGCAATGATTGAAACACCAGACCCAGTCATTAGTTGAGGTATATTCTCATTGATAAGTGAGTGAGAAGGACTGGTTTGTGTCTGGTTCAGATCAATAGCATCCAACAAAGGTTTTATTGATTGTGGAATTGTGGAAGTGAGTAAGGGTGTGGAAAGTTAATTTGCCCCGGGAGGTGGGCTATTGAACATAGATTCAAGTGAATCAAATGTTTCATATTGTGGTGTCCCTTGGCTTACAACCTGTTCTTTTTGAGAAGAAGCAGGTGGAGTTTCAGGCATAGGTTGAGATATTTCTACCATCTGCTGTGAGGAAGTAGCAGCAGTGGTTTCTTGTGACTTTTGTACTGTCACTGGCAGTTGCTCTGGTATCTCATCCTCCAGAGTTGCCTTTTTGGTAGGTTTGGGGGGCTTTTTGGATGTTTTTCTTTTAGGCTTTTTGGTAGTGGCAGGTGTGGGTTTCATAGCAGTGGGTGTACTACCATGATCACCTGGAGCAGTGGGCTCAGCAGCAGATGTCTGAGGAGCAGTGGTAGCTGCTAAAGTCTGCTCAGGCACCTCTGCTTGTGTTTTTGCAGGTGTTAACATTCTAGTGAATGTTTCAGGTGACAAACTATTTATTTTAGATGAAAAATTGTTGGAAATTAAAAATGGTATTTTTTACAAGTGGTTCATCAGAGATTAATATTGTAAAATCATTTATTGATTGATTATTACCTGCAAGTGGTATATAAATTTATCAAATTTTAAATTTGTGAAATTTATTGTGAGGTAGAGTTTGTGCAGGAATAAAGCTTTGAAAGAGCTAGATTCTGATTTCTGAGGATCTTGTGGCTTCAAGAGAGCCAGGTTTAGATTCTGAGAAGAATGTAAGCCAGGTCACAATCCTGATTTTGTGAGAGCCAAGTTCTGATCCTAGACCTGAAGTTCATGCAAGCTGATGATGCTGATGAACTTAAGGAATCAAGAGATCTGATCAAGAGAATTAGTGAGTTAAGAGCCATGTCGAGATTTTGAAGATGAAAAGAAGAGAGGATTGAGGATGCTTTACATTGTTAGATACTTTGGAAGAGTTCGAGAGGACTGATAAAGACTGAAGATGCGAAGACTCCACAGTGGAGACTTCGTCAACATCCGAGGGGGAGTCTGTTGGTGCATACGTCTATCGACTTCATCTTGTATCAAGTCTTGTATTGTATTAGATAGATCAGGGCACGCAAAACGAGAAAAGTGTGTTTGTGGGTAATTTCGCACGAAATTACACATGGGTAATTTCGTACGAAATTAGATGGTAATTTCGCACGAAATTAGATTTCGTGTGAAACTGATTTCGCTTGTGCTATTCCGTGCGAAATTAGCTTGCCTATAAATACTAGGTGTGCCAAGTCATTTGCAATTTTCCGGTTTCAGTACCGAACTGCTGCCGAAGTGTCTACTCACTATAAATCTTTGTCAAATCAATCAAAAGACAGTTTAAAGTGAATTGCAAGCTGAATTACCTTGATACGTTTGTTTCCGCCTCTCATATTGAGCAAAAACTCTTCTGAACGACTCGTTTGGGTCAAAAAACGATCCTACAACAATGTTGCCACATCTCTATGTATTCCGGGGTTTGAATTTGTCAATTTAGAGCGTTAGAGTTTCGGTTGCCGGAAAATTTACATGGTAGAAAGTTGCAAGATTCTGGATGTAGAGACCGCAATCCAGATGAGAAATTTGGATAATGTTCGATGGGACGAAAGCACATATGTCATACCAAATGCCCCAATCTAAGAAGAGTGTTCATTTTCTTGCTTAAACGACTGCAACTGCAAGGTGACACTATTCACCCGGCAAGAATGTATGTTTCTGAGGCTCCCATTAAGATACATTGAAGTAATTGATATAGAAGAAAATGTTAGGCTAATTAAAATGTATCGCTAAGACGATTTTGACACTTTACCCATTTATTTTTCTTTTTTAAACTATTTTAATATCTTCTTATGTGGTAATATCTTATTATAAACATTTCCAATTAATGTATATGTGGTAATATCTTCTTCTCAGATTTGATTATTATTTAAACAATTTTAATTTGATTATTATTTAAATATGTTCAAATATAATTAAAGTAGATATTTGTCATAACAAAAGATAATCATGTAAGCAATTTGAATAATCCTTCATATCTTTTGTTTTACTTAAGAAATGTTTTATCATACTCTACTGTTGATATATGAATTATATGAATGAATTAAGTTTTCATGTCACAAATTTTGGCCATTCACGGGCTCAATCAACCAAAGAGCATCTCCACCTATCCATTTAGGACTCTAATTTCAGGCTATGCCAGAAAAATATCGATTATCGGTCAAGGACCGATATTTGAGATATCGTTTATCACGGTGAGATATCGGTGATATATAATATCATGCATATATATATATATATATATATATATATATATATATATATATATATATATATATATATATATATATATTCATATCTAGAGCCTATATATATATACTAGAAGTCTAGAACCTATATAATATTAATAGCAAAATAAAGAAGTGTTCATCAAGAGGAGGTAGAAGTCTTAAGGTGGTAAATACTTTGTCCCACATAGGTGTGGGAACAAAGTGAGTGGTTGTTTATAAGGTAAAGTCTTTAGTACTCTATTGTAGCTTTATAACATGTTTACCACAAGTCCTACCCGCGCGAAGGGGGGGGGGCAAAAAATGAGTTTCTGAGCTGGAATTTGGTTGAACTCGTGCGTGCCCGCACGTCCTGGGAACACGAATGCAACTTCGAAAACTAGGGCCCAAAAAAAAATAAAGAAATGTTAAAAAATTGGCCCAGACGAGATATCGTCGAGACAACCGATATAAATTCTGATATTATCGCTGGACGAGATAAGACCGATATTACAAACCGATATTTTAAGCTAGGGCCGATAATCGATATATCGCCCCTATAGCGCCGCGATTAACTGCGTAGATTTCAGGATCTATTATCAAAACGCATATCAAGATTTTAGAATTCAAAAACCAATTAATCTCAAGCTTTCAACATTCATCTATATGGCAATGTATAAACATCACCGCTAATAACAATTTTAACTTTATCAAAACATAGTAGTTTACCTTTACTATTAACATACCATATAAGACCATACCCTTACTACCATTCTTCAATATTTCAAAATTTATTAATATTTTTATGAAGTTGTATAAAAGGTAAATGATTGGCCACTTTCGTTGTTTCTCAGTGAAGAAAGAGAAAAGCCAATTTATGTATAAAAATAATTCACATATGTAATTTGCGCAAAATTTATAAAGTTACATGATTTCTATATTCGATAGATTAAATTCGTATAATACACGGCTCTATAACCTAGTAAAAAACAATAAATATAATTATAATTATAAGATATATACAAACACACACATTTATATATAGACACAATTATACATCATAGAGAGAGAGAGAGAGAGAGGTGAGATCGGTGGAACCAGCCACCACTTGGGACGGCGACGCGATGGTAGCCACCACAAAGGCGGTGGAGGCGGCACCCACGTCGGAGCACGGCTATACCTCAACCAACGAGCTAATCAACCTGAAATCGATGGTGGGTGTTGGGTTTTTATAGTGGGTGGTGCGGCATGAGGTTTGAAGGTTGTGTGTGTGGACTGGATCAGGGGATTTCATGTACAAAATTGACAGTATCTGTAATGTTAGGTGTAGAGAGAGATAGGAGAGACAGGTGGTACTGTACTATTGAGTGCAAAGAGAGACAGGTGTAACGGTGAGTGTAGAGTGAGGCGAGAGACACGAGTGGTACTGATGTTTGGTACAACGGGTGCACTAAGGGAGATGTGATGATGTACGAATGCAAAGATAGACAAGGAAGTTGTTGCAGTTGTGGAGGTGACGGAGGTGGAGGTGGAGGTGGATAAGAGAGAGTGTGTGTGTATATCTATATATATATATTATAATTAGTATTATTATTTTTTAGTTAAAGGTAAAAAAGGAAACTAAAAAAATAAGTGTGTATATGTATATAATAAAATTATAATTATTTTCATTGTTTTTTATGTTCAAAGGTAAAAAATAAAATTATAAAAATTGAAAAATAGAAACATGAATTGGTAAAATGCAAAATCATTCTAAAGTTAACTATAAATTTTAATCGGGTTTGTGATAAGGATTGAAATAACAACAAAAACAAAAGTTCAGGTGTCCGGATACAAAGAAAAAGTTATTTTTGATGTAACATGCAAATCAATCAAACCCTGTGGGACGATTTTGGAATTTTACTTTTTTTCTAAATTCTAAATGAAACCGTAAACAACATGTTTTTTTCAAAATCTATAGCAACGTCCCATATTTCCAATCTTTATCCACCTTGTTTTGATTCGTATTCCATCTTCAATCCTTGGTAAATCAAAACTTGACTATAATGGAAATCATATTTTATATCATACTTGCATAATTAAGTTTACATAATACGTAAGCAATCACCAAATACGTGTTTATATACAAAACTGAACCTTACTTTAAGTTTACTATTCACTTCGGAATGTGATCATACGTCTTTTATACTTGTAACATACTTACATATACCTTAAATATAAAAAAAAAAAATGCTTAACTATGAGCTTCTAGTATGAAAAAGCAATAAAATCAACTTCAGAAGGGTAAAATGAACAATTTGCAAAATTTTAGAAAAAAGGTATCCTTCGCGCCATGCAAAGGAGCACTAGTGAATTGTCGTGTGGCACAACGAAGCTCACTTTTCAGTCAAATGTTTAATTTCGCGAATTTTGAACTTTTACCCCCTTTCCCTCCTAATAACTCCCAACCACCTTATTAATTACCCAAACCCTAATACCCACTTGTAAATATGCCTTCTCCATACCTCCTAAACACTTTCCATACTTTCTAATCACTTTCAAATACTCTTAAATCTCCCAAAACTTCAAGTGTTGGCGGATTCATGCATGTTCTAAAACACTGAGTTTGAGTTTGTTTCCTCATGTTTTCCTTCTTTCTTTGTTTCCTCCTACTTGGACAACTTCTAGGAGTGCTACCAAATGTTTACCAAGTTAAAAAAAGTTGGTAGATCACCGTTTTGAGGTCCAAAGTTAGGATTGTTTACTAAGTTTTGTTAAAACTTTCGAAACATGTTCATCTTGTTTTATCTTTGGAACATCTTCTTGTTGCCAACAAATCCTTATGATGGATAGGTTTGGATTGATGTTTGTTTCAGAAATGATAGTTGTATTAGATTACATTGCATACAATCTAAGTCACAATTTTCAAGTAAACAAAGTGAAAAAACTACACTGAGTCTTCAAACAATAACCATGTTTGTAGTGCACTCGTCTAGTTAAACTCACCTGGTTACTTGTGAATTGGATGATTTATTTTTCTTTCATACTTGTATTCATGACCATCTGAATCATCCTTATGGTGATTTTGTGCAATAGTGAACATCCATGAGGTAAGTGTATTACCCTACCTCTAATGCATGACAATACATAACGATATCATACTAAATAAAATTCATATAAAATACTTCCTAAACCAAACCATGACACCAACCAATTCATGGTTGAATGTCATGTGTTAACGTGGAAAATGTTTTGGTTTTAGATTCCTTGCTTGGATTCTAATGGGCGATTTAGTACCCAAAAAACACATTAACAAATGATAGTGTTCAAGTAAGTGTCTAAACGAGACATGTTTTGTGTATTTTCTTATGACTATAAAGTTTCTTGTTTACTTCCATCAAACTCCAATTCACCATACTCACACACCTTTGTTTATCCTTTTTGTAGAATAGCTTCACAAACCGTGGGTATAGTTGACCCATTTACGCTTTAAAACACTTTGAGTTACGACATGTATCATTATAAAACTTACAATCACACATACAATCATGCTTAAACAAACACTCAATCCATCAACATGTTACTTGTTATGCCATTTGCTATACATGTTAGGACACATTATAAGCAAGCTATCTATCATTAACTTTCAAAAGACTCCCTTAACATGTATAGCGCTATAGGAGTAGCACATTGCGCATTGTAGGTCATTGTTAAGTAATCATTCCTTACGGTCTTATTCATTACGATGATAAGATTACTCTAGTAACATTTTGGTTTCTTTTATAGTTCAATCAAGCTAGTATGGTTCATATAACATGGTATAAATTTTACATGTGGATTTGAGACCTTTTCTATACTTATTTTATGTAGACAAAATTGCATGCTCACCGACCATTTTGCGTTGACATATACTTTAATACGTGTGGCAGTATATTAGTGACGATATGACAAGAAATTTATTTAGGGTGGACTAGAAAATTACTAGAAACTTTATTTAAAAATTTTGTACTTGTTTTTCAATATGCGATGTGTTGTACCTTCATTTTCAAGACAATGTAACCTACAGATGGAATAATCTTGTTCGTCTCACTTCGATATTTTTGTCATCGGTTGGGGTGTGACATCTATTAAATACAAAATTTCTTTCATCAATCTGTAGTTCAAAAATATTGATTTGATAATATCTTATTTATTTTTATTTATTAAAACTAAATTCTTGTATAAACAAGTTTTTTTTGTTGAACGGCCAGGAACGACGTACCAACCACCGTGATACCGGGCGTTGTGGCCAAGGTCGACTACTCGACCGCCGCCAGCCCCTTGCCTCTCCCAAATGCGCGGAAACCCGGCCTCCGTCCGTTCGAAGGCACGATAGTAGAATAATCAGTAAAACTTCGCCTCCCATCCAAGACGAATTGGCGCCACCCGTATTCGCCATTCACCTGGATGCCGTAGAAAATTATTGGGAGAGTGAGAGTCGAACCTGGTTCATAATGAACACTAAGCCTTTTACCAACCATTCCACAACTACCTAATTGGCTGTAGGGATGAGCAAATCAGACCCGGTACCGGTACGGTACCGGTACCGGTAACGAATTTACCGGTTTCAATGAATGAGCAAGAAAGAATCAATCAACAAAGGCCTACGCTTGATAAGATCTTGCTACGGGTTATTGTGATCAGGAAAGGCGGTGATAGAAGAAGACTTGGCACCCAAGTCTATGATGAACTAATTGAAGAGAAGGTTTTGTGATCACGAACAAGGCTAGTTCGTTTTGATTCTAGGAAACAATCAAGATCATAAGTTACGAGAGTCCAACAAGAATTTAATTAGAAAGGACGACAATTGATTCTTGCTACGGGTTCAAGAAAGATCGGTGTTTAAAGGGTGGAAATAGAAACTTGGTGCACAAGTTTGTATGTCGAAAAAAAGAAGGTAGAACATGTTTTTTCGATCAAGATTACTTGTGATGTGTTCGTTCTATCACAAAAGGTGGCAGCAGACAAGACTTGGTGCACAAGTTTGTGAAGAATTCGACCAGATTTGCTTCTTTATTTTGGTTCTTTTCAGTGTGCAAACCGACTATCATAAAATGCGTATAAAGGTTTGTGTTTTATTACCGAAGCAATTGAAATAAAAGGGCAATATAAGGATTTAGTAGAGTAGAATGTCCGTATAGTCCATGTGGTTTCGTAAAGTAACACCTATAGTCCCTAACTTTTGAAAATTACACCGGTGCTCCATATGGTTTACTTTTTGTTACTCGGATTGTCCCTGTAGTGGATGGGGGTTAGTTTTCTCTGTTAAGTTCATCTAAAATTACTTATTTACTCCTTGCTTCTATTAAAATATAAAAAATCACACACAAAACACACACACTCTCTAACTCTCTCTCTCTCTCTCTATCTCTATCTCTCTCTCTACTCTCTCTCTCTCTCTCTCTCTCTAACAGAACCATCTCAACCCACCTGCCGCTGACCATCAGCCACCACCGCACCCACCTAAGACAACCACCTCTCTCTATCTTCACCTACACCACCATATGTTAAGTTATTTCTAATTAATCATTAATTTAGAAGAATTAAGTTGTATTTTACACAATGATACAAATAATTAAACAAGATCTGATGATTCAATTGAATAACAATAACAATCTGATCTCAAACTGGACTAAAATTGAATGTAATCGATAATTTCAATCAGATGATATGAAATATGAAACCTGAAAGTAAAGAATCTACATAGAATGATTTATATAGATTCAGATAAACAGACCTGGATTGTGTTAAGGGAAACAACATCAGAAGTGTCTTGTAATAAGTTTCTTCAAAGCATCAATGGAAGATTCCAAAT